>CAAE01014664.1:643165-720221 GCA_000180735.1 Tetraodon nigroviridis | reverse complement strand
AAGGAGGGGGGGGATATAAAGTTTTAAAAATTTTTGGAAATTGAGGAATTTTTGGAAATTGGAGGGATTGGGGGGGGGGGGTAAATTTAAAAAAAGGGAAAAAAGGATGGGTTTAAAAAAAGGGGGGGGGAAAAAATATGGGGGAAAAATAGGGGAAGTGGGTAAAAAAAAAAAAAAAAAAACAACACCTAGAAGAGAAACTTTAACTGAGCTGATACCAGCCGGAGCCAGGCATGTAAAAAATAAGCTGCCAACACGTATAAATGAAAAGGATGAAAAGTGTATTAAGGGAATCTTGAGATGGCAGGTTATTGTAGGTCAGAGGTAAGAACATCATGTGACCGCAGAGAGATGGATGGGTGTAGGAAGAGGGGGGATTCTGGAAGTCAGCTGCAGCAATGACATGGAAAATTCCCTTCTTGGAAGAGAGAAAATATTAGACCCAACTGAGTTGAAGATTAACTTGCACAAAAGAACACTAACTTTCTTCTGTGTGCGGTTATCGCAATCAAACAGTTGTGTTGTGAAATTGTGCCTAAAATATGTCTCTTGCCTAAATCTATAGCATGTGCTATTCCAAATGCTGTCGGCAGAATGCACACACAACGTTTCAGCCTCGCAATAGTTTCTATTACTCCACTATAGCAGCTGAATCTCATTCCCATTAAGGGAATACCCATTTCCGTAACATAAAAAAAACAAAGAATGAGCATAAAACAAACAACTTTCACTGTGAAGCAAGATGAATTTAGAATTTTGGTTTAACTGGCAGAAAATTAGCTGAAATGATCACTTAAATGCTAGTTTTCTTTTAATCTAAATATAGCATCAGAAACCAAGAGGTTATTTGGAAGTTTAGCCGGAAGGGTGAGCTAGGGGGAAACCCTGAACAACAGCTCTGCCCTTTTCTTTTTGGAGACCACTGTACCCAACCCCTCACCCTTTTACGCTCCACATACCTTCATCCATCAACCAATGGATATTTTCAGCTTGTGTGTGTGTGACCTTCCTGCTGTTATAAAATCTCTGAGTGGTGGAGCCCTTTTACTAGTAATTATTCCACATATTTGTAATAAATAGGTACATGCATGCCTGTACAGGCCGGATTAAAAAACAAAATTAATCATAGCTTTACTTGGCAAGCTTTCATTTGTTTGGGGCTTTGTTTTTTGAACAAAAAATATTTCTAGAGGTATTTTGCACATAAAAGCCACTAATTGCCCTCTTTTTTATTTTGTGTACTTTGGATTTAGAAAGAACGGCAGGAAACAATCTGTGAGAGGCTTTTATTAGCAGACTGTTTGGATGACTGGGTCTGTACAGAAACCCTGCAGCAGTTGATAGGACAGAGTGGCTTTATCACAGAGCAGAAACAACAATATTATTTACATGAAAAATATTGGCAGTACTGAAAAATGCAAACATGAGACGAGCAGCAGTCCTACTCATAGCTGTAGGTGGCTGAAGGTTTGTTTGTCCAACAGGAAAAGTTCAGCCCTGTGGCCCTGCCTAAAAGTTCCTGGAGACTTTGGAAAGTACTATAAAAAGAGCAAAGAATTTTCTGGGTTTAACCGCTAGACAACTAAATTTAGGCTATAGTTTGAGCAGCGGAAAAACAGTACTCCTCTATAAAGTCCTCACAAAAGTCCTGCAGCAGAAAAGAGCAAAATGTCCAAATAATTGTGATATGTGTTGTGTTACATGTCACAGCAAATACTAATGCAGTAAGAAGTTCGGAAGGGTTAAAAGGTAAAGCGATGACTACTCTGGGTGAAATGAACTCGGTCAAATTCTGGCTCAATGCCTCCCTCCAGCATCTTTGGCTTCCTGCACAAATTCAGTGTTCTGCCTTTTTATTGGTGCACAGGAGATTAAAAGAGCACGGAAGGAGCTGTTTAGAAAAACTTAGATGTGGGAGAACCGGGAGATTCTTATATTATTATTTCAAAGAAGATGGTTATGATTAGAGTGAAAAGATCTTTGGGAAGCCAGTGGCCATAGGTGTGAACAACTGCAGGGGCCAGGGGTGCTTTGTCACTCCAGACCACTTTCAAACCCCTCCTCCTCCGCCAAGTTATATTACTGTGCTGCCAAAATTGAACTTCAAACTCTCTATACTTATGCAAATCTAAGAAGCTATAAATATCTCTACAAAAGATCACAGAAAACTAACAGACAAGGGATACACACATAAGAATGCCTCATATTTATTCATGCGAACACGAGAGGGATGGGGTGGGGGTGCGAGATTCCCCTCACTGTAATTTAAAAAGAGATGATGCATAACCTGTATAGATACAGTTTATTCCCCAAAAGGCAATTTCACCAGTCAATTTATAGACCACAATGGTATGGATAAAAGCGGGGTAGGTAACGTTAGCACCCTGAGCGATTATTTCCTGAGCTGCCAGGTATGATTGCACAGGCTTGCAGAGGAAGAAATGTGCTCTTGACATCCAGGAGGTTGAAAGGTGTGCTTGCCTAATGAGTCCCGACTGCCGGACTAGTGGCTTCGTTAGGTAGTATGAAGGTGGCTGACGAGGGGTCGTCCCTCCCGCGCTGCCTGGACTCACAGCCATTACACAAGCAGGTCGGTGCTGCTAAATAAGGTGCTGCCAGAGGTTGTCTGAAAGTCTCCTTGCTCACACCGGGGTTTATATTCAGCAGACAAGAATTCCTGACGATAAACCTACTTCTCACCTTTAACCCTCACACCTCATTCTGTCTCCTCTGACCTACATTAATATTCCACTTATCTCTCCACTCTGTGTGGAGTCATGACGCTGGAGCATCTGTAGACCTCCAGGCTTCTTTAGGAACTATCCATGAAAAGGACAACAGCCTTGTTTAAAACTGTCATTATGATCATAATCTGCTAGTTGGACTCAGAATATTCTATTAAGGCTGTAAGTGTGTGACCCACTTGCTGTATTTATCATCCTCCTAAAAAAAGAGTGGGAAAAAAATGATTGCGGGGAAAAAAGCCCAGGAGACAAAGACAAAGTTTAGTCATGGTCTACAGACGTGGACTCAGAAAATCAGTTTCTGGGAAACAATTTTTGGATTGACCTACAAATCAGTTTGTAGGTGTTAGCAAAACGCTTGTTTTCTTGCAGCATCTTTTAGATCTGATTTAGATTTCAATATGCTATATCAAAATATTGTGCTTCTGGTAGAAAATAATATCAGAATGCCCTATACTGGTTTGGGCTGGCTGAATCCATTTCTGTTCTTATCAGTTTAGTTAGCAGGAAATAAACATTGTCAGGGTGACCTTGCTTTTCACTAAAACCACACAAAATGTACCTCTCCTGCAGGAATATGTTGTTTTCTGATGAGGAGGGACCGCCTAAGCGTGTGTGTGCATGTGTGCGGGTTTGCAGCACAGTGTGGGGAAATGACAAATCATCTGGGTTTAGGGGAGATTAAAACTGCATTAGGAGACAATGGGATAGAAAAAGGACACAGGCACGGCCATCGCTAGTGTTCACACGTGCAGGTACACATGCACGCTCGCAGACGGAGCCCATTCATCCAACTTCCCTGTCCCTTCACACTCACAGGTTCTTAATTCGCACACAAGTACACACATCCATATTTGAGTCCAGCACCGGCCTGCTGGTCACCGCGGCGGCTTGCTGCGATTGGTCGGCACGGCACTGGCCTCTGGGCACCCGTGTGGTTGTGAGGATGAGGTGGCTGCTAAGAGACTGAGTCACAACATGCAAGGCTCTCTGCTCACAGCATTGCTCATGACCAGCAGTGACAGTTACAGGAAGAGAGGCAGAACCAAGGGAGACATTTTACCTCCTCTTTTCAATCGTTTTCAGTCTTAGGAAACATGTGAGTCTGTGTCAGCAACCCACATTTCTGCTTTATAATCAATATCAGATTAGACACAAACAGAAACAAGAGAAAACAGTCTTGAAACCAATGGTTCAAACTCAGCATTGAATTTTGGAAAGTGTGCATTTTAGGTAAACTGCATTTAACATGTTAAACATGTTTGTAGGGTTAGGGCTAGGGTTAGGGTTAGGGCTAGGGTTAGGGTTAGGGCTAGGGCTAGGGTTAGGGCTAGGGTTAGGGTTAGGGTTAGGGTTTGGTGAAATCGCTGTAAAACTTGATGGGTTGGGAAACATTCTTTTAGACAAAACTGAGCAAAGGTAATAATCCAAAGGGAAGAAAATTTTTAAATAAATAATTCACGATGTCACAGTTAGGTCATCCACAAAATAATTTGGTCAGTACTTATAATCAAGTATGCTGTTTGTCCTACGCAGAAAAAGTAATGACAATATTAAATATTTATTGCCGTATGTGAGCACAAGGGCCATAATAAAGCTGACAGATATTGTAGTTACAGACTTCATTTCTCGGCTCGGCGCTCACATTCATGCGGATGTTTCAAATCCAGGCTGTCCACTTCGGTTTGCCAGCATGTTCATCCAATTTGCCGGCGTAGGTGAAAACAGTGTGAGAGCAGCACAGGTACAGCAGATCGCAATTTAATAACCGTCACGTCTAGGTTTGATCGTTATGTTTACAGAGCAGCAGCAGCCTGCTCCATCTTTAGGGAGTTTCCTACTTTCCTCACCATCCAAACATGCCTCTTGTAGGTGCAATTACAAGAAGAAAGCTGTTTATTTATAGCCGGGAACGAGGAACGGCAGAACTAGTTGTGCCGCACGGAAAAGGGTTATATTTAACACGCTGTGATGTCAACACGTGGCTGGCGCGTTACCATGGTTTCTCCTCCGAGACAGGCAGATACTTTCTTATCAGCATGGCGCAGAGGCAGACAAGAGAGTGAAGGAGAAAGACGGCCAAACTCAAAGAGCGAGGAAACGAGAGAATAAAGGGAAACGTGTGAGAGTCCGAAGCAGATATCGTTTGAAGATAATGGACAAATCGGTGGGCTCGTCTGATATTTTATGCTAAATCCTCGCTCTGACCTGATTATCCAAGCTTTCCTTAGCTTAAAGTAAAGCAACTCTGTCTGTCTTTCGTTACTCTTCACCCTCTTTCCTCTTATCTGAGCCACTATTCACGTCTGATAAAGGTTAAATGGGCTTCTGCCTGGCAGCACCTTCAATCTTCATCCTGCTGATCACACTGCTGCACTGCAGTAACACCCAGCATCTGCTGGATTACCAAGAAAGATGGCTGCAGAATCTTCCCTCAGATGATGAAAACGATGAGGAAAAATCTGCAAAAATGGTTAGAAAAAAAAAAAGAAAAACTCCTTCCAGGATACAAGTCACAGAAATGTAGAAACATTTTGACTGAGTTGCATGCTTCAGCTGTTATCACTTACTGTTCTCGTAAAGCTACAACAGACACCGTGGCGTGGCAAACCGAGAGTGTGGGTGCAGAAACCCCCCAAAGCCGACTACAGCAACGAACTGCAGCCATTAGCTCTCTTCAGGCAGATTTGGCCAACAAATGGATTACTGTCTGCACCCTGTGAAATGACAGTCAGGAAGTCACAGTCACACTGGGTGTCAAGGCTCCTGTCACGCCTGCACTTTATGGATTCTATACTGCTGCAGTGACGGATCCCCGAGACTGGGAGCCAAGGCTGTGTTATCTGCAGCAGCACAGTGGTTTGTGTGGATTAAACTGGGATGGGCAATAAATGCAACACCACAGGGGAGGGACGGGGGAGAGGGAGAGCCTATCAGGAGGATGGAGGGGGAAATACAACCTAGAAAAGAGATTAGCTAAAGCTCCAAAAACCCTAATGGTTCCATGAGCAAGGCACTAGAGTGGAGATTTGCCGAGGCAGAGAATAGTCGAGCTAAACAAAAAGGCAACACCAAATGAAGACAGGCGTGGTGGAATAAAGACACAATAAACATTTAACAAAAGCCTCTCCACAGATAGACTAAGACTAAAATTTTTCCCAAAAAATTTTTGCTTGACTTTTAAAGAGGATGACATTGGATTGTACAAGTATTCCGGCAATATTCCAGCTCCTCTCCCTGCCTAACCTGCTCTTGTCAAACTTTGCTCTCCATTCAATCTCTAATCTGCTGCTCAGCCTTGCTGAAACCCAGTTACATCACACGGGTTGGTCCAGGCACCCCCAACAGAGGACAGGGGGGCAGGAAGAGCAGAAAAGCAGGGGTGGCTTTTCAAAAATGGCTCCATCCTATGACAGCAGGCATCCCAGGAAATTCACAAGTAATAAATGCAAAGATGAGCAGATTAAAACAGGCGGTAAAGAGATGAAATCAGGGTGATGACGGAAATGAGAGGCTGACTGAACAGACGAGAGAAAAAAACCTCAGTGAATGATGGGGTCTATTTTCCACCAGCAGGCAGATGAATTGCACTGTCAAAAAGAGGAGAAAATCTAAAAATAGCCCTCCTATTATATATGCATGCACAGATTTGATCCCTGTATGAGACAAAGGGCACACATGAAGGGCATTTTATTACCAGGCACGCGAGTCCCATGTGCACCAAAATAGATCACAAGTCTTCTTCCGAGGAGCTTTGCCTCATCCTTAAATGCTGAACTATAAATAAAACACCATGGAGGCAGCAATGTGAATGGAAATAGATGAGTGGCAAGACCCCCAGGATCCGCTTTTTAAAAGAAGGGATTTGATGAATAAGCCAATTACGTATACGAGAACAATTCAGTTGTTCTGCGACCTTCAAATTGTCAATACAGATGCGGGCAAACACAAAGAAGCAGAATGAATGACAAAGCCCAGGTAGCAAATGAATCCTATGTGTGGTTTCAAGAACCTGGGAGAGCAAGGGTGGAAAGTAAATGGCTTATGTAGGGATGCAAAGTCAGTGGGTAATTGAGCTGATGAGGGTGACATTTGGAGCCTAGAGACGAGGGTGTGGTGTGTGCGAGGGAGGGGGCGTGTCGTGGAAACAGATGTAATTACTCTGTATGTTGCATGAGGAGCGACGGGTGAGCGAGCCGGTGTTAATGCTGGTGTCAGCTTACACCGCCTGGCATCTGAGAGAAGCTGCCTACAAACACGGCGCAGCTCGAAAAACACCATGGAGACGGTGAATATTTCAGAAAGCCGTGGCTTCCTGCAGCACTAACGCGCAGTCGCACCAGTAGGGCTGCAACTTTTTTTTTTTCAAGCTTTAAAGTGGCCTTGCACGGTAAACCAATTCAACTAGCTATGAAACAAACCCCTCTAAATGTTGGACCAAGAACTTAACTGTTTAGAATTTGTGCATCATGAAAAATCGCCCTTGAGTTAAGTTCTTTCATATTTGTGATGAGGCACTCTTCTTTCTTCACAGCACTTATAACTACAAGATATTACACAAAAGCCTATAATTTGCATCTAATACAAGAGTTTTAATTAAAAATATGAAGATGAATAAGTTGATGTACTCAGATGGCAGATATTGGAGTGCTAACATGCTAATCACAGGTTGTGATGAAGCATTCAAAGCACCAGTGCAGCTACTGAACGTGTAACCTTATTGAACAAGTTTAATTCTATCAACAAAGGCGATACAACAGCAGCAGCCGTAATTGCATGATTTAATGCCAGCTGTATTAGGCGTACACTTGATAATTTAAAAGTGTGTTTTCAACGAACAAACTATATTCTTCTTTCAGGAAGATGCATGAGTTACGGCATGCAGCCGAGGCTTTGAGGTGCCCGCGCAGTGAGGATGCTGCAGGGGGACAAGCGTTCCTTCTGACAGCAAATGTGACTTATTGTGTGTCCCTCCATGCTCAGCAAACGCTGCATCTGATGGAGCAGGACTGACGCTACACCTCTGACCCACGGGCATTCATATGTTACGCAACATGCAAATAAACATGTGCGGGCGTAGCGGGTGCACATCTGATGTGGACATTGCCGCATATGACAACTGAATATGATTGGGCTTGTGCAGCTCGGTTTTCATAGCCCCTTGACAGGGAGAACAAAAGAAATACACACACGTGCACACAGACACACACACACCCACTCTTCTGGAAACATACATTTATTACCCCGCAAGCACTCAAATTGATTTAAGCATTTGATGCTCTGTGAAGTGTGAACTCAGTGCTTCAGCACTGCTCCTGGCCAAAGACTCACCATTCTTATACACAGAGTGTGAAATGTATTGGCTTTAAGTCACGGCTGACTGTGCTGTGCTTGCTAAAGATCACTTCTTACCAACCTGTTGGTAGCTGTTTTACACCATTCTTATGAACTGAGCTGCTCTGGTGTTCACAATAAAAGGTACGACATCATCTGAGAGCTTTGCTAATGGCGTGTGTCTTATGTGTGTGTCTAATCAAGTCTCCTCCGTTCCAGAGACACACAGACTGGAGTCGGGAAATTTCCAATATGACCAGAATGCCCAGAACATATTCCAGCCTTCTGCCAGATGTCTGCTGGGAAAGACTCCCCCTGATCCCGACCACAGATAAGCAGAGGTTGACAGGAGATGGATGGATGGATTATAGATTCAGCAGACAATACTCGTGGGTGGTCTGATGCCTCGTTCACCAGCGCAGATAGACAGACCTTTAACAGTAATAGTGGTCAAGCTTTAAAGATCTTTAATTAGCAGGAAAAAAATTAGGTGCCCACCTCTATTTTAATAAATATCTTTGTGTGTGTGTGTGTGTGTGTGTATCTGCGTGTAAAAGAGAACAGGCGATGCAGAACAAAGTTTAATCCTTGAAGGGGCAGTGTGATGTGATTGTAATCAAATGTGAACATCCACATTAAGTCACAGCTGCCAACAATCTTCACTGACTAGCATTAGCATCACAGATGAAGTAAGTCAAAGAAACAAAAACACGTGTGTGCTAAGGGATCACAGACGCATTCAGCCCGCTGAGCCTCACGAGGAAGCACCTTTCCTAAATTGCAGGGCCCCCCCCCTGAAAAAAATGTAGCTGTGTCGTCTTTTTTCCTTCTTTCTTCCATCCCTTACCCTTGCCAGAGGGGGCACATGCTGCTCCCCTCCTCCTAATTCGCTTCCATCAATGTGCAGCCACCATTACATAGACTGGGAGGCAGTTTGTCCGTCTTCTCATTTGGAAACCAATTTCAGCTCCCCTCGTTGGAGATGCTACAACACTTTTTGTGTGTGTGTGTGTGTGTGTTTTATGGTGAGCTTTATGAAGTTACCTAAAGATACCTGAAGATAAGATATAACCTGAAGATATATTCACATTTTTTTTTACACCTGATAAAATACTAATTTTGTAGGCTGCACTTTTATTTCAACTTCAAAACACCCAATTTCCAAAAAAAAATATTTGCGGCAATAATGTCTATAAGAGCATAGAAACACTTTGCTAGTGGTACAGAACTCTGAACCTTCATCACACTCCCGTCCGCTGACTTTCGTGAGGACTCCTGTGTCCTTTCCTGCAGACTTCCGCTTTCTTCCCCTCTCTTTCACACCCCTGGCTGCGTCCTACCTGAACAGCGGTGGAGTGTCCACCAACTGCAGGCGGGAGGCAGACGTGAGAAGAGAACACAGTCTGAATCAATTTTTATCATTTCCTCCTTCAGCTCCTCTGACCAGACTCTCGTTTTCAAATGGTTTCCCATCTCCACCACTCATCTGCCCCCTCATGCCACAGTCTCCTTTTAAAATGTAATCTGTTACGGATTACCGAGCACCCGCTCGAGATTTAACCCAGCAATATAATCCTTTGTGTTGATCTAACATAATCTGATTTTTCTCAATTACTTTGTCTCTGAAATACATGGACTATGACTGTAAATGAACACTGAACTCAGGCTGCAGACTCATTTGAACAAAATTAAAACGACTGTGACCGATGTTCAGTGACAGGCAATCGCAAGAAAAAATGTGATTGGAATCGTCAACTCAAACGCATCCTTCTGATCCAATATTTGTCTAGGGTTTTTTTTTTTTTTGCAAAAGGCGGCATCTAATTTACATCATCGGATTACAGTAATCCATGTCCCTGTTCGGTGTTACATTCATCTCACCTTCACATGTACACACAGACACACACTCACACCTTGACCCCCCGCCGTCTCCCTCCTGCAGGCGTGTTTTCATCATTCCTCCTGAACACCAGGAGTTGTCTTGAATTTGTTCTCTGCTGCGGCTCCTGTGGCTCCTATCTGACATCTAATGATGCGGATGGTTGCACTTTATCTCCAAAGGTTTCGAGCTGAGCTGAGAAAACGTCTGATCTGACTGAGAAACTCAACAAAATCTAAATGATGTTACAATAAAAGCATGGTTGTGTCCTGCCTTGGGATGGTAAAACTGGCAAGCTTCAGTTCACAATGCTGATATACAGAAAGGACTAACCTTCTTTTGAACCTGCTCAGTTGAATTCAACTTTATTTACACAGCGTCTGTAACAGTCAGAATTGTCTCCAGGTGATTTACAGACCCCAAGAGCCTGAGCTCCAGACAAGCAACCTTCCTTTTAACAGGTAGAAGCCTTGTGCAGGATCCTCCCAAGGGGGGACCTCCGGGTTGTGACCTGGAGCAGGAGAAGGGAAGATAGGACGAGTGGGCAGGTTGAAAAATGTAAATCTGCAACTTTGTTGCACCCGTTAAAGGAAAAAATTCCCAATACTGACGTGCGGAGGTCCTCCAAAGTTTATCAGGAAGAAAAGTGTGGATATAGAAAACTCTTGGCTGGAGCAGCCATTACTCACCAGCCCAAGGGCCGGAGGAGTGTTACAGGAATATTTATATCCTTTTCAATGCTAGAAATAACAGCACACACAAACAAACACACGCAGTGCATCTGCAGGCTGGGATCAGCAGTGACTGAATAATCTGACCCAAAATATAGCATCAAAGCTTTTTTTTTTATTTTTTGTGGATATTTATTGCTTCATATTCTGTAGTGTGTGCTTTTAGGTATAAAATGAACTGAATTACAAAGACAAAGAAATTGCATCAGACGTCCTGATGCAGACAAATCCTATTGGACAGTGAAGATGCAGCTTACATCCAAGAATGACTAATGCACCAGAGCTCTGCAGCATCATCATTGTTTGAGGGGATTGATATTGATGAGTTTGCAGGGGCAGGGATCTATCGATTTGATCTTTAGACTGATTCCGGGCCAGATAGAAGTCTATAACAGTGCCCCCGTAATGCAATACGGGATGCATGTATCTCATTTGTCATGGAAACCAGACTTAGACGAGTTAAATATAGAGGCTTCCGGTTTAGCGGAGGAGGGTTTTAGGTCTATTCTTAGAAATTAGAGCTGGTTTATGCACAGCAGCAAGCAAGCTGCCCTCTGTATCAAAGCAGATGATGACATTTCAGGGAATTCAAAAATATGCATTTCCATTTTCTCCTTTTAGATGCAAAAAATGACAAAATAAACTATTATTCTGCATTCTTCAGAAAAGGCGGTTGCAAAACTCAACCATCATAACATTAGCATGACTGTCAGGTATAAACACACCATTTAATGTGATCTAATAAATATTGCAAATACAAGTTTTAGGCTCATTATCATCGACACTTTTATGATGGCATTTGTAGCAGAGCTGGCAGTATTGTAATTACATTATTTGTTATTTTTATAATATAAAAGTATTCCAGTTGACAGGATCAAGACAAGTGATCAGTTCAATTGAAAGTGATAAAAATAGCAGGGAGAACCATCACCACCAGTGACAGGTGGGGCAGTGAAGAACTCGCACTTCAACACAGAGCACACCTACACACACACCTACACACACACCTACACAAAGGGGCTCAGGTGTTCCTGGTCCTTGCTTACACGTTTGCCAGCAGTCAAACTGCCCCCCTGCCAACAGTGCACGGCACGGACAAGCACGGAAGCGCCTGAAGGCAGGTTTAAAGTGTGCACATACAAAACCTCACACAATGACACTATTATCCTCCGGCTTCAGATGCCAAAATGAGCAGAGGGAGGGAGCGTCTGTGTGTATCCAGAGAACGTGCGTGTCGACGGGTAATATGCTTAAAACTGACACCACCCACGCTTTCCCAGTGACAGCAGGTTTCATCACGAGCCCAGACCTTTGTGAACTCGGAATGCTATCGCGTACACTGGGAACAAAACTATTCATCATGGTCACCTTGTACACACAAAGTCATTGTAAAGCTCCTGTGATGGAAATGTTTTTTCCGTGCCATAAATAATTTATTAGCTGTAATTACGATACTTGGATACAGAGGAAGGGAAAGGAAAAATCTAGCAATTTGAGTAAATATCTTAAATGAAGATGATCATAGCATGCTAGCTGGGAAACAGAAGAGTCAGAGCCATTCCCCTTTTAAATTATTAGTTGTATCTATTTATATACCTAGAAAACTATGTCACCCAGAGTCTGTTGTTAGCTAACGACTGTCATCGCCACAGACATGCAGCAGTGCAATCAAAAAAAACAATTTCTAATAGCCTGTCTTGTTCAATGAACTAAAGATTGTAAGATTTGTCATGGTTAAAACAACAAAACTAATTGTGTGGAACCGATCGAAGCCACCATGGCTCAAGGTCTCTGACCACAAATTATTAATGCGGCTACATTGTGTATGCTGAATGTGCCTCGGTGTGTGTGTGTGTGTGTGTGTGTGTGTGTGCGCGCGCAGTGGATTAAATCATTTGGTGAACCAGTGCAGCGTTCAAACTCTTCCTCTTTTATTTGATGAAATTGCTTTTCATAATCACGGTCAGTGAGAAAGCAAAATCAAACCTTGAAGCGGCAACGTGAGGGACTGACCTCTTTTACCTAGGCTTTTCATCTCACATACGGGAGAGAGAGAACGGGGGAGAGAGAGAGAGAGAGACTTCACACACATTCACTCAGTATTACATAATAGGACAATCTCCCCTCTCAGGATGACAGTCAGGAATTATTGTGCACAAATGGCTCAGAGTTTCACTCAATTAAATGTCAAACCGTGAAACCCAATTCCCCTCTAAGCTGTTGGAAATGCATTCCTTCCACACGTACTCTGGAAAGCTGACATGCTGGTAATGATGTTTTCTGTGAAATAGTGGAGGAAAGACGCAAAGGCCGTCTCTTTAGTTCCTCTTTTTTTTTTACACCTATTCATTTACTCACCTCCTTTCGCTTCTTTGAAGCCTCTCTGGACACAGAAAAGATCTTTACAAGATTTAAATCTTGAGGTGGGAGCCAGTGGTGGAACTGCAAAGCCTCAAGATGACCTTGGTTGTTGTTATCTAATGCTTCACAACAGTTGTGCAGCTGCAAATTTTGCACATATGGTGAGTTCAGGTGAGATTTATCAACCCCCTCCCCTTTATCCCTGTAGGTTTTGTCACTACAGACATGAAATACAGCATATAATTCTTAGAAGACATAAGATGGAAGTGACCTTTGATCCAAACACATCATTCTAGACAATCTCTCCCAACGATGGTCTGATCCGGTGGGAGAGGGGAAACCAGTAAAAGAGGGGAAACTGTGACGATGACGGAGACGGCGCAAGAAGGTTGATCTATTTCAGGAGGGGTAATCCATCCAGAACACACAGCCTCAGTGACGCCACATGTGTCTTTACATGTCACCGTGACACTGTGGGGGGGATAGTGCTGCGCTCAGCGGTGGGGATGAGCTAGAAAAGAAAATGGATCAGAGAAATCGATAAATGCGGGAGCTTTTCTTAGCATGAACTCGCTTCAGAGACTAACAGCAGGTATCATGGGCTTGCCTCGAGCATGCACGTGAAAGGGAGCGAACAAAAACATTCTGATAATTGTAAATTAAATGGGCAGAAGCTTTTTTTTTTTTTTTATTGTACCAGCGGAGAAAGTGCAACATGCATTTCTTCACTCTGGGGAATGGAGTGTCCATTGACATTAAAGCTAAGCGGTACAGTGTGCCACTGGTGGTCCAAGGTCGATATGTGGCAGATGAACCGTGAACCTTTGGTATTCTCACATCAAGAACATTATGGCTGGGACCTGGAGAGAGGAAATGCTAAGAATAAAATGTGGAGCAATTCCCCCGATGGATGGTCTGTGTAGAAAATAGAGCAAATGACATTCAGCGAGAGTGACTCCAACAGGATTGCAACTCCCAGCGCTCACCGAGCCTCCTCCCACCACGCCGATGTTCACACCGGGTTGACAATAAAACCTTTCCACGTACGGCGTAAGTTCAGGGCTACATATCAACAGAATTTCTGACCTCCTGCCAAACGTGTCTTCAGATACAGATGTTTCTCCTAAACACGATCAGTGTCATGATTTCAGCCTCACTTCTGGTCATAATGCTCAACCATTTGAACAATTTCAATGCGTAATAATCCAAATTGGGCTAATGCTGAATTAAGCAGTTAAGATAAGACAAATCTTTAAGGTTTCGGTGGTGTAGAAGTGCGGTAAACAGAAGATCAAGGTGAGGCTGAATTCAGGTAAGAATTTAGAAAGTGGCAGCTTAACGGATGGAGGAAAGAAAGAGCAGAATTTAAAGAAAAGCCTGTTAGCTGGGCTCCCGTTAGCTCGGCTCAGACGTGCAAATTTCCCTGCTTGTGTTTGCAAAAACCCCACAGATCTTAAGCTGCCTTCAAATATCTGCAAAAAATGACACATCGACAATCGGTGGCGACGTAAAATAACACAATATTATTATTAATTTCGATATATATTTCTGTGTATGTGTCAAAAAACAATAGGCCTTTCAGAAGAAGCAGCAATGCTGCATTCATCTGTCAGACCCTCAATCTAATTTTACAATGGAGTGCTAGAAAAAGAAGGAAGTTGTGTGTGAGCTGATCCAATTCTGACTCTTTTACTGTGGATAATCTATCTATCCCAATGCTGCTCCTCATCAACTGCATGATGGCATCCTAAAAAGCTGTGAGTGAATAAACTCTGTCCAGCCCATCAGCCCAAACACCGAACTCATTACCCGACCCAGCTGTCGGCGCGTAGCCTCATTTGCATATGGTAATGAGGAAGATGATCCAAAACGCAGAAAAGGATTCTTGCTGCTGGAGCATGTCGACACAGATACAGATACAGCACTGCATCTGGCTGGCGCTCATGCCACTAATCACATGAATGCGCCATGAAAGATGGCTCTTTATTAGGTTTGGACTTCCCTCAGGACATGAGCCCACAGGCTACATGTTGAATCTCAAAGAACAGACGCCGCTACAAGCTTCAAACAGCAGATTAGACCATCAGAGCTGAGGCTAGATGTTTCCTCAGAGAGGGTGACGGAGATGGAGATGATGGAGAAAGCTGCCTCAGTCTCTAGCTTGGTAAAGTTACATCACAGGGAGAAAAAGGTTCAGTCAGACTGAATTTGTTTAAAAGCCAGAGAATCTTTCTGCACAAAAGATTTGCAAAAATCTGAATAGGGTGTTTTTCACTTTTTGTGCTCGTCTGAATAGCTTCAATCAAGGTTGTTGCTTTTACTGTATTCAAACAAGGCTTTGTGCTGACCCTGGCAATCAGACAGGGATGAAAAGCCATCTTGCAGATAAAGAGAGTAGAATGCTGCTCCTCCTTGATGAAGACGCTACCTTGGCGAATAAAGTCAGCTTCTTTTTTCAGACTGTGCTGTCGTCACTTGGTTACGCACTCAGCTTTCAAAAGAGCTCCTTTTTTAAAATGCAATCCTGATGCAACATATTCATCCACCTTTTTTCGTCATTTATCCGCTGCAAATTCAGGTGACTATCCCTCACAGAGAAGACAATAGCGGTGCTGATCTGTGTCCCTTTCACGGGTGTTTATCTGCCGTTATTAATGAGTTTTGGCAAACACGCCCCCCCACCCAACCCCCAGGAAGTGTGGCTGTCCAGAACATCGGAAATTCATAAAAGGGGATGCTGACAGACGTGACGTGTTATGAAAGCAGGACAGTTAAGGAAAAAGGCACAAACGTTAGCTAAGACAGCCAGCTGCTGGTTGTGCGATCCGTTCCTATTGATGCGCCTTCACTTGTCCTTGCTCTTTGATGCGCAGGTACAACATATAATAATCAATATCGTAAGAGCAGAAACACAGATGATGTAAATGTCGCCAGGAGAGGAAAAGTCACTAAACGCAAATGTTGAATCTTTTGAGATTTTTAACAGCAGCTGGGATGAAAATTTGCTGTCTGATGTGGATAAAAACCTGGATTGCAAACGACGAGCGTAAATAGAAATATCGCGTCAGAAGAAATTGCTGTAATTGACCATTCAAAATAACTGTCTTGTTTCCATGGTAAAAGAGGCACTCTGGGCTGCGCGGCATTGACTGACAGCTTCATACGCCCAGTATGTCACAAATTATCATTCAACAGGAGGTTTTTATTCTTGCTTTCATTTTATGCAGTAAACACAAACTGATGGGTGATTACACGCTGTGTCGAGCAAACATTTAATCAGGCGAAGCACAAGCGAGGATCTTTGTACACATTTCTTTTGTGGTGGGTGTAAATTAAGGCGTAATGGTACTCCGGTCAATAGCTGAACGACAGGCCTCTGTTTCTAACTGTCCATTTAGAGTCTCAGTCTGGTCTTTGGAAGCCTCGCACAGACCACTCAGAGTACTGACGCACCTCTGACGAGCACTCACTCTGTTTCCCACATACATGTAAGGCTAAAGGGACAAGAAACAACCCTAAAGACTTCACTTTAACCAGTTGAGAAGATCTGGACAATGTGCTTTTTAACAAACAGAAGGAGAACCTGCAAACATGGGACTCATGATCAAACCCAGGAACCTCAGAAACAGCTGCGCCAACCACTGCGCAGTGTTTTTTTTTTAAAGTTTTCCTTCTGTGGAAAAATGTAAGAATAGATGGGAAAAAGTTGTGGTCAGAGAAGCACCAGTGGGAAAAGCTTGGCCGACTTTGCTGGGGTGCAGCAAAGAGCTGATCCAGTGGACAACAGCTGCCCTTTGTTTCAAAGCAGCGCTCATGTTTGTTCATTTTGGCATCGGGGCCAAAAAGCAGACAGAAGTGTGTTTACTGAGCCTCCCCAATTCTCGCAACGGCATGCTAACAAACAACACTACGGTGATCCACAGGGACAACTGAACGCACACCCCAGAGACCTCCTGTTCTAGTAACCGATTTGCTCAAATGAGCATGTTGTCTCTGTGTCTTTGAAGTTGTCTTTAGAATTCTGTTTGCAGAGCTGAAACGCTGCTGATATGACCTTTGGGCTCGACACCTTTGAGGGCAGGTCCTGAATCCGCTCCACGCTCTGAGAGTTCAGCATCACAAAAGGCGTATGTTATTTAAGTCCTGTCACCCGTGTTCCCCCTCACATCCCGGGGACGCAAGTTTGGTTTTTCTAGGATGCCCCGAATAATTAGAATGCTCATGCAGCAACAACGAAAGCAACTAATCTTCATTGCCATGAATCCCATTAGCATCATCTATCCCATCTGAAGCTGCTCCCCTGAACTTTCCGATGGCTGCAGACTTTACCCTGCTGCTTTAGCTCTGCACTAAAGTTCCAATAAAAGTCATAAACCACATTATCCAATCAATGCAGCCTCGCTCATGTCTGCAAAGACAACTGGCAGCCTTCCTTCAAATGTCACATGTGAAACGTTTGCTCGGGGACAATGAGAGGGTATAGGGTTTCTGAGCAAGACTTAGCAGTCCCCAAACTTAGAAATGACTCTCTAAGGATGTCGGTATGTGTGCCTGTGTGTGTGTGTGTGTGTGTGTGTGTGTGTGCCGTGTGTGTGTGCACATCTGTTGATACTTGGAGACAAGTTACAGTAGAACAAGCTTCTTGCCAGCAGAGGCCCCGTGTTCATTCCGACCAAGGGTTTGATTGAAAATAAAACAAATATTATATTTTCTTAATTATCACAAAGTTTATGACACTATTGGCAATAATGTAGGCATATTAATAAAAATACATGCATAGTTTTCACAGAGAAGATTCCTGCACCATTTAAGAAGGATGTAACTTTTAACAAACATCTTTCTGTGACAGTTAGGCAGCATGACAACAAGGACAATGTTAGCCTTGAAACAACACACACCAAAAAGGTGACAAAATGATAGAGGTGAAGCTATTTCACCAAATGATGTCAGGCACCCAACATCTAAATGACAACATCCACTCACGCTGATGTGCACAGCTATCAATCACCTTGTCCTTTCCTTTAGAATATCTAGGTTGTAAGGAAATGTGGAGCAGGTCAAGGCACCAAAACCGGCCAACATGTCACACTTGTGAGCTGGGCTGCAGTAGCTTGTCATGAGCTATC
Organism: Tetraodon nigroviridis; assembly: GCA_000180735.1. NCBI lineage: Eukaryota > Metazoa > Chordata > Actinopteri > Tetraodontiformes > Tetraodontidae > Tetraodon > Tetraodon nigroviridis. The sequence continues at coordinate 702,046 of CAAE01014664.1, read as the reverse complement.
TTTAAATGCAGCTAGTTAAACTGAATGGCATGAGGGCAAAAACAAGCTTGCAGGTCTTTTTAGATGTAGAGTCAACCAAGGAAGAAAGCAACACTTACTTGAGCAACATTTGTGTTCTTTCCAATGGAAATATCCAAAGTGGGATGGCTGCTGATCACATAAACCCATGAAACCACCTGGTGTGCGTTCGGTGACAAGTCTGCACAAAAAATGATTATTCAGCTTTAGATGCACACCAAAAGCCACACAACTAAATATGCATTTACCCTGAGGAGATACTAAAGACACACCCACTCAATGGAAAAACAAACAAAGTCACACCAAAGTAATAGGCACAGAAAAACAAGCAGAACAGCCTGATCCTGGAACAGGCACAGAAGGCTTCTGGTCACTGGGAGTCACCCCCAGTCCTGGTCTTTAAAGGCTTGTCTCCTAAAACGGAACTTTCCAAACTTTTAAAGTCCTGCAGCGCACATTTTTCGGAGCTGTCAGCAGCGCTGCAGGTGGAGTGGCCCTCATGAAGGGCTGAAAAAAGCCGCTGCTGGTCCTCTACAATAGCATACGTGGCTTAAATATAACGCACTTGTAATCACTAAAAGTGAAAGCCGATTGCACTCACCAGAAACCCTGTTGCACCGACTCTCTCCCGATCCACGATTTCTGCACGGGCCGTGCAAACCTTTAGCTAGTTAGCGTTTCCCTGCATTAAAAGAGGACGCAATTATTATGCTTATGAAAATGTGGCTACAAGGAAAACGTTTTTAAAGAGTGAAGCGTCTGCTGTGATAATTTGCATCCAACACGTGTGTAGGAGAAAGAAGAATTACGTGAAATACACACCTGGGCTTAGCGAAAACGGTAATTCAAGCTAGCATTGTGTTAGCATTTGTTCCTGTTTAAATGTGTTTTATCGGATACTTCACTCCTGGCTGGCCTGCGGAGTAATTTAAGACCCAGTGTTGCAAGATTGATAAAATATAATTTTGTGTTATATATTTTTATATGTTAAGATAAAGTGTGATTTTTGCAGAATCAATACTTGTTGACTATTTATTTATTAACATATTTACAATTTATATATCACTGTCTCTAATCGATCTACCACTTCAGGTAGATATATGAATATAAATCTAATGTTCTAATATTAAATTGAAACTAAATTTTTGAATACTGTTTCTAATGTCAGTCAATCACTCAGCAATTTAAAACCATCCCAAAGGATCACAAGAAATAGAAATATTGATCACAGTGACCCTGATGTCACATGTTACATGAGAAATGCAAGGTTGCATGACCCATATAAAAATAGCCTGGGTTACTGTACAAACCAAATTACCCATGGGGGAATTTTCATGAGTGATAGATTTGAGTTTCAAACCAGGTGATCGATACAGGTGAGAACACGCAGCTGTTGTGTGCAAAACCAAATAAAGGTGAGTGGAAAAATCTGTTAGCCTAACAAGAAGAATAGCCCAGGAAGTGATGGACAAGAATCTGCCTTCATTGATTGTTCACAGAACGTTATTGTTCCTTGTTCCATCTGCCATGTTCGGAACAATAACGTGCACTTTGGAAGGCACGCATATCAATATCTGTGCCTGGTGTGAGAAGCTGATTCCTGACACGATTTGCACGATTTGCAGGCATGAAAGGGTTTTGATTCATGTTTAAATTTGCATTTAGTTTAAGTCATTGGATAGATCTTGTTTTGTTATCTTGTGTGTGTGTGTGGGGGGGGGGGGGGGGGTTGCAGCTTTTGAGTGGCTTCAAGCTAAATGAGCCAAAAAAATATACTTCAAATGTGCAAATTATTTTATATTGCACTCTCAAATTGCACCTGCCATGGACTGTAATTATTAAATTTGTACTGTGACAGAATCTGTCATTGGCTGGTCAGAGCTGGAGGGATGAGTAGAAGAAGGTAGAGGATGTCTAGAGACACAGCTAAGGACGGAAATGTAGAAGAAGGGAGGAGCTTTAAAATAGCCATAGGTGAAAGGATGAGGAGAGACAGAAGGAAGAGCAAATAAAACAAACCTGCAAGAGCTGAAGAGGTAAAGAAACTTGTCTTTGCTAAACTGCCCTCTTTAATCATACGCTTTTGTTCCCAAACCCAAATTCCTGTGGCGACATGATGAGGAAAGAAGAAAAAAAATCTTGATGAATTGCTCCTCATCCTTGTGGAAGCATGTGTGTGTGACTTAAGTGAGGTGGGGGACAGAGCACAGGGCGAGGAGTGCGACAGGGTCTAAAAATAGCCCTGTGTGTAGGCTCTATGAGTATGTATGTGTGTGTGATGCTGACTCAAATCAGAGTCGGTCCACGTTCATCCTCCAACTGCACACATGTCCAACTCCCCACTTTTTAAAATAAAAAAGTCCCCCCATCCTTGATGCAAACATGTGAGTGCTGATCACACTGACTCTCTTTGGGCTGCGTCTCCTCCACAGGGCATTTCACTGCACTCTCTGGAAGTGGAAGAGACAAGCCCCCGTCTTCTGACTCGGGGGCTCAGGCTTCCAGCTCAGACAGAATTAGCCAACTCTCATTCTTGGGTCCTTATTTTCTCTCTCCACCCCCACCCGCTTACCTGCATCTCTTTTTTATTTTGAGAGGACTCACCTTCTAAACACTGACATGATGCACACATATGCCCGCCTATTTCGAGTGTGTGTCTGTGTGTCTGTGTGGGAGGACACAGTGTATGCCAAGAGCAGGACTGATAAAACAGCCCCCCACCCCCGACATGCCGTGGCAGATGGTGTGACGTTCAGTTTCTGTCAACGGGACAGGGGAATCAGGGTGAAGCACGGGAGGACAGAAGAGACAGCACAGAGGGTGGAGGGTGGTGGGGGAAGAGTTGGGGGGAATCAGGTGAGAGTGTCAGGAAAACTGTGAGCTGAGTCAGAGCGCCCCCACCTGGAAAAGCAGAGACCACTTTCAAGATCTGCAGAACTAAATTAGATTAAATGTAATTTTTGATTTGCTTTGGTTTTGGATGGATGAATGGATGATTTTTGTCATGCAAGGAAAACACACAGCCTAATTTCTGCGAAATACACACATGCATAATTGCTCACACATCTTCCTGCAGAGCTCCAACTGGCAACTGCACTTTTCCCCCAGCAGCCTTGCATTAAACTCAACGAACACACACATCTTGAACTGCATCATCTGGCTGTGTTGAGCTGTAGTTTGGTTTTCTCGCATCTTTTTTCCTGTGTAGCCAGCTGGGCTGACTAACCTGTCATATGGCTGGGACCTACGTCACGTGTCAGTTGCAGCTAAAAACTGCCAAATCAAGTCAGAACAAGCAAAGAAAAAAAAAACATTTTTGAACACATCATTGATTATAAGCTGATGTGTGGATCTTAAAGATCTGAGCTAACCCCAGCATGCTATCATGATCTGAAAAAAAAACAAAAAAACAAACGGTTTTTAGCATCCCTCATTATGGCATTTTCACTTGCATGCCACCAGTGATTAGCATTTAACATTGCTGATTCGCATGATATTTAGATCTGCAGATGCTTGAAAAAAACAAACAAAAAAAAAACGTCACATGCATTAATTTCTTAGAATTTGTTAAAGGATTTCTACATGATGAGTTACCTCTGGAACATAGAGTTTAAATGGCCACCATCAGCATTCACAGCCAAAGAAAAAGCACTAAATTGTGTTTAATTTGACTAATATAATATTTCACATTAATACAGGATGAAGTCTGTTCGTTGACTTAAACCAGGCACAGCCGAGGTGGCCGTTAATGCGCCTCTAATGGGTGACAGAGAGTCTTGCGCACGTCTGCACTGGTGCACGTTATGTAATTGCAGTGCACAGGCCTCATTAGCATATTAGCAGCGAGCTGGACTGGAAGGCAGACCCCACAAGATTGGCTAATGACAGCGATGAGATCACTTACAGACAAAAGAAGACTCGGTACACACCATCTTCACCTTAGTTCGCGTCACACGTGCATTCTGTGGTTTCAGAATCCCCTTTGCATATACTTGCCTGCTGAATTACGTCAGTATCACCTGAGGCAAGTCATTAGTTGCTTCTGCAAAGCGATAAACACTGTTGCCTGCAGTGCTGCAAGCTGGCAGTGAAGCTGATGCACTGAGTAAACAGGAGGACTGAAATAAACGGAAAAAGTCCCAGGGCTAAAATACATATTTGGATGAAAGGTGTGATGACAACATAATTAGCCAAAATGGAAACCTTCATGACACATTAAAACCCATGTGCTGCTTGCACATCCCGCAGATTAAGCCAGGTCTTGCTGGTTTTAAACAGAATTAAAAAGTTCTCGAAGAAAACTTGCGAATCCACTTTCATTTTTCAGAAGAAGACATAATCAGATCAGCTCCAAGTCCAGTGTTTATTCCTTTGCTGTCATCTTGAGATATCACACACTCGCAGGAATGGAGCAGCGAGACGACCCCCAAAAAACACGGCGGATCTGTCGCCGGTGCAGGGGGCTGTGGGAGCGGGGAGGCCAGACAAGAGGAACAGTTCCCTAAAAAGGACACAGAGGAGAAGGATGCCAGTGATGAACGAGACAGCTCTTTGAAACACTTTCAAGGCTGCTCCTGCTGCCACCGGGAGGAGATTCCACAACCAAAGCAGGAAAGAAACGAGAGGGGACTTTAATATAGGTCAGACTAGTTCAGCCTGTTTAACTGACCAAGAAACCAGCTGTATTCAAAATCAGATGTGTCCACATTTGGATGCGGAAATGTCCATTAAATGACTTTCTTTTTATTTTCCCATTAAATTATGGACCCTGTCTCTGTTATAACGGGCTGCAGGACTGAAGAGGAAGAAGAGGAGGATTCCACATTGTTAGGAGGATGAAGGAGCCGGTCATCACCTGAGACGCGTGTTACCGACAGCTGCAAAGGTTAGCCGAGCCCCTCAGCTGCCGATCCTGCGACCTCAGGAGCGAAGAAGAAGAGAGGGGTGATACCACTGAGGTGTGAAAAACTCCGTCTGAAGGATCCTTTAACTACAGGCTCCTTGACAGACTGCCGCAGCTCCTTTCTATTCCTGGAAGAGGTGCAATTACACTGACAGACGAATGAGGGGAAAAATGGAAGGAAAGAGAGCACTGTTTGCTCTGCCTGGAAATGGAAGTGGAACAAACAGTTTGGGCGGCTGGCTGAAAGAACTGGCAGTGGCAGCTACAGGAATAGACTTGATGGGGAACACGGAGGGGTCCAGGTGTCAATATCTTTTTATTTCCGTGGCGAGCCAGAGCCGGGAACGGCGGTGCAATGATGGAGATTTATGTTTGCTTAAAAACTGACCTTTTCGCAAACACAGAGGGAGAAATGAGGTGTGACATTCAATTAAAGTCCCGCCTCCACCTCCAAGGGTAATCATAGCCACTTTAGATGCACAAACAAAGGGACGGTTGGAGGGGCTGGTTGTTTATGAGCATCTAGAGAGGCATATTATTTGCATAATTAGGGGCAGTAGATATCATGGGGGAAGCAGGGTGCTGCAATGCTGGAAAACAGCATCCTGGAAGAGCTGAACTCAGCTCAGTCCAATATCCTCCTTCTTCTCATCGAAGCGGCGTGACGTTGAATCTCAGAGGTTTAGAAGCCAGTTTCTCACCGCTTTCCAGTGCGCATAACTCAAGCTGTATAATCTCAACTGATCCAATGCTAAACACAAGGAGGACGCACAAAAGAAACTCCACATAATTTAGGAGCGCTCCAAGCCAGAGGACCTGCTCCCGATCACAGCTGTGACGATCCAGAGTCCTTCTCCCGATCTCACGGCCATCCAGTCCAGGCTGGGGATTTTCAAACCATCTTTCAGCAGGGAAGAAGTGCAGAGGCTGTAATGCATCATCGTGGGGATAATTCTAAACTTATTGAGCTGTTTTCAGGCGAAGGCTCCGCAAATCCAAACCAATTATGCTCCAAATTCATCCGAGAGCTTCAAGGGGAGGATTATTTATATTTGTCTGCTCTGTCGCGTCTCCATTTTGTCCTCACACATCATTTCAAGTGAGTCATCCTTCAGCGTTGAGGATTCAGAAAAAAACCCCAAATCAATTTTCTCCTTCTATTCTCCGCTGGCAGCTAGGATCGATTCCACAGCTTTAGCCCTCAAGACCGACATCTTTGTCCAGAGCTCTGGCTTTTCTGTCCTCTTTGACATCTGGATAGATTTGAATATATTTTCCTGTATTGATAATCGGCAAGATGGAGGCATTTGACCGCTATCAAGTTTGTGTGTTTGCGTGTGTGTGTGTGTGTGTGTGCGTGTGTGTTTTTCCATTGAGGGAACTGTGTGTGTGTGCACAAGCTTCACTCACACACGCACACACCCTGGCCCCGGATGTGTGCACTGGGTGACAAATAGCTGACGGGCGTTGTGTCCAGCAGCAGGTGATGGGTGGGGCAGCAGGCTCTCGCCATCCTTGGCTCCATCGTCAAATCGATCTGCCTCCACCTTATTTAGCTCCCGCCAAAACTCACAGCCCTCTATTGACTCAAGTTTATTACACCTCATTCTGTGTGACGCTACACAGTCTCACAACGGGAGCGAGGGCGGAGAAAACTTCCTGCAGATGGATGGGGTTCAGACGCAAAACCAAACAAGTTTATTGATCAGCTTCACCTGCGGTGGATTTCTAATTTGTCTGTTTTCATTCAATCATTGTAGTGAGGCTTCAGAGGAGTTCAGCCATTATAAAACATCATCTAAACAACACGCCACATTAAGGTGATGTACGGGTTCTAAATCGGCAGGAAAGTAGCTCGAGTGTTCTCTTCCAACATTTTCTGGGCAGAGTCATAAAATGAATCTTCTGAATGATGTAAACAATCCAGAAATATAAAGTGTCGAGTTTAAGAGTCAAAAAGGACCTCTTGCAAGAGAAATAGCCCCAGAAAATATCCAAAGAAACCCTAATAATGATAATATCAATGTTAAACATTCTTTAGGATGAAGTTTCTATTAGAAGCTGCCAGAATGGAAAACTTTTAGCCTGTTTCATTTATCACATATATTGCATTTATATTTGTTCGTAATTTTGCATTTATCCTTTAAACATGCTCCTCTGAAGCGCTTGTAAAAATATTATAGTCAGAATGTCGCAAACATCCTACAACAAAGGCGTGACCCTAGCGGAATCTGTACTTTCACACCAATCCAAACACCGTTGAGCTCTCAAAATGTCTGATCCCGTCAACACTGAAGCCTTTACGGCCCCTGTGAAGGAGGACAGAATATTAGTGCCATCAAGACATCGGTATTGAACCTGGTCTCATGAGAGAGCTCTGCATTATTGGATCTCGTAGAGAGGGTTTAAAGGCACATGCTATAATCCCTACGCCATGCAGAAAACTCCTGAGCCCACGGAAACACCTGAGTCTGCAGGGAAGCAGCGCCGTAGCGAGCCCCGTGCTCGGCCCGAGACCAACACCGAGGGTGGAGGGTGACACTCCGTTCTGGTACTAATTCAACCATCTGTTGTTTACGCTACGCTGCCCTCGACAATATCTGACAATGACAACAGCTGCGGCTACCTCTGCGGTAAGGGCGACACTCAGCCCCGAGCTCCTCTGCAGGCGGACGAAATGGCGACCATGCCTGCGGGGGGAAGCTAGGTTTCCTGTAAATAGGCTATCAATAGCTGCTGACACTCATCAAACACACACTTGCAACTAAAATAAAGCTAATGTTGGAAGAGGTGAGCAAACTTCAAGGTGCCATTCAGACAAGATTCTTCACTGCGTCCACCAATCTTCATCCTCCAAAACCTGCACCTCAGGCCTGATGTAAAAACTTGTGTGTGTGTGTGTGTGAGTGAGTGTGTGTGTGAGAGTGAATGTGAGAATGGATGACTCACACTTGCCATTTCTGAATGCAAGCTGACGGCGCTGAAAAGATGACAGCTGCTTGTGTTTACAAGGTGCTCAGTGCACAAGTCATAGTTTATATTGAAAAGCAGAGAAAATTACAAGAATTCTGTTTTCCAATGTTTTTGTTCTTAAGTGTGAGTTCTCTCTGAGAACTACAGAGAAGAAAAACGGTTAGAAATATTCGACCTTCACTGTTTGAGCGTGCATGCTCAGCTCCGTCTCTCTTGACGCACCAATCGCGCTGCCGCACGTCCTTGTCCCCGTTAGAGAGCCACATTCCGGCCATCGTGAAAGATCGCCTCGTGCCCGTTATCCCTGAAACTGCTGGGTCAACGGCCATTAGAACCCTCTGCTCGGTCCCTGTAGAGGGGTGAGGCGAGATGGCGAGATGGCGAGATGAGGACAGAAATAGACATGGCACAAGCAGCCCCTCGCCTTCTTGGACTGTTTTGACTAATGAGCCGGCAAAGCAGCAGGGTTAATTCCCATAGGCGCATGAGATCACGGCAACGACCAGCTCTCCTTGTCCCATTTTCCTTGGTGCTGCGTGCAGGTGTAATTGCATTCCAAACTTTGCGGCTGACCCTGGGTCAGACACTGTTTTGTCTATTTGGGTCATCAGAAAACCCTCTGAGGGATGAAACAAGAAGATGGAACAAGAGAATCTAGAACTAACACAAACGCCAGGAGTTGGATGGAAAAAGGAAACTGGAAAGATTAGCCAAATACATTGGTGGAAATGAATATCTGCAGGAAGCAAACAGCCGGCCTTCTTAATTTCCAGACAAAAATCTAGGATGCAGATAGAAAGACCCCTCAGATCCATCAGATCACAAAAAGGGACCTTCTACTGCATCTGTACAGCATCATGTGACATCAAAAACAATATATTTTATAAATATGACATTTAACAATCAGGCATTTTAAAACTAGAAGGAGCAGCCTGCGTCTGTTATGGAGCCGGTCAGCAGGGGGCACTCTTTTCTGCACAGCTCCAGTCTCCAGCAGTGCTTTTAGGTGTGAATTTGCAGATGCACACCGGAGTGTCAGCTGACATTAGCCTAAACCAGCGTAAAAGGAGCCCAACACACGCACAAATCCTGTTCCGCTGCCTGAAAATTGTTGTCATAACCACCGTTCTGCTGCCATCTGCAGCGGTAAAGCAGCTTGTTCTGTCTGCAGAAGGCAAATATGGATTTTTTTTTAAGCCAGCTAATGTCCCTAAATGCCCCTGCGTTTCGTGGTCAGCGCTTCCCTAAACCACAGATATTTAAATTAGGGTTTTTAAGACTTTAAGCCTATTGACGCCCATTTTCACTAAAGCATGCATGACAAGGATATGCTCTTAATTCTAATCATTCTGCAAACTGATTACTCACTTATCCCAGCCCTAACACTTCCCAGTCCGGCTTTGAAGTTCCAGCCATCGGTGGAAGAAATAAAAAACAAATGACCTCTTTTCAGTTTCCTTGTCGTGGAAGCCAGTTAAAATTGCTGCCATTTGCTTTGTTTTGCTTCACGTGAGGGACTTTCCTAATCGGGTATTTTTCCAGCGTTGATGGGGAGTTTAGTCAGATAGCCATCAACAGCTGTCAGCTCAGTATCATTGGGGGGTTTTTTTGCCCCTTGGTAAGGGGTGCAGAGCAGTCTGAGGTAAAGATTATCCCTTAATTCCTCCCCACACACATACAGTACGCCTGACATTTATCCCTGATGTGTTTTCACACTTTATATTCACATTCAGATTATATTAATAGCTCCAATTAAAGGAGGCTGTGTCGGAATCCCAATGTTTGGCCAAGAGCGCTGTCTTTTCATGTGTAGCCAAGTGGCCAAACTCCCTCCCCAGTGCCCTTTAAAGGACAGGGATAGGAAACAGATGCAAAATGGATGCCTTTCAGAAGAAACAGTGAGATAAGAAATCTGTGGGGAGATTTCACTGCCCCAGAGGTGGATCAGGGGTCAGCGTTTCAAACGCTGGACCTTTGATGTATAAAACTCTTTGAAACATGAGTTATTAGACCGCTAATTACCTGTTGTGGATTTGCAGAGAGGATAAACTATTGGTAAATGACCCCAGAAATGGGCTAACAGCTGGATGTGAACTCCACACTGCGACAATCGCAAGCAGATTGATGATGTCACCGACCAGAGGGGCATCCACAAATCAGCCAACAGCAGTCCGGTCCGGTTTGCCCCCCCATCGTACCCCTTCTGCGGGTAATTGCTGACCATTAGAGCACAGAGTGAGCTTTTCAGAGTAATAGGTACTGACTCAAGACAGAGGACAAAGGGCAGAGGCCCAGCAGGCCAAGCAGCTATGAGTCACTCCACAGCAACGGCCGCTGTTCTTTCTGATAAGGTATCAGCATTTTGATCAGACAGCAGTTTCCATCTGCTTTGATGTTCAGCCTGTTTTTTTTCCTTATATAGATATGGAACATTTGGCAACTGTTACCCTATTTAATAGTTTTTCCATATGTTTTTAGAACTGAGACACGTCTCCTTGTCTCTGGACTTTGTGTAACTGGTTTTGCATGACAGTAACCTAAAGCATGTGTTCTACAGCCCCTGTCATTAAACACTCGCTCTAGAAAACAAAAAAAAAAATCCCAAAAAGAGCAGAGCTGAACGCCATTGCGCTTAATGCAACGGAGTCACGTGATTGCGCCCTGCGTCGACTCTTCCTTGAGTGGCTGCTGCCCCCGTGTGGTCGATTTTGGTATTACCTGTTACCGGATCCCAGCCTGTTAGGACACGTGAAGTTAAAATCAACTCGCGTGCTAACTGAAACACGAAAGCCTTGCGATTACATTCATTAATTAATTATATTCATTTAAAACTCAGTCGTCCCCAGTGCCCTTATAATTTAGGGCAAATTTTGTTCAATTTAGGCAAAAATTAGAAAATAAAATAGCCAAACTATGTACTAAATGAGAACGCTGTTCGGTCCGGGCGTTTAGTCAAAACAGGAAACCAGAGCTACGAAGCAAGAATTATTAACATGAGTGTATTTGCGGACACAAACCGAGGCCCAGCATCCACGGTCCCAAAGAGAAGAGCCCTCTTACTTCCGTGAACGCATTTTTTGAATACGTGACCACGCCCAGTGGGCGTATCTAATAGTGACGCGGAAGTCATGAGATAGTGACGTAAGAGCACGTGGTCACTTCATGGTCGCCTATTAGTCATACAATAGAAGAAATACAAACTAAAAGTTTACAAGATCCTACATGTATGATTATCACAAGTTTACCACAAGTTCGCTACCCAGGCCTTTTGGGGTCATCTTTTAATATATATACTATTACTAATACACTATATGTAGTGTTACAGTTTGTAAAATATTATGAGTGTTTGTCGACTGACTTTTATCAAACAAACCAGCCATTTTGTCCAGAGGTTAAAATTGTACACTTGGTTGAAATAAACACAACACCATTAAGATATTCCCCAAAGTACTTTTAATGAACAATCGGTTACAACCGTCAACTTTTACATTTGCCACACCTGAAAACCGCAGTACATCCTTTAAAACAAGAGCCAATGAGCGTGTCACCTTGTCAGTGGGGACCCGAGCTCCAGGGGCCCCCGCTCCTCCATTGTCCGCGGTGCTGAGACCTGGAAAACGCTCAGACAACAGTGACTGTGCAAAAGTCCCACATTGCATCACACTGAACCTCTGTCAACCACAATGCAGTGCAACAGTGAAATGCCCGGGTTTTACCTGGACTCCAGGCCGGAGCTGAGCTGCGGTGCGCTTGTTTCGCTCCCCAAGGCGGCGCCATGCAGAGCTCAGGAGCGCGGCCTATTGGGCGTGCGGGCACCGTCCAGTGCGCCGCTGCTAAATGAAAGAACCCAACCATGAATCATGCGTCGTCAACAGGTCATGTGACACGAACATAAAGTACAAGATAAAGTCACACCTTGTGCTTTCATTGTGTAAAGTCTGTGACGCAATAAAAGCAGACCCGGATAAAGCTCTTAGTTCAGTTATTCCAGATTCGTAGAGAACAGTTCCTCAAAGTCTTTCTGCTGGAAATAAAGACAATTTTCAGAAAACGAGTCAAATTCGGCTAACAGACCATCCTGTGTGGACTGGGCGTCCATCTTTATGTCTTGGCACACGCCGTCCATTATGTATTGGGTCGTGTTTGGCGGCGCCATTGCTCCAGGATGACGAGGGTATCCACAGGCCTCACTCGGGCGTCGTTCATACGAGCTCTTTACCGTTTCTTCTGTCGTCTCTGTCGTCGTTTTGGCGATTTTGACCAGTCGTGCTCGCTTTTCTTTCCGCCGAAGGCATCCTCGGGTAGTGGTTTTCCTCCTGTTGGTTCTGCCTGGTTTGAGGCCCTCGTCCTCGGCGTGGTCGAAGAACGGACTCCACCTGAATTTGGAACCAGATATAATTCCTTTCTCGTATTTGGTTCTTTCCATCGTCTCGAAGCACATTTTCTGATCCGAAGACAAAAAAAAATAAAACTCCTTCCCGCGTAAATAACGGGGAGTTTCCGCTTCTTATTCAACAACTTTAAAAGTTTAAGAAAAAGCAAAAAAAATATCCAATTTGAAGATCCAAGATATGAAATAAAGGCTGAAAAGGTCTCGAACTCCAGCGGCCGTCCGCCTTCTCTTCCGTTAAACGTGTACGTGACCAAACCGTCGCGGAGACAAGGAAGCTCCCACAATCCTTTGCGGAATGAACCTACCGGAAGAGGTGCTGCCACCTACTGGACGATAATAAAGCCGTAAAACCAGGAGCGATTTTTACATTATGTCAAGCGTTTGACATAAACGTTTTACATCAACTTCATACATAGTTGATTTTTCTGGGGTTAGGGTTATACTAATATATAATCATATTTATACTAACATATAATAAATTAAAATTCGACAAACTCTTATAAGCATTACTTACTAGTAGTGTATAAGTATTTAGATTAAATTATATCTAGCATAATGATCAGCCTGGCCTCATTAGGCACACTGCAAGAAGCATTTCAATAATTTTTCCTTAAAAAAATGAAAAAAAAAATGCAAACGAAATAAAAGCAACCTATATGCTTGCTTGCCAGCAGGTGGCGCGCTGTGCTAAAAATGTGCATGATGTGCATGCGCAGAATCTATTGAGCCTCTTGGCACTGATTTAAATATTATGTTACGGTATTTTGAAATTGCACAATACAGAAAGAGCAGCAAAAGAGCAATAATGTCTCAGTGGGTTTGTACTAAATAAATAAACTCAAAGACTGGGATTTCCCCTTGTAGTCTTTGTGGACTGAGTTGATCAGTTTGTTGAGTCTCTGTTATATCTCTAGTCTCAAAATTTCAGGTTATTTCCCTGAGTAATTGTACATCACAGTGCTAGATGCAGCAGCAGCAGAGATGAGATTGCCTCTTTATAAAACTGCCTACTGTTTTGCGTCTCTGCCCTTCTTTATTTCTATTACTTCCTCTTGCATCCAAGCTTTGTTGATTAAAAAAACCTTAATAAAACAACCATCGGGGTACAAAATGAAAGCATCTTGCATGCACACAGTACAGTGGTGTTGGCCTGGATTCTTTCCCCTCTTTTGCGGACTGCAGCTGTTGCAGCTGAGCTGGCTGAGGTGACAGACTGTGAGAGCAGTCATGATGGGAGCTGGGAACAGTTCAAGTTTCCTCCGCAGTGCAGAGGCTCTGGAGAGAGCCAGGGAAGGACAGCAATGAAGGTGGGAGAAGAGACACAACAGTCTATCTGCTGCTGTCCTCAGCTAGCTTCTCCAGAGCTCAATGTTCACGCAATTGTTTCTCCTGTAGGCAGTCTAACACACTATTATACTTAAGATTCTGCAGATCTATTTTAAAGTTTTCAATTAAAGTAAACACACGACCAAACTACCTTTGTTTACCCCCAGTTATTCAGGCCTTTGTGGCTACAGACTTTTTTTTTCCTCGGTTTTGTTTTGTTGAGCAAATAAATAAAATTCACATGAAGTTTTGCTAGTTGTCTCAAAGATAATTGGAGGCAACTTTAGAAAATGTTAGGTTTCCAAGTTCTAAACATTCCTTTGTGTTTGGAAGGAAGCAGTTTGCCGGGAACATATCCGAGACACACATCGCAATCACATGATATCCGTATGTTTCACACATCGAATGAATGAAGGAAAGCTGTGTTCGGTGCCTGTTGCCATGACCACCGAGCAGGAAGACATCTCCATTCTGTGATGTGTTACTTTCTCTGATTTACTCACCAACTGATGCGTGGGTGTCTGTAAAACACAGTTTTCCTTCCTTCACTCCAGCTTCCAAGACACCCACTCTGCACCTGCTGCACCCGGCTTGTGTTAGCGTCCCCTCAGCAGGCAGACTGGACTGATGATTTAGCTTTAGACTCTTTAAAACCTGGCCTGGTGAGAGAAAACCAGCTTAGTCTTCAAATTTCTACATAGCTCATTGTCTTTCTGTGCTTCAGATCAAGAGTGTGTGTGTGGGTGGTGGATGAATAAGTGTTTACCTCTCTGGGCTGTGAACCTTGTTAAGAGCAGGATGTGTCTAATGAGGCCCACAGAACCAGCACCTCCAAGAAAGAAAAATGAGAGAGATGGGTAAAAAGAATGTGTTGTGAACTGCAGATGCAGACCCCCTGCCTGCTCTCCCACACGCTCCTTCATGCATGCTCATTATTCTGCAGACTCTAAAGAAAATAAGTCACCGATGCTTGTGCAGGAGGAAAAACATCCCTTAAACAGGCCAGTAATGACACCAGCAGTCAGTAAGGGGGAAATCAGGGCAGCATCAATTGTTGCTAATCTCAGATGGGAGATCTTTGTCTTTTTGTGGGGTTTTTTGGGCAGATTTTAACATTGACACAACATCAGGATCAAGCTATTATTACTTACTGTTATTCCTATTATTATTTAGACCTAATGTCAGTAAACCACAGCATGTTAGATCAAGTCTGAATAGGCCAAAGGTTCCTTTGCATTTCCGTCCTATCAACGGCTTCCACTTGGGTCACCTCCAAAGTTCCCTCCTAGAGGCTTTTCTTCTGATTATGCGATGCACACAGGAAAAGGGGGGGAATGGCAGGCCGCCAGGGAGAGATGCCGGGGCACATTTGAGCTCATATCTCCTGATCAGGGATGCACGGTGCAGCGGCCGCCATGCAAATACCTAACAGTCAAACAATTCTGAAAACAAACTAAAACAAGCTGCTGCAGAATGTTAACTCCCAACTTTCATTAAAGTGGAACATTCCCTGTTGCTCACCTCCCACCTCTCCCCAATTAGTCTTTCATAACGAAAACACCAGGGAGCAGCTCAGTTGGGACAGGCCAGTCCCAGAGCACGTAGGACTGCAGCCCTTTGCCCTAATTGGATGTATGAGAGCTGACACTCACCACTGGTCTGTTTGTATCTGGACGCCCCGGCGGCCTCTCTCCAGGACCGTGCAGGCTGCCCAGGCCGTGAGCAGTGCCCCGTGTCCACAGAGAGGCTAAAATTAGACACAATGTAACATCTTTTAACCAAAACCGGAGCGGGAGGGTGTTAACTGTGATTCAGGAATGACCATTACTTGGTCAAGATGTGTTTTTGGTGTGAAGTGCTGTGTATTCCAGAACTCAAGGATTCAAGGAACTTTTGATTTTCTTTGATTTTCATCCATTTATACCTATATAACGAGGAGACCTCTGCAGAGACATAGATAGAACTATAATGCTGTTGCGTCATTTACAGCATTTGCTGACACCCTGGTAGCTCTAGAAAGGCTCCTTGGTTTGTTCGGGATCTGCCCTGGTCATTGGTCATGCTGGATCAGCTGTGGAAAGAAGACAAAATCACCATTTCTGAGTTTCTCCACTCTCATGCCTAGATTTGAGGAAAGTGGTCTGGGGAAACCTTAGGCTGGTGTCCACACCTCAGTGGGCGGCCAACACTCCACATGGGTAATTAGATGCCCAAATGTGAACGTGTCATGTTTCATGATGCCGTTGATCACTTTGGGTCAGCTGTCAGAGCCGCTAAAAGCTCTGCAGCTGGCTCTGCACTTGGAACTAAGAAGTCCATATGGTTGATCCTGCTCCCTGGAGAATGTTCCTTCCCTCATCTTGTAGTGGAGAGTGAAATGTGACTCACATTGGTTACAATGGGAGGTTCCTTTAATAAACTAATAAAATTCAATCCAGTCCTCCTTGTAACTAATGCGACGCAGGTCTATGAGACCAATGACAGGTAACCATCCACTCTCTCGTGAGTGTGTGTGCGCCCCTGAAGACATAGCAGGAAAAAAAGGTGTTCTGCCAGTTTTAGCTTTGTATATCTGTTACCATGCCTACAAGATGCCAGCATGTGAAGCCCGAATACTGAAGATTATTGTCAAGTAAAGTCTGATACAGTACCAGTGTTTCAGCATTTGGCCCGAGGTCAAATCATGTGACTGTCAATGATCTGATCTGTTGACGGTCACGTCAGCCCTGCAGAAACGGACACTTGAATGGCCAAAAAAGACCCGTCAGCTGGTACAAAGGATGGAACTCTGATTAGTTCTGTCCTGCTTCATCTTGTAATGGATTTTTTTAATTAACATTGGTGCCTTTGAAAAGCTATTTTAATGTTCTGAGACTACCCTTTATTCAACTTCTTTTTGAAATATTTATGATAAGACAACAAAAAAAGTTTTTTAAAAAAAGGATTATATTAACATAAAGGCAGTTCAAGAAATGAATTACTTCTGTAAATTTATTTGGAACAAAACAACTTCACATGACTTTTGTAATCAAAAAAATCATTTCAGTAAACAACAAAATGCAACAGTAGTGCTAGGCATTGAAGTAATTGGGGTAAACTACACTAACACTGTGCTTTTATTTAACCGTGAGCAAGAACTACGATGTTTTGGACATCTGAAAATATAAAACAATATTTCCAAACAGAATTTATCCACGTTGCTCACACAACTCCCAATATTGAGAGCAATATGGCAGCATTTAACATACAGCACAAATTGTAATATGAGTGTAAATATGTCATTATCACCATATCCAAGACCGTTAACAATCTGTGAGCTCGTTTCCCACGAAGAATCGCTGATGTTGTCACATTTATCAATCTTGAACAAAATCCTGGGAAAAAAATACTTCACGTGGTAGCATTAGCTAGGCTTCTTTTACATAAATGAGAAAATGTCATAAGACACTCTTTTAATACGGTATTCAAAGGAAAAAAATAAAGGAAACAAAGTCTAAAACAAAGTCTAAAGAATTACACTTCTAAATCCAACTTCTGTCTCTACTCCTAAATGTCATTTTCAAAATCTGAAAAGCCTTTGTGAACTTATTTGTGACAATTGCGGTTAAAATCGCCAGATTTACTAGCAAATTAAAAAAAAAACCCCAACTTGCAATAAACAGGCAACATTTTAGGCGTCTTTGTACGTGCACTCGCAGGTCTGACTAATCGTAATGCTTGGTACTGCTGATAAAGATTAAATAAAAAAAATGGTTTTCTTCTTGCTAAAGGCTTTCAGTGCAGGCTTTTTAACGACATTCTCAGCTATGCAGAGACTCCATTTCAAAGAAAGAAAGCTCTATTTGGCACTGGAGGACGCCAGTCAAAGGCTTGATTGAAGAGGAGCAGCAGCCAGCTTCTCCCTCACCAGCTTTCTCTTCTCCATCAGATTTCAGTCCTTTTCAGGCTCCACCATCATCTCCTTTGTTCTCATTTCACCAGTCACTCGATGCCCTTTATTGCATCCCCAGCCCCCAAGCCCTCAACTCCCTTCTGTCTTTGTTGAACAAGGACCCAGAGGGGGTTTGGTCCAGTTGCTTCACACTGTAAAAATATTCTCTATATTTTACTGTATTTTTCTAAAAGAGCAACCCAGAAAACTCAGTTCATTTGGTTCTGGCGATAACTTTTCCCCTGCACTTTAATCAAACCTTCTTGTAGTATATCATCTAGATTGGGTGGGATTGTGTTTATGCGATGTCCTTTCAAACAAACATTCCAATCTGCTGCTAAAAATGGGATGCTTCCACATTTGAAGGGGCTGATGTGTGCTATGATTGTTCAGACTGAGGTCACAACAGTTCCTTTCATATCTATATGTATATAGGTGTGTGAGGGTTCCCCAGGTGCTCAACACTATGACACTGTTGCGTTAAAATGGTAAAATACATTCCCTGAATAAAATAATACAGAAAGTCTGTGTTGGGGAAGCAGTATGAAACAGATCTACAGTTCTTTGACTGTAAAAACCACGTACTATTTACAGTGCAAATACCAGACAAATACAATAGTCAGCGCACATTACACACAGCACTCCACCATAAAAACTCTTCCACCTTCATTATTCCCAGACGCCGTTTGGCATAAATATCCCTGCACACTGATTCAGGATGAAGAGATGAATAATTTACGCCAGTGAGTCAGTGCCAAGTCGGTGCACTGATGTTGATCCGGAGGGGGGGAATTCACATGGAAATGAGGGATTAGCGGGGAGAGGCAGGAATGTGCATGGACACAGTTGCAGGGAAAGCTCTCACCAGCCTTTGTCCTCACATCTCCCTTCCGACTCACCAGCCAATCATTTGACAGAGCCTTCCCCAGCAGGCCACGCCTCCTCTACCTCCCCCCGCCCTGTGAGGAGCAGCGTCCCACCCTCATGCGCAGCGTGCCGCTTTTGTGCAGATGCCAGAGCTGGACGAACTCTTCCGGCATGGTGTGGAACCACTTATAGGGCAGGATGTTGTCGTAGTAGTGGTGGCTGACTGGCTGCTCGTCCAGGTCGATGGCAAAGGGCCAGAAGCCGTAAACCGTCACCTCCTCGCACAGCGCAAGGGCCAAGCTGACCATGAAGAGTCCTGTGGAGAGGCGCTTGGCGTGCACGTTGCGGGCCTTCCAGAACTTCCCCACCGTGCGCAGAAATTCGGGGTTGGCAAAGAGCACGGTGAGGTTGGAGGAGGTGTCTGCTAGGGCGTAGTAGGCCCGCAGCGACGGCTCGGTGCCCGGCCTCATGGAGAACGCAGGCATGTAGATGTAGCTGGTTCCGTAGACCTTTATACTGTCCACAAAGTGTTTTCTCGACCAGAGCAGGCTCTGAAATCTGATGCAGAGAGTTACCAACACGCAAAAAGGCTAACCTGACGGTGCTGAGAAAGCCATTTACCTGTTCTCGATGATGCTGGGGTTGGCTGTGACCAGATGGGTTTTGGTTCCCACATCCTCCAGGTATTCCTCCGAAAGGGGTGGAAGGTTGCACCTAAATGGAGGTAACAGACATAAAAAGAAACCGGGACTTTTAGAGACTATTATTGCATTAAAACCCTCAGTAGCTGAGGCATTTAACAATGCAGCCATTTTCTTTCCTTCGCTCCTCCTCTTCTCCCCACTTACATCTAACCCCGTTTTCCTCCCGCCCTCCCATAAACCTTTCTTCCATCTCTCTCCATCTCCACCACCAGCTCTCTGATTCGCATCTAGAAACGCCTTGATGATGTTACGTGTGTGCATGCTTGATGTTTCTCACCGCATGATGAAGTCAGCCTGGTCGATGTCCTTTCCGCACTTGCTGGCCCGCAGGATTCCGCCGTTGCCGACTACGGCGCACTTCTTCAAGGGCAGCTGCAGAGGGTTGTCCTGAGAGCATCGAGATGCATCCGTTAGAGTACAGAGGCTTTCACAGTTAATGTTCTTAGCCGTTCTGTCTAACTCCTGGGTAGATGTGATAGAATATGAGCCGTTACTGAGGAAAAAAAGGGCCCTTTCAGGGCAGACAGCCTAAAGTAAAAGAAAGAGCAGAAACAAAACACACACACACACACACACTCCTCCTTGCCTCAAGGTCTTTTCTGGACTGTGCCAGAAAGCTGAGTCAGAGGACAATGCTCTGCTAAGAGTACGCCGGGCAGGGGTGGGGGCACCAGGACGGTGGCGCTGAAGTTAGGACGGGTTCTCCGTGACTGCTCTTTCATGCGGCTACTGCAGCGAGCTCGCAGCAATCTGCTGTACAGTCGGGTAAACAGCCTGTATGGCTGCTTTGTTTGAACAAACTGGCAATTAGGTGTCCAAACCCTAATTGGCAGATGAGCGTGGTGACGTCAAGACGCCTGTCTGAGCCCAGACCTGCAATCACGGACCCGCTGGTTCAGAGGCCAGATATTAACAGTGTGGCAGCTTGAGCTCTTCTAACGAGCAGTTAGATTCTTTCAGGGAACAAGACAACAGCCAGGCTAGCGGAAATAGGCCGGGCGAGTTAGTTGGCAGACTGGCAGCAGTGCAGAGTGCTAAATGTGCCATCATGACCCCCGGCAGGGTGACCCGCTGGGTTCTGGTGCTGGAAAACAACCCACAGCTACATTCTACCAGTCTCGCATGGAGTCATGAATAATAGCTTCCCTGATTGGAAAAAGACCATAGAGGTAAACGTCTGACAAATTAACCTGCTGACATGACAGTAACGACTGTTAATGAAGACTGTTCAGCTCCATTTGAACTAAGGTCCAAAACCCTAGTTATTCCTCCATCCTGCCCCTAATCATATTGGGGACCTCATGGGTTTGTCTTTGCATGATTAGGAAGATAATTACCCACAATCCTTGATGATTTTTTTAAGCCTCTCTCGGAATAAAACAGTGAGTAAGGAGCCGATCACGCAGTCGGTAAACCAATGAAAGAGCACGCACCCTCCAGCACTGTGAATCAGAGTGTTTCCCCTTCCTATCCTCATTCCCTTCTTCATTACCCATCACCTCCCCCATCCTACATTAATGAACATGCGCCACTCACGACTGCAAATTAGGGTCACGCATTCACCGTCAGCGGTAGCAGAGACCTTGGCGGCGGCGCTAATGCAGCTCCGTCTTTTAGGATAACAGAGGCGGCTGCACAAGCAGCCCTTCCAGCAAATGTTCTCATTTCCTTCTGCTTGTGGACACAAATGGCCTCATACACATGCAGGCACACACTCAACAGTGGCCGAGCCCTTATCTGCATACATATAGACGTGCACAGAAGCATGTTCACGCTCCTTCAGTCCATTCAGGAGACAGAACGGAAATGGGAAGTGGTCCAGGAAGGACAGATCCTCCACCAGGTTGTACCCAGGCTTTAAACTCTCTCAGCAAAAATGAGGCTCTAAGGGGGAAATAGCGGGGCCTCCCAGTGATAAGGACCAAAAACTGCGTTAATGCAATAATTTATAGTTAAAATCTGTTGTTTTTTCACTTTTAAAGGGTCCGTTACAGAAAGTTATTCCATACGTTAGGTGTAAAAGGGCTCTTGAAGTGTTAAAGGACCTAAATGAGACCAGGCGGGAGCTTCTGCCTCCACATACCTGCACAAACAGACGGTAGGTCTCATTGTTGACGGTGTGCGAGTGGTAAAACTCGCCATCGTACCACATGACCTTCCCCAGCGGGGAGTTCCGCTTGGTCACGGCGAACATCTTCGGCGGGTCGCAGCACTCCGTTAACAGCCTTCTGCACAGAAAAGAGGTGAGCGTGAAACAGGTAATGCAAGAAAAGCATGCAGGTGTGTCACATGACAGGATGTGGAGCTGCTGGTGGCACCTCTGCAGGTGTTCCTCAAACATGACAAGTCTTATCTCTGAATACACTGATCAGTAATCAGATTACCGTGACCACCAGCCTCTAGATCCCTCAGATTTAAATAAGACTGCCGCAGGACTGAGGACAGTCACTCTTTAAATGAAGTTTTCATCTAACTGGAGCTGCTGGAGGACGCAGGCGGTGTTCAGGCAGGGACAAACCTGTAGAGATCTATGCCCGTCTGGTTCCTGTGCCACGCTTCCCCCTGTCGCAGCACCTCGGCCACTATTTCTTTGTCGCCCGGGAGTCTGTAGCCTGGAAAAACGTAAAACCAGCACAAGACCAGCACGCACACGCCGGCCCACACCGACACCTTTCCCCGGCAGCATCGCGCCAACATCTTGCCGTTTCTTTCTCGTTTTCTGCCGCCCAGCTCAAAATAACCGGCGAGTGCGCGTCGAACGCGGTGCAGCGAAGCGCATTCTGGTTTCTCTGCTCCTACTGGGAACCATCGCACAAGGCGTACAAGGAGCCCCCCAAGTTGGTCCGTCGCTGTGGCGTGCGCATCCGTCTGGAAATCCGGTTTGCTGTCAGCGAGCCTATGATGGAGCGGCGCGCATTTGGCTGTGGTGTTGTGGTGCAGTGCGTGTGGAGCTCTGCAGGAATCCGCCGCTCTCCCCTCGGAGCATCACCGCGGGGTGCGGATTTGAGGTATCCTGCGAGCCCACTCTGGCGCCTGCGTCTGGCCGTGACCCAGCGTGGAGGCCTCCTGCGCCGCGCGTCCGCCTCCGGGTCCTCCTGCAGGTCTGCGGCTGCAGGTGAAAAGAGCCAGTCCGACTCAGATCCCCCCCACCTTCTCTTGATCCTCTCAACACCTCCCTCCGAGACAAAGTGCGGCTTGTGCCTCAGACAATACGGGCCTGAACGGAAGATGTACAAATTAAAAGCAGATGTCTGGAGCTTCGCCACAGTTACGCCTATTCTGAAGAGACCCAATAAAGGAAAACAACTAGAAATCACCTTAGTATGATCACAGTCTCTCCACAAAGCAAATCCAACCATCTTTTCTTGATGTCTTTTTGTCCAAAAAATGGTTTACATTTCTGGTTTTGAAAAAAAATTGGTGACTTAGTTAATGATGGTTTCCTGTCCTCTGCTGGATTTAATCTAAACTGTAATTTTACACCCTAATTAATTGTAAATTCCACAGTTTATGTAAACTCTACATAAACAGTGTGAAATTTACTACTTTACTACTACATTTATTCTATAGCAACATAATATATAAATATATATGATTTATATTTTTAGTTGTGTCGAACAGCAGCTGCAGCGCGCTGTTTTAAATACTCTGCTTCTCTCTTGTGGCGAAAGTTGGAACTTTCCCACTTTGACCAGCTGCACCTCTGAAACAGCCCAAAAGAGCTGCT
Organism: Tetraodon nigroviridis; assembly: GCA_000180735.1. NCBI lineage: Eukaryota > Metazoa > Chordata > Actinopteri > Tetraodontiformes > Tetraodontidae > Tetraodon > Tetraodon nigroviridis. The sequence continues at coordinate 679,204 of CAAE01014664.1, read as the reverse complement.
TTATTTCAAAACCTGTAAACTTGTACTTGCACAACACATGTATTCATTGTTAAAGTTTTTAAGAGTGCCTGACTCATTTTTATTTCGTTTTGCATTCCTGCAGTTGTGCAGCTGCTTTTTCTGCTACTAAAGGGACACACGTTCATTTACTGTTAGACCAAGCGTTGAGGCTGGGGCAGCGGGCCGAGGGATGCCATCCTGGGTCACCCTGCCACTAATGAGTAAGTTGCATGTCTGTCACCAACAACAGTCCGAGGAAGATCCAGCTAGAAATCATGCTGGGAACATGTGTCTTAGCAGGAAAGCATCAGGCTGTTGGAACACACTTGGATCCATCACCTTCATGGCAGCGGTGGGAGAACAAAGCGCATCACGTGCACCCCTGAAACCAAGGCTTCTGTTTTATTTTATTTCCGTGTGCATGTGTCTGTCTGAAGAGGAGGCTTCAGGTTACATCAGAAATAGCTTCCCCACCTGCTGAGGACGACTGGGAAAAAACGATGGCAGAACATTTGTTGCCCCCACATCTTCTTGTATTCGTTGCCAGGCTGCTGTTTTTAGTGAGAGTTGAATTAAAAGAAAACGGCAGAAAAAGACAAGAGACTGAAGACTGAAGTCATCACTGGGCCCAGTGTTTTTGGTTTTGTTTTGCTTTTTGCAGATAATCACATCTTTTACAACTAGATTTGACAGTTTTCCCAGAATTCTCAAGCTTTTAATAACTCAAGTATAATCCCTTTGGTCCTTGCCGTTGAGAGTGTCCTTGTGGTTAATTCTGGATTCGCCAAAAACGCCTCCAGCGCCCGAACTGGCTGCAGCCCGGCTTCTTCCGAGCCAGCGGAAAGAAGAACCCAATGCTGCGGGGGTTTAAGTGATTTGCAATCTCTGTGTCAGGGCTCAGGGGGAGATTAGCGTGCATGCTCCGAAATCTTGATTCACTGAGGTCAAGAAATTGTTGACAAGGACAAGAAAGAGGTCAGGAGCCAGGGGCCAACGCAACGTGATCAGTGTTTTCTGAGCACAGCAACACTGCAGAAATACCTTCACATTAAAACTCAAAAACACAGGATTTTTTCAAAATAAAGGTCAAGGTATCTCAATCATCACCCCACGGCTGACTGCAGAACAACCAGACCTCTTTAGGAGGCCAGGCCTGTTTCTGTCCCTCATCCTTCCGCTAGAGGGCAGAAAACATGGCCTTCAGCCCCAAAATGCCATCAAAGATCTTTATTAGTTTTATTCTAAGTTCTAGTTCTCCATGCATCACAAGAACTGGAGGAACAGAGCAAGTGAGATTCATCCTGAGGAGGTATCAGAGTAATAGCTCATCGTTTATTATCGCCCTCTGCCAATGGCCGCTGCGCCGGGGAGGAGATATTTAATGCCTGGTCCCACGCCAGCACATTCTCGGGGCCAGACGTTATATGCTCCCTCCGCGTGTCGCAGCGCTGCTCATTGTCCTCAACGGTCGCCGTGTGGCTCAGCAGACGTTCACTTGCAGGTAGAAACTGGTCATTTATCTCAGTATTAATGTTTTTTTTTAGCATTTTGGACATATATAAATGTCTTTAAATATAAACAGAGGTTATCAGGAAGAATGGTGTTTGGATGGAAGACTAGCTGTGTGGTTATATTTAGTATTTTTTCTTATTAAGTTTTTTATTTATTTAATTTCATTTTTAAATATTGATGGCTGGTCTGCTTTGCTGTCATTTTTTCCATATCTCAACCATGCTGATGTCTGTTTTTCCTCATGGGTTTGTTGTCACATCAGAGATAATGTCAGTCTTCCCCAGAGGGGAGCAGAAGCATAACACAAATATAATCCAATAGAATTGTCTACAATGGGGCTCATTTGTCACCATTTGGGCTTTCAGGAGGCTGACAGATCCAGAGACATGAACAAGGGTGAAAAGGTGAGTGCGCTGCTAATCTTCCACGCTGAGGGGGGGGGCTCGCTGACCTTCTGTACACGTTGGAGGCCTGGCACCGCTCATCTGTCAGGGGCGTTATCAGCATCTCTGGGAGATTTTCCTCTTGACTCTTCCTAATAATAAAGCCTTATCGCCGTGCACGTGGCCACCATCTGTCTCCAGCACTATGGTTTCAGACACAAGACGCTACAAGCGGTACAGTGAAGCCAACCCGAAAGGTCTAAATCACAAGTCCGTCTGCTCTTTTGATAGCCAAAGTCGAAGATTTCGGCTTCTCGCAAGCTTTCCCTCAAGGTGAGAGACTGGTATGAACCTGTTGATGTCAGATGTGTATAAAAAAACACCCTAAAGTTCAACTGAAGTCAGAATAAACCTGTTGATCAGTTTCTCCTGGTCGGTGTTTCCTCCCATCAGAAGCTTCTCCTGACTAAAGCCTGCGAGGATTTGGAGCAGGAGAAGCAGGAGCGGGAGGAGGAGAAGGTGCGCTACCTCGGGGAGAAGATCCCCCCTCTGCAGGTGTCGGGGCTGTCTCTGGAGGAGCTTCAGGTAGGACCACAGATGACAGGGCTTTTTAGAGGAAACCTGGTGTTGGAACTTTTTTACTTTCTCCACAGAATCTGTGCAGGCAGCTTCACTCAAAGATCGACGTGGTGGACGAGGAGAGGTACGACTGTGAGTCCAAAGTGAAAAAACACAACAACGACGTAGGTGCACCCTCAACTGGCTGAACTTCCTGTTGTTAGCGTCCAGGTTTCACCTGTCTCACTGCTTTTCCTGTTAGATCCACGAACTGAAGCTGAAAGTGCAGGATCTCGGAGGCAAGTTCAAGAAGCCGGCCCTGAGGAAGGTGAGGGTGTCTGCTGATGAGATGATGAGGGCCCTCCTGGGCTCCAAGCACAAAGGCTCCATGGACCTGAGGGCCAACCTCAAGTCTGTGAAGAAAGAGGACGTCAAGCAGGACAAGGTACTGAGGCGTCAGAGCCCCTCGTGGGTCCAAGCAGGCCCTTCAGTGACACTGTTTGCCTTCCTCCTCAGGTTCTCACCTCTGAGGTGGGCGACTGGCGGAAGAACGTGGAGGCCATGTCAGGCATGGAGGGCCGCAAGAAGATGTTCGATACAGGCGGTGTGGCGCAGTGAGGGCGTCCGGAGAGACCAAAACAGCCACGATCCTGGAAGAGTTCTTCATTTTTAACGCAAAGTTCCATTTTTTAAAAGAATGAGAGCTTTTGTTTGTGTCATGGGACAAGGGACATGAATAAACAGGCCGCTTCAGCCTCAGATGCACTTTGGCTTTCTCGTGTTTCACGCCGCTGACAGGAGGGGGCCTGTTTAAAGACGCTAAGGTGGAATGGAAAGCAGCTCAGATCCCAATGGGAGATGGCTTCAGAGGGTGTGACCAGGCTGAAAACCAACCAGGGAGGTGTTGAAAGAAGGAAATACATAAAAACCAGCAGGGTTTCAAAGGTTCAGGGAAGATCAGAAGGATCCTTGAAGCACTTTAATGGCCTGGAGATACAAAAGATGGTGAGATTATAATCCTGTAAAAACTTGGCAACCTCATCCCCCTTTAGCAGAGATTAACAACAAAGATTGTGTTCATGGAAAAGTGTGTTCACGTTAAAACCTGGTGGTTGAGTTAGGGGCTGGAGATGAGTCGAACTGGACCCCGACCCACCGGTGCACACGTGCACACACCTCTCCTGCACGCTGCTGTTCAATCAATTGTTCTTCTAGAAATAATTCTAACACCAACAATAACTCCTGGACACACTCATCAGAGGGTGTGCAGCGAGGCATGTGTGTGTGTGTGTGTGTGCACGCACACGTGTGGCCTCCTGTGCCCTTGCACCAGCGCCAGCTCTGAAACTATATATACACAGAAACTCCTCACATATGTCAGATGTCCCAGATGTGTTTTCCAGCCTTTCTCCCTGTCAACACCACAGTCACACTCGGATTCAGAGGCGCTGATGCTGCCGCCAAACCGGGAAAGTGGCCCCGGCGCCAGCCCAGCAGAAGGCTGCGCTTCGCCAGCGCAACCACACGGTGGCGCTCCAAACCAGAGTAAGGCGGGTTTCCCACGGCTACGACTGTTTAAAAGTGACCTCCGATTTAAAATGTAAAAGCAACTATCCATTTAGTGCACGAACACATTTAGCTAATATGCTAATGGTGCAAAAGATTAAAATGCTACAGGTAAAAATCCTAAATTCTAAAACAGCAAAATTCAGAAAGTACTAGTTGTGGTACTAGTAGTAATTGAGCTTTTTCCTGCATGTAAGCTATGAGGATGTGGGACTTGATTTCATCTTTAAAATTGCAAATAAGAGAAAGTTTTGCTCTTTGCTCTCTGCAGCAGTCGTTCACACAAGCTGACAGGTGTCTTTTTTTCCTTTAGATGACGCGTTCAATGCCACTGTTACAGCTATCTCACATACTGAAGCTGTTTCACGGCTCTTTCATCAGCTCGAGTCGTGATTCGCAGCTGGTTCGACTTTGTCAGCTCACCTGAGTGGAGCTTTGCAAAGGTCAGTGCATCCACACAGCTTTTCTCACTGTTGATGCCATTAGGGATGGGCAGAGGAGGGAGGGAAGGAGGGAGGATGGGTTTTGGTTTACGGAGGCCAAACCTGGTCAAAGGTGCAGCCATTAAGCATCCCCTGAGTTCAGTCAGCTGCGGAGGCTGGATTCTTGATTATACTATTGATTGATTCTTAATTATACCATAAAAGGTAGTTTTGAAGTTGACGCACAAAGAATGATTAATATCTCAACGCTAAAGGCTCTTTAAAAAATCCTTTTTATTCTGAGCCTCAGGAAAATCAATAAAAAATAATGATCCAGAGACACTAAAGCTTTATTATTAATATTTCTACCCTTTTCACTGTAGCTTTGTTATAAATGGACCAAAATGAGAATCAAGGGTGTTTTGCATTGAAATTCAACAAAAATCTTTACTTATCTTCATAAATTAACATGTGAAGTACATTTTTAGCCTGATAGCAACAAGATAGCAACAAATATAGTGCCCCTGATGGGTTGACAGTTTTAATTGTACCTCATTTTGACAATTTTACAGAAAGCATTTAAAAATAACATGTAAATAATACATGCTAATACACTGACTTTTAAGGAAATACCCAGAATAACCAGTATTTTAGGACAGAAAAATACTTAAACCTCCCGATGTCTATTAAAAAATAAAGTTGAAAAGGTAGAAAATTGCAGTCTCAGAACATTGGACCTGAAACACTGCAAAATAAAGGAAAATTTTAGCTTTTCAACAAGACAGAAACGTTGTCAGAAACCCTCTCAGGAGTCCTTCTGTATTGACAAGGTGGTGAAAGTGCAGTAGCAGGAGAGAGGACCTGTCAAAAGCGTTTACTGGAGCGAGGTTGCAGCAGGCCTGTGGAAAGGAGGCCAGAACTCCTGCTGGTGTCGACTTCTCCCTGATTGCTGCTCTCCATGCAGCCCGTGCTGCCCGCTGGGCTGAAAAAGAATAATAAACTCGTCTGGTGTTTGATTCATGAGAAATTCAGTCAAAACTGAAGATATTTTCATGAGTAATGTATGAAGGCCTGCATGCTCACACACTTTCACTTTTTTGTCTTTTTACATTTGCAGCCGTTGTCAGTTTTCTGGTGCGATCTCTCATCTGAGGTTAGCTGAGGTGAACCCTCCTCATTGGTCTCACACTTGCTGTCTCATCCTTGTCCTTTCAGATCAGTGTTGCCTGCTCACATCTCCTGCAGGCCATTTGTGTTCAGGTGGTTTGTACCCCCGGAGTTGTACCTTAATAAGTAACAAAGCAAAGTCACTGCTGGCATCTTCATGCAGATTTGGACACAAGATGATTTGGGGAAAAAAAGGATAAAATAATCACTGTTATGGGTAATAATAATGCATTTAAAGTTGTAAATACAAAATCCAATAATCAAACTACACTTTTACCTTTAGGTGAGACTTTTAAACGAAGCATTTTTTAACTATCCCGGCTTGCATGTGCAATAGAGGGGAAAACCATCCTCATCCCGTGCCCTGCGCGGTGACATCACGGTTGCGCGTACATGGCAAAGCCCTCCCCCCGCATCAGAAAGAGAGGGAGGGAGAGAAAGGAAGAAAGAGAGAGAGAGGGAGAGAATACCCAACCCCCGCAGAGCATCCAGGCGTCAGACGGCCGCCAGAGCATCCCGGTTGAGCGCGGTTCGAGGCCTCGTCAACGACTTGCAGCGCCAGAAACGAAGGCAGCCCAGCCGCACACACGGCCGCAGCTACGGTTTGAGATGGAGAGCCTGCTGGATAATCCAATGAAAGCCGTTCTCTACCTGAAGGAGCTCACCACCATCGTCCAGAACCAGCAGAGCCTGATCCAGACGCAGCGCCAGCGCATCGACGAACTCGAGCGCAAGGTGGAGGACCTGATCGGAGAGAACCGACAACTCCGGGAGCCGCACCACTACGTCCAGCAGCCCGCCCAGCACCACCACCCGCAGCAGCAGCAGCACCAGACGCACCGCAGCGCCAGTCCCCAGGCGCCAGCCCACCTCCATCACCATCCGGGGAGCAACAAAGCGTCCGCTCATCTGGGCCAGCAGGCGCAGCAGCATCAGCATCAGCATCAGCATCAGCATCAGCAGCAGCAGCAGCAGCAGCAGCAGCAGCAGCCTCATCAGCACCAGACTCCGCCTGCACCGTCCTCCCATCACCCTCAGCAACTGCAGCTGGTCCCCACGTCGCCTCCGTCACCCAAAGGCAGCAAAGCCAGCCCGGAATCCGCGGAGGAGAGCAAGAGGAGCCCCTGCTGCAAGTCCCTGGTTCCGCAGACTCCCACCACTCTCTGCCGCTCTGTCGGATTGGCCAGAAAAGCCGAGTAAGTAGCTTTACTGCTGGTTCCAGCGCAAGATATGCCCCAAATTACATTTCTATGTTGATCAAACCACAGTTTATTGATTTAAAAATTCCCTGACGTTTGTCTGTCTTTGAGAGGTGCACTCTGCATCCAGTGACCCCGATAAGATGGATATTTTTGCTGTGTACTCTGGCAAATTCTCCAGGTCTAAATATAGCCAACATGTTTGACCAAAAAACAATGTGACATTTTCCATGGCCACAGGGGGCAACTCCCCCCCCCCCCACCCGTGAAGGTGGAGTTCAGAAAATATAATAGAAAATGCCCCAAAATAACCACTATAAGACACAGAAAGACACAGCGTTTATTCCTAAATTCCAGTGCTGCCTGCAGCAACTCACTTCTGCTGATTTAATCACATGGTTCAAGGATGTTGATGGCTAACACAGAGTTGAGATTTTAAGACGGATGGTTGCACAATCGGACGCCCCGCCCTTTGACTGCCATTGAGACAATTGTCCTCAGTGTTATTCTGTGGAAAAAGAGAGTCAGCGTCGGCAATCAGGGCTTTTGCGCCGTTTAAATCGCTCTCATAACCCCATCAGGGGTCGTCTGCGTCCCTGTAGATGCTTTTAAATCTGCCTGCTGACTCGTCTCGGTCCAACAAGCACAGATATTTGACTCCTGTAACGCTTTCATCTTCACAGGAATAAACCATTGCATTCCTAACGCTAACCCTCACAGCATCACCGTTGGTTCGTCCTTCTGAAATGTTTCAGAAGTGGCGCTCCCCTTGCACGACCCTCTGCTACACGCGGGAGTCTTTGAGGACCTGTGGGAAAACGCCCAGGCCACCCATCCTCAAAGCTTTTAAAGCTCCTCAATAAAATGATGGATAAAATCCACTCTTTCCACCAGCTGTTCGCTGCCAAACGTGCCCTTGGCCGCCAAGGTCACACGAGTCGGGGCCAATCGCTGCGGCCCAGCTCCATCTGCTCCTCTCAGCCCCGCTTGCATTCGTCTTTAATCTGGATTGATTCATCAGGTCATTAAGTTACAACTACTAAAGAGTTCATTCACCAAACAACCAGCTGAGTCTGTCCTAGAGGCTGGTCTCCTGCTTTTAAAACAAACTTTTTTCCCCCATTATTGATTCATTTTTTAAATGAATGCAGTCCGTTTTTGTGTGTTAGTGTGTGTGTGTGCGTGTGTGTGCGTGTGTGTGTGTGTGTGTGTTTGCGTAGAATATTGTCATAGGTGTCTGTGCTGCAGCATGCACCAAAGGTCTGACACGATCTCTGGACAGATTGTCCTTAGCTTCCCTGTTAGCAGCAGTGTTAGCGCCGCTTCATTATCAAACAGCTCTCTGAAACTCTGCAGTGAAAGAAAAATGTATAACATCCATAATTCCAGCAAGGTAGCAAGAGTCAGGAAATAATTATGCTAATTAGCCAAGTGAGGAGAACAAGTTAAAAGCAATCTCTTTATAATGGATTCCCAAAACTTTTGCATGGAAGGTGCTCGATTGAAATGCAGCAGAAAATCTCCATTCTGAGCTCAATGAAAGCGGAAACTTTTTGGCTCCCTGAAATTCCTGGTCTGCGGCTGCGCCTTAATTAGAAGAATGCAAATCAAGGCTTCAGAAAAGAAATGTGGAGAAAGTTGCATTCTGCTCTGGGACCAACCCGCAAACTTGACGCGGAGTCTGGAGCGTGGTGTGTTCTCAGACGTGTGATGATGCAGACAGAAAGCCTTCAGCGATCTCATCGCCACACTGGATTCCACTTCCTCTCATCCAGCCTGCTCTTTTCTTCACATTCTCATTTCCTCACGATTTATTCAGCTACAAATGACGCTGTGCCTCCACTGACTTCTTCCCCCTCCTTGACTCTCCTTCTCTTCTCCTTTCATCTCAACCTAATTTAGATTCATTTTCCCTCCTCCTCCTCCTCGCTAGCTTGTTTCCCTTCCCCGTAACCAGCGGTGTGTTTTCCAGGCGGCCCCTCTGCAGCCCAGATCGGTATTCAGCTCCAGCCACTCACCATCCGACCCACCACCGCTAAACCCAGCTCCAGACGTTGACTGGGCTGGTTCTTTGTGCTCATGGGATGCCGAGTGTGCACTGAAAGGAGAGTGCGAAGGCTCCACTGTGTGCTCACAGCACAGCGGATCTTCCTAAAAGGCTCACGTATCATTAGACTTTTTAAATACGTAAACACTCCTCAATGAACGAGTGTGAGAAACAGCATCACTTAGTGCTGATCTCTTTCATTAATCACAAACAGAGAGTTTCCACAGGCGGTGGTCTGTCCAGGTGCTGCTGCTCCCACATCAATCAAACTAGATCTGTCCCTCTGTTCTCCCAGGTTGATGTCGCCATAAATGTGTGTTTCTGACATTTATTGGGGTCCTCTTTACCCTCCTCATGCTTAGTGGAGCTTTACTTTGTTTTGTAAAATGGCAAAACATAACTTTATTTTGAAAGGCTTTTTTTGCCTCTCTTCCTCCTCCTCCGGGTTGTCTTACCTGACGTCGTCCACCTGAGCCTCATTGTCTCTGCCCCTCCCACCCCTCCCTTCGCTTCTCCCTTCTGCTGAGGTCGGGTGGTGGTGTGTTTTGCCTCGGTCCTGTTCGCCCAGGCGCTGTGTTTGGACTCTTTCTGACCCCTGATGTCGACCTTGGCGTCCTCTGCTGTAAGTTTTATTACGCCCTGACAAACGGTCCATCTGTCTGCGGTTAATTAGGCCATCGTGCCCTCTTTGAGCCATAACGACTTCTTTCTTCTCTCTGTCTGTCCTTTCTTTGATTCCTGCCAACTTTATTTAAACGTTGGAAGCGTCTCCTTCCCCTCCCTCGCGGGTCTGAATGGGAATCACGTCCGCTCAGTTATGACAGCGCTGGCTCGGCTCGGCTGCTCCTGGAATCCAAATCATGAATATCACATTTGCTGCGTAGTGCTTTTAAATTGCTTCATTTCTCAGAGGATGTAGCTGCCGGGTGCTTCCCCCGGTCCCGCTAGAATATTAGCTGTTTCCATGCACAAGTTCCACGGAGACGCCGAAGTGTATTGTCATGTTTACGCTCTGGGAACCATGTCTCTGTACCCCAACTTGACCACCGGATTCTTTTGACCCTTCTCTTCCAGGTAAACCAGTTCCCACCATCAGCCGCTTCCCACTAGCTCCAAAGAAAGCTTGACTCGCCATAAGACAGCCGTGTTATGTGGTCCTGGCATTTTTTGTTTAGCATTTTATTTACAGACCAAAAAAGAAAAACAGGAACTTTACTAAGCGTTGATTTTTATTGAGAGAAGAAAGAAAATGGAAGCCACAGGGAGATGTGATAAGTGTAACACTATAGCTCACACATCACACTTGGCAATCAGTGCTATGCTAATGGAAAAAAGTGCTATTAGTTGACGACGTGTGCTAAGATTAAATTGCTGTTGACTAGCGATTTACACACACGAGTCAGCCATACAAAGAGTGTCGTGGATCTTATCGGACAGCAAGCTAATGTGGTGTAGCTGTGGGGGTGTAGAAAAATGCCCACCCATCTGCCACTGGGATTTCACCTCCAGAGAGCTTAGCATTTCAAATCCCTCAACAGACAATCATCATTTTTCGTAGAAAGGTGCCATTTACTCTCGTTGCTTAGCTCTATCGAAGCTGCAGTTTAAATCAATGTAAAACTTTCAGGGGTTCATTTACTCAACTCCTCATCACGCTAAACATTTAAGAGGAGCCTTGTAAAGCTTCCAAAAATATATATTTTAAACTGAACAATTGCTGCAGTGTGTGAGCCTAATCCAGTCTAATCTCTGAGTCTGGGCCGTAGCACCTCCGCTGGTGCCTCATGCATGTGCAGATGCACGCTTGTCTGCAGGAACGTCAGGTGTGGTTAGCTTTAGGTCCCAGTAGCGTTCAGACATCCACCTCCGGCCGTTGGGGGGGCAGTCAAAACAAATTGTAATAATAAAACTGAACCTGCACTTTTGAGATGCAGCTGCAAGGTTGATTAATTTTGGAGGAATAAATCATTTCGGAGCCAGGCGACTAGGTGCTCCTCTGCGCTGCAGTTATGTCACCGTTGGCCTGTCTGTAAACCCCGTCTGACGTGAGGGTTACATCACAGGGTATGTTGGTGCGAGGGGGGAGGACCCCGTCACCGCAGCAGCCATTGCATTGGAGGTTTGACTGCAAAGCAGCGAGCATGGTGAGTCAGAGGTGGACGTGCTGAGTCAGAGGTCAGTATGCTGAGTCAGAGGTCAAGGCACCGAACCTTTCCCACAGGTCACGTGTGGCTCTCGTCTCTGAGGAAAACTAAAACGTCACACACACATCTGAACGTGTAATGAAGATGAGGAGCGTGAGAACATGAGAACGGTGTCGCTCTGATGACTTCCAAGTGACTGCCAGATCTTTAGCAGATGGCCCCGCAGTGGTGTGGCGTAGAGAGCTGCTTGCCACGAGCTGTTAAAATGGCCCGATGGCTGAGCTGCCAGCTGGAGATCGACTGAAAACAGTTGGTGGAACTTCTGTTTCATGGAAATATAAGCGTCTTTTATTTTTTCGGCACCGTTTTTACCGTTGATTGACATTTATTCATTCGTGATGTCACCAAAATGATGCTAATGCTAATGAGCGACGTTGACAAATGCTCAGAAGTGAATGCTGCGTCACAGCGGCGCAAATGAAACAATGTTGTTTCAAGGTCAAATGTACCATCAGGCCTGGCCTCTGGGGGCAGCATTCAACTCTGCATTCTGCCTTCAAATAATGTGCAGATGTGCTCATTTAATTTTTCCCCCCGATTATCAAAGGAAATGGTGCGTGAAAACTAATCCATCATTTATTCCAGCTTTGGTTCCACTGGCCACTTACTCTCTTTCAGCCCATCCTCCAAACTGTGTCACATGAGTGTGCGCAGATCTATTTTTTTCCGCCTTGAGCCGCAGTGAATCAGCCGGAGTGCCACTGACACAATAACGCATCGGCAAACACATTACACACAAGAAGTTTAAACCAAATACGATGAAATTCTGCAGTGAGAGATTATACTTTTCCTCCAACAGACCCAGTGTGACAAAGAGCTTATTGATTATTTTTAATAGGTGGTGTTAGTGCATTTCAGAGCACGCTCAGAGCCGAGTCGATGGTGCAGAAGGTCTGAAAAGAGATTGTGAATGTGCAGATTATCTCCAGCACCCCCTCTGATGCAGGGTGAGAAGTTGCTTTCTGTGAATCCAGACTATGCAATGTGTGAAGAATTTAGCAATGATATTATCCTGTTCTCTGTTTGTACGGAGTTTAGATGTCTCCAGGGTTTTCTCCAGGTATTCCAGGGTAGACTGGGCACTGAAACTGCCCCCCGGTTGGTGTGCATGATGGGATGCTGTGTTGAACAGAAAGGAGATGCTCCTAAACGGCTTCTTGTTTTCATCACTCACTGGACGTTGCATATTGAGAGCATCTCCTCCTTTTATCAGATAAGAGTGTGCCAGTGACCCGGGGGGGGGAGAGTGATGGGAAATGAGTGTAAAAGGGACAGGAGGGGGTGGGAGGAGAAAAGAGGACACATGAAGATGGATGAGGCCTGGGAGTCGATGCGGAGGTCAAAGGATGGAGGCAGGGAAGCTCAAGCACTCAGGATTTTTTTTCCTTTTTGATTAAAATTTAATATCGTCGCTCTCTCTTTGCTGTATTTCAGCATCAGCTTTAGTAACGTCCTGAAGGTGCTCCAGGGCTTTATTTTTAGAGTTGCGGGATCCATATAAAAGCCCTATTGCATAATCAGCTCATGCACGAAATTGTGACGACTTCTTCTCCTTCTTTCATCTAATAATTCACATAACTGAAGATTGTTTAAGTACGTTTTGTACTAAAAAGTTAAACTGACATTTTTAATCTCCTCTGCATCGGTTCTGTTTCAGGAACCAGACTGTGCTTCACCAGTTCTGCTGCCCTGCCCCAGAGGCCCCTGAGGTGGAGACTTCAGGCGCCTGTGTCCCCAGGTAAGAAGACTCTTCTCTTTTTGAAACAGTCAGCCTCTGAACTTCAACGGCAGCCTCTCACCATGCATCCTCTTAGCGTTAGTGTGGCTGCTGCAGTCGCTGATTTCAACACAACTACCCCAGGAGTGTCGTCCAGGGTGAAGTGGTTACAAAAGTTCCTTTTGGACTGAACAGGGACGTTTTTAAGAGGCTGTGAGAGCTTGGGTTTGGGGTCCAAAACAGCGTTTTTATGACTATTCAGATAAAACCAACCTGAGTGTCTGTGTTTTGCAAGAAGAGCTGGAAGCTAAAGCTGCTATCTGTAGGCAGACTTGTAATTTTTGCATTTGTAAGGTTGGGCAGTATATTGTTGGGTTTGCAGGGATTTTTCTGAGGCTCAGAGAGGGACAAAAGCAGATAAGCTAGCTCACCCTGAGGAAAGATAAAGGTTTTTAAACGCAGCCAAGGTCAGGGAAACATGAGGAAATAATGAAAAAGTTCCAAACCCACGGCTCTCACACCTCCCACCTTGTCTAATTTAGACAGGAGTGACTTCCACCATGTTAAAGCTTTAAAGGAGAAATTGGAACGTGGGGCAAAAAAAATCGATGAGGTCGAGCTGATTGCCTTTGTGCTGTCGTTTTGGAGACCTTCATAGGCACAAACAAGGTGAGCGGTCTTTGACTTGTCAACCGCTCCTAAATTCAACCCTCTGACTCCAACCACTTCACAGGAGGACTCTCAGGGGCCACGCAGAAAGCAGCTTGTGGTTTTGTCCCCCCTCTCCTCCTTCCTGCTCCTTCCTTGTCGCGTCCTCTCCTTCTGGGAAGCTGTTTATTCTGTTGTCGTTTTCTGTACCGCTGCATCGATGTCAGTGATTTGTTGACCATTTACTCACGTGGCGTCACCACACGGCATCACCACACCGCGCCCACACCTCATTGCATCCATCATCAAGCTCATCTGGTCACCTCATCCGGGCTTGTCTGTCCACTGTGCTCATGTTCACCTTTGAGTAGGTATGAAAACAGCCAATTGTATTTATGCAATGTTTTTTTTTTTTTTTTTTTTTTTAAAGGAAAACAAAAAAAAACCCTTTCCATAATGCATTGGTGTGTGTAGCGTAGGGTCTATTCCATGCTGGAAACTGGTGAGCCTCCTTGTTGACACATGTAATGCATCTGTGTTCATGTGAAAAAAACCAGAGTTATCATGTTTGCATGCTTCGGCTTGGCAGTGTTTAAGAACACAGCTCCCTCCTGTCTTTGTGTCTGTGCGTGTGTGCGTGTGTGTTGCTGTGGAACACAAGGCCTGTTTTTTAGATATTTTACACATTTCAGGAAAATGTGAATTCCACACATCACCAGCTCAGCAGGGAAACCTCAAACGATCCGCCAATGGCTGAATCATCGCTCACACCTGGGATGGTCTCTGGGCTATCGAGACATTTTAGTATTCATTATTATTAATCACACACTGCCCCTTATATTTTAAATTAAAAACAACTGCATATATGTGACATTAAATGCTCCAAAAGTTGCTTAGAATAGTTAAGTCTACCACATTTCCCACAATGCCTTTGGAGAACCTGAGAAGTAGCTCAAATATGAGCAGCAGCTGCTGTCTGTCATGATGGTGTGATTTTATTAACAATAAAAACAGAACTTACTTGCTCTCGGTGTCCTGCGTCCTCTCCAGAATCTAAAGCTTGATTGTCCTTCTGAAAAAAGCCCAAGCGAGCGCGTGTCCTCCTGCAGCGGGTGATCCGCCTGTCCGTGTCAGCCAGGTGGGCTCTGAAAAGGGCAACAGCGTGAGCTCCGCCGAGAACATATCGACAATTTGAGGCCGTATTTGCTCCCTGCGACTATCTGTCTGCTTCGCGGAGCGCAGGTAACGACCTGGCGGATGAGGAATCATTAGGATGAGACGGCGGCGGTGAGAGGAAGAGCAGATTTTACCGTCACACATAATGAGGACGGGGGTTCACATTCGTGACCACAAACTCTGATCCATTTAGCTTGCTTCTATACGGCTGATATACCTTTTTAGAAGCAGGGTCTAAAAATTGCATTTGGTCCTTTTGTTGTTGGCTTCACAGATCCACAGAGGAGCTTATGGGTTTAACTTTGTGCACTGCAGCAAAGCTGAGAAGTGCTGTGGCCAACAGACACCTAATAAACAGAAGGAAACTTTATTAGTGTGTTCTAGCAGGGAAACAACAACAGAAAAAGGCTCCTGCAAGGACTCTACAAGAAGCTACAGCTAGCCATATGTGCCTGTATAACCAACGACCATGACTTTCTGCAGCAGCTGCCTTCATAATACAGTCAGGATTTATTTCCTGCGCTCGGTTATTGTCACGCTATAATTGACGAGGCCTCTGGTGCAGCATCTGGTTCATTCACCCAGTTCAAGCTTTAACTTTGTAATCCAGGTCTGTCTTCCTGATCACAAAACTGTCTAAACTAGAGTCGGTTTCTTTGTTTAATTGCATTCTTGTGAAGGAAAAATGAAAAACGAGCAGCAATTTTTAAATATTTGAAGCAAGGAAAGCTTTTTAATTTGATATAATATCATATCGTTCTTGCGTAAGATGATATTATCACTGAGCAGTGCAAATATATTTCAATTAAATTTCCCTTAGCCTCATTACCCTGCAGCAGCAGCAGCAGCAGTCCTGGGTTTTGTTCCTCTTAGAGGCAGGGAGAGCGACGGCGTGATATGGTTTCAAGCAGGTTTGAGTCACTGCGACGATGCTGGTGGGACAGCAAACGTTCTGCTCTGAAGATAAAAACAAAGCAACCAGCCAGCCATCAGCAGATGACGGCACATATTTTTGGCCCTGTCCATAAGCCTGTCTGTGACTCATCGAGCAAATATCTAATAAAAGGGACAAAATTAGTCAACCTTTAATGAGAGATGCTAAGCCAAGTAGCTCACACATTCTGCCCTAATGACTTCCCTTATCAGGAAACAAGAAGGCACTTTTGTTTAACTTAACTGTAAAATTTGCAGGTGAGTTGCTATTAAAGTGGTGAATATTGAATGAGATTGTGTATCTAGAGTTTACAGCCTCATCTTTTATGAGGAAGGGTGACAGAGCGCTATGCACGCGGGTCACTGCCAGAACAGATCTACCAGTGCCATCATTTGAAAACGTCCTTGAATGCAAAAAAAAAAAGATGCCGCAAGCGAGACTGGCGGCCTTTCGCTGGGAGAAGGAATTCACCTGTGACCGCGGCATATGTCAGCAGCTGCGCTGTCTTGCCAACGTGCCTCCGTTTTCTGTAATTAATCAGTGAAATTAATCATAAACCCTGCTAATTAGCTGAGTCACGCTGTCGGCGGATGGGGAAAGGTGAAGAAGGATGATTACGGGCCCAGCTGGAGACACGCAGGGGAGCAAATGAGACCATTTCTGGCTTCTTAGAGGAGTTGCAGGAATTGCGAAGCAGCCTCATTTCAGTGGGATTCTGCAGCACTGACGTGCCAAAACTCATTATATTCAGCGCGTTTAAGTGTATTTCCCAACTTTGCTCATGAGCCAGTCAGGAGGCTCTTCGGGGGTTTCCATCCATTCAGCTGCTGGTTTTTGTTCTCCTTCTTTAAGCTCATCCTCTGGGACACGAGCAGACTCAACTCTCTATGAAAATTAAAATCTGCATCCAACAGCCTTGTGAATGAATGAAAGGAGCTTTCAAAGTGAGTGCTCGGAGTCACTCCTAATTAGGCTGATGTGCTGACTAATTTGTTTTTACCTCATGGGCTGCTTTACGCTGGAACAGTCAGACAAATCTGCTCGGCTGCATCATCAGTTAGCCCCTTTGCTTTCCTCCCTTTTAGAAGCTGCACGACTTGGCGGACGTGCCATACCTTAGATAAGCCGCCGCGGCGTGGCGTCAAAAGTTCACCTGCGTGCTCCTCTTTCTCTCATCCCTCCATCCTGCAGCTAATCTCACCACTGTAAAGCAAGAGGAGGTTATTACAGAGGAGATTTAATAAAAGCACAACATTTTGATGACTTTGCCGCAGTGTCTGCTGCGTGTACACCTCTGCTGTGTGTCAGCACTCCTACGTGCCGTTCTTTGATCGCTTAAATCCTGTTAAAGGGAGAACTTCAGATGATCACGAAGGGTCTTAGGAGCACTCTGGGCTGCACTACATTCAATTTTGTCCAGCAAAAAAGCCAGCTGGCCATCAAATGGCTGTATTTAGCCAAGAAAGGACTTCTTTTAGGTGCCACAGATGCACCCACGAGGACACTTTTTCAGCTTTTTGGAACTAATTTAGCATTTAGCTGCTACATTAAACAAAATATCTGAAACAGAAATAAAACGTGCTCTCTCTGACTTCTGAAAGCCAGCAATGCTGCATGATTAATGCTGTTTTATTGTTAATTTAACCAAATCATTGCCCCCCCTGCAGATTTAACCGCTGCCAAATTAGCAGCTGAAATATGCCTGCAGGAAAGAACAACAGAATCGTGAAGAAAAGAAGGCAACCTTTGTTTAAAAACTGGAATCATACTCGCAAAGCCTAACGCCTGCTTTTTCGTTCTGTTGCCGTCATTTTTGTATCCTTTAATGCTGGATGTTAAACAACAGTTTAAGTCTCCCAGGGGGACAACTACTGCCGGTGAAATATGCTGCAGCGGCGCCTATTATGCAGCAGCAACATCCCGGGTACCTGGCAGGGAAAAAAAACAATGAATGTGCATTTTTCCATAATGTTGGAGAAATGGGCTGATGTTCTGGCCTGTTTATGTCTGCTGCCCGGCACATCTGAATGCAAATGTTTTGTTTTGCTAACAGCGGACATAAAGGCTGTTTTCTGAAGCATCTGAAATGATGGTTTGGAGAAGTAGCTACACTGTCCCCTGCGGCGCTGTAACTATTCTCCTCTCCCAGCTTTTGCTTCATTTTCTAAAGAGTCCATCAGGGATGTTTGTGCAGTAGCCCCATCCCCAGGAATGCTTTACAAACAGGTGTGTCCTCCAGACAGCAGGGGGTGCCATCAAGAGCAGGAGTCCTGACGGTCGGAGGCATCTGTCCGTCCACGCGCCGGCTGCACATTTTGTCCTGACCTTTCTGCTTCTGGCTGTCAGCCCATGTTTTCATCCTCTGCACCTAGTCATCCCTGCTACTCCCATCCAGTCGGAGCTGCTGCTAATCCTTTTTAGACAGTACCTGTGTGTTGGCAGTAAGGTACAGATCAAAATACACGCTGCTGCACGACTGCTGGATGCATATTAGCAAAGACAGGGTGTGAGTTGTGTGTTTTTCTGTCCGACCTTTGTAGAACAAACTGTTAGAATCGTGTCAAATTCACACTCCAGTTGCCTGAGTGTGCTGCTTTTCTGCAGATGCTGCACCGGGAAGCCGTTTTCCCACACAGGTAAACAGGCTTTCACACTGGATTTAACCTGAAGTGTCTTAACATTGAGTCCCACTTCTAAAGAAGTGAGTGTTTCTTACTCGCCTAACTAGGTCAGTGAGTTTCAGTTTTAAATTCACACTATATTCCAGTATTTATGGGTTAAATGAGGTTTGTAATTTTCTCTTGATGGCAGAAGCAGGTAAACATATTAAGTGTGTGATCCTCCAGGGTGGAATATCGCTTCTCCAGGCAGGCAGTTGGCGTGTCAAATCTGACGGCTCAATCCCGTGTTAGCGCTGCCACGATTGTTTATTGCAGCCCCGTTTGCCAGGCTGTGTTCAGCCTGATTCACGCCATGAGCAGTGTGACGTTTGAATAAATAACTGGGGGTGAGAGACTCTAGGGAGAAAATAACAAGCGGCGGGCTGATTTTTGTGAACCAGCCAGGCCGTTTAGTCGCATCCACAACGCTGCAGCGACAAGGCTAACACTGTTCCCCACTGGTCCCCCCCCTCCTTCTAGCCACTGTGAGCGGACATGAGGCGGCCCGGCGTGGGCGAGGCTGTCAGTTCCCCCGTACATCACCGGGTACAGTCCTTGTCCTGACAGCTCGCCGACAGCCAGGCAACGGTAGATCAACTAGGTAATGAGGAGGAGGAGGATGAAAGCGCTGACAGGGCGGCCTTTGTTACCTCGCTTGGGGATAACGAAGAAGAAGATTGGTTATGGGGTTAGATCACACAATCAACAAAGATGGGGGGTTTAATGAGGGAGCCGGAAATGCTGTACTGTTAATTAAGTGTCCTGTAATAGCGAGAAGCTAACAGCCAGTATTAACAATGAAAATTAGCCTTTTGTCTCTCCTCCCTGACCAACGATGAAGGCTGTGCAGACAGTACCGTGACTTCAGCTCCGAGTTCTCCCTTCTGTTTTTCTTTTTGCGGTGAGTCATCTTTGCAGTCGGCATGTCAGGCTGTGTCATTGCCTCAGCCTTCGTTTAAAAAGGTGCTGGGTGGTTCAGAAGTCCCGGCGCTGGTCCAGAGGGAAAATAGAACCCATGGTTCACTCCCCCGCTGCACAGAAAGATACGGCAAAGAGGAAAGAAACGATCGGTGATTTGTAAACTAACCAATCGTGAGTGTGCACTTTGGTGTAACTTTCCCTCTTTCACCATATTTGAGCACCATAAAAAAATAAGAGTTTATTTGAAGTTACATCACACACAATTCAATGCACAAATGTTTTGTGTCAGTATTGCAGTAGCAAAGAGAAAATCAGCTTTTGTAAATTCATGCCTGCACTGCTTTGATGCTTTGATGCTAATGTAGACGAGTAGTTGGGTCCAGAGGATATACAGATATCAAAGAAACCTTTTTAGACAGTTCTGCTTTAGACATTCTGGTCAGACGAGACATGAAGGTTTTTCTGCTTTAAAGGAGAACCTTTAACCTTCCGCTGACATCTAAATGAAATTCCTCTGCTTTGATCTCTAACAAGGAGCCAGCATCTCACCTGGAGAGCAGATAGATGCTCCCTCCTGCTTCTGGCTTCCTGGTGTCAAATTAACAAATGAAACACAGCAAAAACTTTTTTTTTTTAATATTCCCTTGACAGACGGAGACTTCAGTCGTTTGAAGAGCGAAAGGAATCGGGGAACACGAGGAATGTTCTTCCTCCTTTTAAAAACTGCTTATTCACCATGCGGCAAATCACAAACAGCCGTTTAGGGCAGCAATTAAAGCTGCTTTAAATGTGTGTGGTGGAGCTTCCTTATCAGGTTCGACTCTCCTTGATATTCAGCTCGCAACTTCATAAAGCTCCCTGTTCGGATTCAATCTGCAGGAATATGGCCTCTGAAAACAAATAAGCCACTCTCAGCAGCAGGATCGCTGAATTATGTAACTTTGTGCATTTGAATGCAGAACAAGCTCTGATTCAGTTGCAAATATGGAAAAAAAAAATACATGGCTGATGGCAAAGATGGCTGTTTTCCACAGAGCTTCAGCCGGTAACAGCTCCCAGTTTAGTCTGAAACAAAGCAAACTGTCCCAGCTTTGCTGAATGGATGACAACCTCCGCTTTAAACGACACTGCCAGGCAGATCGAATACATCAGCCATCCACCAGCTGAGCTGTAATATCATATTTCACATCTTATTTAGTGGCTTAAAAGAGTTTATTTTAAAGGAGACATCTGCATGTCGGAAGCTGCCTGAGGATGTCTCTGAGAACAAGAGAGAAGCGGTTGGTGAAGTTATTTCTGCTTATTTCCCCCCTTAAAGGACCCATAATAGCAATTAGCTGGTGATATTATAGAGGTTTGTTGAACTTAGCAGATTGTTCTTTTTTTTTGTCTACAGAAGCTGAAAAATGCAATGACATGCTAACATTGGCGCCGTGAGTGGCTAAACCTGGGACCGCTTGTCCTGCTCTGGTCCTCAAGCATGTAAATTAGCTTCCAGTCAAGCTTGATTCACAAACATGATGCCACTATGCATCATGTCACGGCGCCGGAGAAGGCTCTGACAGCTATTTGGAATGACGTCAGTCGGATTTTGGCCCGCGGACAAAAAATGATGATGCCCGTCAACTGCTTTTGTCCTTCCTTTTTCAACAGGGCTAATATGGGAGAAAAATGGAATTCTGTATACATTTTTATAGGTCCTGATCTAGAGATCTCTGAAGTCTTCAGCAGTCTGGTCTGGTGGTCCGAGGAGGCACGTGCCTGTGGATCCACCATAAATCTCCCCTCCCCCACCTGCTCTCTTTTATCCTTTTACAAACGACCTGCGGAGATTGAATCTGAAGCCCCGTCTTGCATATTTTACCAGCTCACCCTTTTTTCATGCTCTGATGTTGCTGAAAAGACATTTTGCTGTCTCCACTTGTGCACGCCGCTGGTTAGAGTGCTCTGTGTCTATACACTTACATAATGTATGTGTGAATTGATGGCACCAGGGTCCGAGTTTTACAACAATAAAAAAGCACTGTGTGAGCACATCACAAACCTGCCTTTGAAGATTCCACGCACGCCTTTGGCTTAATACTGCTCGTCACCCCCCCCATTGAGCTCCGTATTGATTAGCATCTCCATAACCAATCTATCACGCAGGATTAATCGCGAGCCGCCCACCATGCATCAACGCGTGACTGCTCAAGGTGAATTTCTCGGGGCAGACTGAGCAGTTTTCCCTGCAATGTAGCAGCCACTTATTAGCTTTTATGCATATTTAACTACAAAACTATGACAAAGTAACAGATTTATTGTGTTTCTTAACATTTAACTGATTATTGCTCTAAATAGGACTAACAAATCATATCAATTATCTTTCCTTTGCAGCATGCAACTAAAACGCGAGGAATCTCTAAGAAACCCAAACTGACCTTGTGCTAAAAGGCAATTCTGACTCTGATTTTAGTGCAATATCGAACAGAAGGTGAGATTAGCTACCAGTATGTCCCTGGTTGTCCTCGGTGATAAGAGCAGGAGCTTGTTTGCTGATGTGGGTTTTTTCACATAATGCCCTCTTCAGCAACTCTTTGGCTGCAGCCCCTAGAGGACAGCCCCCGGTGAACCCCACCATCCACACAGACCCCATCTAAGCTCCCCAGCTACCGTGCACCATCTGCAGCGGTGACAATAATGATGATGCAGCAAAAAAAAAAAAAGATGGAGAATCAAGGTTAATGAAAGTCAAAGCAGCCCACATGAGGGCATAATCAGAGGACCACCTGTATAATTGTGGTGGTCTGTTGGAATGGCATCACCTTTCAGGGCCTTACACTGCCACAGATGCTGTAATCAGCGCCGGGATGCAACAATGCTGTTCCCACAAGATGAATACTTTATAAAGGAAAAAAAGGACCAGTCTGTTTTACCTAAAAAGGCCTGTGAATGTGTGTAAAACTGACAAGATTCAGAAAATACCTTTGCTGCTTGTTTGCTTTGCAAAACAAACCTATCCTCTAGCTTTTAAAAAAGGGTATAAGAATGAAAGTAAAATAATTCTTTCCTGGGACCACGGTTTGGTCACCAAAAGGGCAGACTGTATTTGGTCTAAATGGGAGGAAAAATGTCAGGTCCTGCAGGTCTAAAATCTGAAATATATGAAAAGTTGAGACACAGGTGTGTTTATGGCAGAAAAACCCAGTTCAGCCTTGTTGACATTTGTTCCTGGAGTATCCGGTCAGGTAAAGCCTGTTGGGGCTGCTTCGAAAACCAAAAGGAAGCATTTAAATTCCAGACAGTTAGTCAAATGGTCGGGAGCAGTGCTGGCGGGCTACACTCCAGTTTCTGGAGGTAAAAAAAAGTCTTTTTGTTCAGGTGGATTTGTTTTTACAGAGAAACTCCTCACCTGCAGCCCAGGAATGAAGCGACTTCGTTTCTCTCCTCATTATTTGTCCCTCGTGCCAGCTCTATTTTTGATGCAGGCACGTTGCTGCTAAAGACGCTTTCTCCTGAAGCTGCTGTGAGCGAGCCTCCTGCATGCAGGAGCAGCGTGGCGTTCCTGCGGCGCTCTGCAAACCTGTCACCAACAGCGGCACAGCTGTGTAACAGCCGTTTTGATGTGTGCAGTCATAAAAACAGCTGGATGTTAGTCACAGATCTAAATGAAATGTCTTCCAGAGGCATTTCTCAAAGAAAAAAGCGATTTTTTTTTTTTTCCGCCATCTCCCTTAAGCCTCTGTCTCATGAGGACTATACTCCTGGGTGCATCCTTGCCGAGCCTAGCGTCACCATGGCAACGTGCTGGGATTTAAACCACTGTCTACTGATAATTAAACTTTTCAGTGCAATTCAGCTCTATTTATCCAGCGTCTTAGCGTCAGAATTGTCTCTTCAGCCTTTGCAGAAACCTAAACAAGCAACAGTGGCCAAGAACCCTTTTAACAGGAAGAAACCTTAAGTAGAACCTAGCTCGAATGGGGGAAAGAGAAAAGGAACAGATGCATACATCACATAGGCCCCTAATTATGCAGAGGAGAAACAAGGTTTAAAAAGAGTGTTCCCGGCCCCTCTTTGTGTTTCACGAACCACCTCCTGCACTAGTCAGCCATGCAACCTTCTGCACATGCACAAGCACACAGTCTAAACAAGACACCAGCTGCATGACTGTCCTGTGTGTGTGTGGTTTTACTACTGGCTGTAAATTTTTTCCACATTATCTCGAGCAAGGATGGTTTATAATAAATATCTTTTCCTTTTTTCTGTTGTAAACTGATTCTGCAGCTTTTCCGTCTTGGTTTGGTTGCCTGTCTGCGCGGAGGTAAAGACAGACTGACAGGCACGCTTGTTAGCCCAGTAACACTTCATTTTCACTGCATGGTACCTACTCAATCTGATCTGCTGGTGTATGGTACTGCAAATTAGCTGGTCGTCTCTGCACTCTCACAGCAGGAACTTAAAAAGATTTTTATTGTTGGGAAATTATTTTTGCTTCTATTTATTAAAAGTCACGTAAAAGGAGAAGAAGAGTAATTAGGAGCAGTGACACATTGAGGTGTCTAGACGACTTAAAGCTTAAAGAAGAGTTTATGCTACTGTTTGTATTCACACTTCTGTTTTCAAAGCTAGCTATGTATTAATGTAACACGTAACACGCAAAAGTAGCATACGTTAATGCTAACAAATCTAGTATTGTATTTATAAGCAACTGTGATATGAAATTTGATATTTTCTACTCTGTTTTGATGCCTGATACAAAGAATGAAAACCAGGACTCTGCGGTACTTTATTCCACTTCTGTCTAATGTGGTACTGAAAAGGTTCCTGTTACTTAGTATCAAGAACTAAAATTCCCAGAGTCGAGGTGAGACCAGAGAGTACCATGCAGTGGGAAAGAGTCAAAAGTGAGATCATGCAGCACCCTTTTACCCTAAACACATCAACTAAGCCAGGCAGCCTGGAGAAGAGGTCAGAGGTCAGAGCTCCCCGCGGATGCAGCAGAACCCTCACTCTGCATTTTCTCCCCCTTTCTGCAGCGATGACATTCATCCAGACTCGTCTTTGGGGGAGGAAGGGAAGGGAGGAGAGGGGAAGCTGCAGAGTGAGGTGGACTTACCACCACAGCCGGATCAACAGGAAGAAGAGCCACAGTCGGAGTCCCAACCGCAGAGCCAACCACCCGAACCCGAACCTCAGCCAGAACCTCAGTCGCCACCAGAGCCTGAGCCTGAGCCTCAACCCGAACCCGAACCTGAGCCTCAACCCGAACCTGAGCCTCAGTCAGAACACAAGGACGAGCCTCCACCTGAATTCGAGCCTCCGGCCGAGCCACAGGTGGAGGCTCTGAGCGAGGGAGCAGCAGGGCAGGTCTCCGAATCACCTTGTGGGGAAGACCACGATGTCAAGATGGATGAACAGCCAGAAGTGAAGAGAGATGAAGAGGAGGACGTGGTGCAGGCTAGACCACCTGAAGACGAGGCATTGCAGGAAGAGGAGGAGGAGGAAGGGGGAGGAGCTAAAGGAGGTGGGACTGGGAGAAGAGCAAGCCTGCATCACACAGCCTCACCTTTGAGGGTGCAGCGCAACGGGGCCGGTTCCCATTCTGCCACCTCCGACTATGAGCTCTCACTTGACCTCAAAAACAAGCAGGTAGGGTGGTGTCGGGTGGGTGGGAGGGGGTGAGGATTGATGTTGACATGTGTAACGACTTGTTTGAGCTTTGGGGTAAAAGCTGAAGCACTTTTTTTTTGTAATTTTCTGACACATTAATCTCTGTTGGTGCTTTTGGGCTTTCTGTAAACTATAAACTAATGACCAGCTTCCTTCTCTTCATGATCACAAACCAACCATCATCATTGTCATCGACATCTGATTTCATCTGTTTGTTGAAGATTTATCTTCCTGTGTTTGGATGTTGGATTCAGCTGACCCTCAAAGCCACACGCCAGGCCGGAATAAATGTCAGCGTTCTGACATTTGCACGTGAAACGAGTGCAATCGCCCCCATTTTTTACAGCTTTGTCTCCTGATTTGTCTAAAACCGTCGAACTGCTTCTGTGACTGTGTTCAGTCTTGTCTCTCCATGTTCTCATGTTTGTGTTCTTGTCGTGCTGTTCGTCAGGAGCTTGGGAAACATTCCGTAATCATCTCCATTTCGAGAACCATCAAACATTTGCCATGTGTTTTCATAACGCTCAATTTAACCGACTCTCTTCGGCCCCTGGATCTTCAGCAAGGTAAGGCTCGATCGGGCTGTGGCTGCGGAGGGTTAGGCAAGCACAAGTAGGTCCATTTTAGTCTTGTTTGTAATGGAACTCGTGGTCAGAAAGTGATAAAGATTAAAATACATCAACACTCAAGACGTCAGATTAAGGCAAGTTTTCTCCCTGCAGCACCAGAACAAGGCCCCACTTTCCCATTATTTTCCATTATAACTGAGAGCTCTTTATGGTTTTTTCTGGTTGTTGAAAGCTTCTGCCTGGTTGACCATTTTAAAACACTCAGCAGGAATTGTTCTGGTTTGAAAATTGCTCAGACAGGTTAAAGTCCTCGTTTGGTTTGCACTGGTTTGGTATAGCTCCTGTCAAGTGTTTAGAAAAATGAGAAAGGAAAATACCCAGCTGTGCTCCCAGATTTAAGAATTAAATCCCGGAATTAGCTGACAGTTTGTAGGAATTAATTATTGCTTTGTTCTATCTCCTGGTCCCACTTTCAAAGCTCTGTGGCTGATTTGTGAACCCCAAAGGTCGCTGCCCACCTTCCAGTCCTTGGCTTTGATTTCTGTCGCTGTAATTGCGCTCCAGTTGACCGCACTTAATCAATGTTGTGGACGTGTTTACCAATTGTTTAGGGTCGGTGATTGAGCTGCTCTGCCTCCAGGCACCATACAAGTCTACGTTGATGAAGCTACTTAAAAGTAGCGGCGTTCAGGGTGTTTAGACTGTGTCTTCAATATTTGTGCCAAATAAATGATGATAAAAATCCACCAAATTACTAGATTTATTGACTGGAACAGAGTTTGATGTCATGTGCTTTGACTTCTGCGGTTTGTTTTGATTTCCTGCCCACTCTCAGCTCCATGTTCACTCCCCTTTCTGACTTTATTTTCTCATTCGATTATTTTTGAAGACCAAAGCTCGGCTTCCACACGCGTCTCTGCCTCTTTCTAGTGCCTTCCATCCCACATCTGAAAGCCCCTAAAGTCTACTATCTTCACACTAATGCCGCAGGAGATGCGCAATGGTAGGGGAATTGATCTTGTGTCGTAGGATTGGCGTGTGGGGGGTTGTGGAGCTTGATGTCAGTGTAATTGAATCTGCAGGATGATGTCAGGATTTCTGGGAAAAACTACAGCAGAGTGTTTTACAGTGAACAGAGGCTTAGACTCTTGTTCAGGTCCAGACTTGCAGTTAGTCTTGGAAAAACTGATCTGATATTGCTTATTCACAGTATTTTGGTTGTTAATTGCATCCGATCAAGGATTCGAGTCTTCAGAGACAGTTTTTGATCCATTGACACTTCATTTTCGACAGTCATGAGGCCACGAATAACACCACATCAGCGGACAACATCAGTTGTTTCATTGTCATCTGCAGCTCACAAATGACTCTGTTAGGGTTAGGTTTTTTTGTTATGTAATCCTCTTATTAACCAAGCAGATGTTTGAGTGCTGTGAAATGATCTGCATGAGCATGAAGGTCTATAATCACATCTTTACACCAGAGTTCCTCAGCAGTGCATTTGTTTGGACATTTGAGCATTTTAGGGTGAGACCATTGGGTCCCTCTTACTGGACTGATCTTTAGGTGTCTGCATGCATGGAAAATCTGATGAGGTCAGCAATAGGTCAAACTGACCGTCAAGGCTGATTAAGAAGTTTGAGCAAAACAGAGCATATGCGGAATGTCTGGAATAATCTCGGTCCACGAGCATTTAGTCTCCATCTTTGGTGGAGTAAGAATGAGAATGAGCCTGAAGTGGAATTTCTAGAAAACAATTTGATTTCGATTTTTTATGATTTTTTTAAAGTTGGCATAATTTGGCAGCAGTTGTTTAAAAAAATAAAAACACTATTCTTTATTGTAGGTGAATTTTATTTGGTGACTTCTGATCAGATTTGGAATTGACAGCCTGCTAATGAAGAAGACTATCAGTACTGTTGGATAATCCTTTATATTTGCATCACTTGCTTGGCCCGGTTCTTTTTTAGCTGTTGCTGCGGCGCTGACACTGAACTACTGTAATTTTTCAGTCAAGTCCCTAAAACTCTATGTGCCTCAAATTTGACTGGAATTAGCGCCAGAGCTAAGTGAGCGTTTACATTTAGTGGTGAAGAACTACTGCAGCCTAAATTGGAGAAGAGCTAGCGAGCACGGGCTCCACCGATCTCCCAGACATGCACCCTGGACAAATTATTCACGGTACTGTATTTAACTCGTCAACTGTAAGCCGTGATGCAGTGTGCCGCCCAGACCGCTGTCAGCAGTTCACCACCTCCACCCCGCTTTGCTCCGTCGTGACTGATTTGGTTTAGTCTTTTAAATCCCCCTACCAGTCAGAGCTGGTAAAAGGACGGGTGCAGCCTGTGCTTAGTTAGTGAGCTAATGATGAATTAGAGGTTATGCACAGATATTGCAACTCAACACAAGTAAAAATTCACCCCAAAAGGAAAACACTGTGTACAAAATGTCCTGTTGTTTTTCTGAGTCTCATTCTCAGGAATCCTGTGACATTTCTGTAGCTAAAGCTGTTTTTACACCGGAAAGTTGTTCAGTTCTTACGTGTTCAAATTGAAGGCATGCCCTTGAGGGTAATGTCTGAAAACATTGATTATAAGAGTACCACTATCATTTACTGGCACATCTGGCATCCTCAGGATTCAGTCCTCCATCATCATGTCCCTCCTGGTGTGCCATAATTCCAACCTGTGCCGAACGCTTTATTTATCATCTCCAGCCTGAGTGACGCAGAAGGCGGTACAGACAAGCTCCACTGCCACATTTAATCCACCCTGGCCAGCGTTCAACCTTTCCTTGCACTGAAGGGGGACATTTGAGATGCAGCTCTGAGGGACACCTTTGCGAGAAATGAGGTCAATCAAACGGCCGGCTCTATTTTAGGGGACGCAGCTGTAGTGATAAGGCTAATCACTTCCAGAGCCCCTGCAGCACGGGAGAAATCCTGATTAATAAGCCATGAATATTCAGGCCCAGGCTGGGCCATCAGCCGGAGCTGAGAGCGATGGAGAAGTGGCCATCAGCGGATACAGTAGAGCCCCCGACCGGCATCCAGATCCCACCTTAATATGGGCTGTTTGTCCCACTTGTACAGCCTCTGCAGCAAAATGTAAATAGAGAAGATAAAAACCACTCTCAGTGTCAACCCATTCTTCTAAGGAGCTTTTGTGTGATTTTATTGGTCTGCTGACAGCGGCAGAGTTGAGACGGCGGCCACTTATCGCAAAAGCTCAAAGCATTACAGAAAATCATTTGACTGTGCGAGGGTGTTTGGGAGACTTTGTAGCACAAAAGGAGATGACTAGGGGCTGAAAGTCACATCTACATGCACGCGAAACGAGTGGCTTCATCATGTAGCCCAGACCTCTTGCTTAAAGGGGGTGTCTGTCCGACGATATATTTAGATCATAAAGAGCTGAATGTGATGCTGCAGTTCTACTAAAGCATCAAGCCAGAACTGAAACAGAATTATATCCATTGATAGAGTTGGGATGAAAAGGATATCTGCACGACTGGAGAAGATAAGAGCTCTTTCTCGGGCTCTTGCTCACGCCGATTGTTTCAGCAAACTCAAAGAGGCTCCCATCAAAGCGTCTGAGCTGCTGCTGGATGACGCCGGTTATGTTACATCTCTGGCCGTCTCCCAGCGCATTTGTGCGGGGGAAGATTAGCGGCCCTGTTCGGTTTCAGACAATTTGAAGTAGCAAGGAGGACCTCTGTCTGGAATCCACAGAGATTAGGAGCTCTGGTGCTGAGGAAAGAAGGCTACAAATGCCATAAGTTAGCCTTTATGGTGCCTTTAGCGATGACATTTCCTGAAAAAACAATTTTTCTCTCACCTCCACAATTACCTCTGCTCTTTTTTTGGTCTGTAAACTAGCAAGACCTCACAAATCAGGTCAATCAGATTACTGAGGTCCAAAACACCGGTTTTACTATGTGTGTTATTTTTAATGAGAATGCTGGTTTTTGTAACTAAAATCTGTCCTCTTTTTTTCTTTTTTTTATTGTTTTAGATCGAAATGTTAGAACTCAAATACGGGGGCCACCTCATCTCCCGCCGCGCTGCCTGCAAGATTCAGACTGCCTTCCGCCAGTACCAGCTCAGCAAGAACTTTGAGAAGATTCGCAACTCGCTGCTTGAGAGTCGCCTCCCCCGGCGAATCTCTTTGCGCAAGGTCCGCGTGCAAAACACAGAAGGCTTCTCTGCCGAGCGGGCCCTGGCGGAAGGCTGCAACTTGGCCGGCGTGCCGTTGGTGCGCTCCCCTTCGCTGCCTGTGACAGTTGGTAGCAGCCTCACCGATCTGGAGGACTCGTTCACAGAACAGGTCCAGTCCCTGGCCAAGTCCATAGACGACGCTCTGAGCAACTGGAGCCTGAAGACCATGTGCTCACTGCAGGAGGGCGGCACCTACCAATTCAGCACCGACTCCTTCAGCACGGCGGTGGAGGGAGGAGCTCTGGGAGAACCCAGACTTCCTCAAGGTTCCATAGACCCCAGTGACCTGTCCAGAAATGCGAGCAAGCTGATGATGGCATTCAGGGACGTGACGGTGCAGATTGACAGCCAGAACATTCGGGTTTCGTCCTCGGTCGTGGAGTCCTCCACCTCCGTTGCCCTCAGTAGCTGTGAACATCAGGAGGGGGCCTCCACGGCTACTGCTGCTGCTTCATCCACAGCAAACACAACTCCTGCATCTGCTCCCTCTGTCCCATCAGTTCAACCTCCTCCACCTGCAGCGCTTTCAGCTGAATCTTTGGACCCTCCCACCACCCCCACAAGAACCCCCGCCTCCAACAGAGCCGAACATCGACGATGAGGAAGATGTTGAATTCCCTGCTCCTCCTCCAAGCGAAGAAGATCTGGGGGAAGAGGAGCTGGCTTCTTTGACCCTTGAAGACAACATGGCCGCCGCCCAGGCCCAACAGGAGGCAGTGGCAGTCATGTTGCCGTCTCACGTCCCTCCACCACCGGAGAATGCGCTGTTGTCAAGCCCCCCGGTTGGGGTCAAGAGGTGTAGCTCGGAGACAGCAGACAACAGCTCAGAGCAGATGAGCAGCAGCAGTACGTCGACGGAAGCCCGCTCCACATCCGAAGCCTCGTCCAAAGAAGCGCTCCAGGCCATGATACTCAGCCTGCCTCGCTATCACTGTGAGAATCCAGCCAGCTGTAAATCCCCCACGCTGTCCACAGATGTCATGAGAAAACGCCTCTACCGCATTGGCCTCAACCTCTTCAACATGTAAGTGGCCTTTTTAGCAAAGCATCAAATTTTGCCAGTCAAACAAAAGTAGTCCAATTTGTGATTACGTTTTGAAAGCTACAGCGAGCATGGTGGGGTTTATGTAAGGGTGCGTGGAATCCTGAATTCCTGAATTTCACGGGGGCCCTCTGAACTCAGGAGTGCAGAGAAAAATCACTTTCCTGCCACCGGCCTCCCTTTGTGCAGGCAGAAACAAACAGAAACCCAAATCCCATGCTAGCTCATAGCCTTCTTTTATCCTCCCCAAATGACACATCAGAAAAAGGAGGAGTGTGTGTGTGTGTGTGTGTGTGTGTGTGTGTGTGTGTGTGTGTGTGTGTGTGTGTAAGTGGAGATAAAAGAAGTGCGAGAAGCATGAATGGATGGATATAGTCGTTGTCAGATGAGGTGGAAGACACTTCAGTGCCAACCTATGGAACTACTTCATCAAATTTATCTGCTCTGGCTAGGAGACAATTAGCAACTGATGATAGAGATATAGCACACCGAGGAAACGTTTATTGATTTAAACAGTTTGCTTTTCAGTAACTCATGGTCTTTTTTCTGATAAGTGCAGTGCACAATATATGACATTTGTGTTTGAGAGAACTCTTAAAATGTTCCTCTACCACCGCTCTTGCCTTTTGCAGAAAGAAAAACAGTGTGTCAAAACAGCTGCTGCACTACTTTGTGGATTCAGCTCTGACATCGGCTGCTTAGGGAAGGCTGCCAAAGCCAAAAGCAGATAGCATTTTCCCAGAAAAAGCTTCAGCACAGGTGCAGCATGGGTAAATGATGGAATAGGCCTGTTTTATTCTCATATTAGACAGTTATAGATGTAAAATATGGACTCCCTCAACCCCTAAAAATGGGAGTAACAAGTGAAAGTTATCTTGAAACATAGTTCAGAATACCCTTTTTTTCTTTGGGTGCCAATGCGCGACATGATTTTAAGATAGCGGGCCAAGTCAGCCCTTTAATTTGAATCTGGACCACTGGAGCATGTGTGAACATACAGCACAGGAAAGCCGATTACCAGAGAAACGAAGGGGAGCAATGAGCTGTGGAGGTGCAATGAGGATCAAAGCTCTCTCTATGTTGCCTTAAGAGGAAAAAAAATGTACCAAACAATAATTACAAGGATATTTAAGTGATTATTTTTTTCAAAAGTTCTCAGTTGCTAAAACATAAACTGATTTTTAATAATTTGGCTAGAAGGGAGGAAGAGAGGGAAAGAGGGAGCAATAGGGAGAGAGAAAGAAATGAAGTTTGAAGCCTATTAGTTCCACCACCTGATATCTTCCCTTTATTACCTGAGCTGCTGTATCCATCCATCCATCCATCCATCCATCCATTCATTGATCCATCTTAAACAGGGTTGTCTGCATTGGGCTCCAACTTCCTTGATGTGTTGCTGCAACTGGTCTAAATGGAGGGAGGGATAAAGAAGGTGGAGGAGGAAAAGTTTTAGACGAACGCTCTGCAACAGCCTTGTACAAAGAAAAGATTGAGTCCCACAAAGTAATGGAGGCAAGGTTGAGAGAAAGAGAGAGAGAGAGAGAGAGACGAGAGAGAGAGAGAGAGAGAGACGGAGCGCTTGATCAAGTCTCCACCTTGAGTGCGGACTGAATGACAATGGCTCCTTTATGGGATGGAGGATGGCTCAAGGACATCACACAGGCCAGAGCTGAAGCAACCCCCCCCCCCAAAAAAAAACAGGTCAGGGCTGGTTTGACAGAACCAGGAGGATGTTCTGATGGATGTTCAACCTGAGATGAGGAGATCCAGGTGATAAAAGCTAAAAACACATATTCCTAAGTCAGGGTCTCCCAGTTTGAAGGGTTTATGGCTACAATCTGCTCGTCCCTGATCAGAAAAATAGATCCCCTTCCTGCCGGCCATCATCCAGTGGTTGGTGATGAGAAAAATGCACACGTCAGCAGAAACAGGTAGCCAACCTCACAGTCCATTTGTTGGCCTAATAAAACGTGTAGCTGAGCTAAAGGCCGATAAAAGTGTTTTATGAAGTGGATTAGAGGTGTGAAGAAGAACGTCTGAACATGTAACTATATTCTGAATGAGAGCCTTTAAAATGGATGGATTCCTCCCACAGATAATGTCTGGTGCCCGAGCAGCTAGCATGTCTGTCAAACCCCACCTGACCTTGGAGCTCCTTGCATCCCGACTGGGCTCCGGGACATCGTCTTCTCTGTTATGCATCCACCTTTTTCCTCTCCTCCATCCTCCTACCAGCCACTCCTAGGCACGATTAGTTGCCACCGCGTGTGATCCATCTGTTGTTGAACAAACAAACGGCGATTTAATATCTGCCAAAAACTGGCTTCGCCTCCGCCTCAGCAGGCGATGTAAAAACTGAGAGCTCACAGGGCCGTCGCAGCAGATGCTCCGGGCTGCGCTCGTCACTCTCACATCCTTACATTCTTACACATCTGTTCTCTCTGCTCTCCTCTCTCCACATTAGCCTTTATCCTCCTGTCTTGTTTCCTTTTCATCCCACCAGATGCCTGAATAAACCCATTAGCTGTGGCGAACACACGCGAGCTACATCAGCATTTATGATAGCATATGGTATATACAACGATAGACTAATTGTATGACTGCATGTGTGATAAACCATTAACAGAGCTCTTTCTTAAGTACATTTAAGATATTTTTAAGCTTTAGAACACAAATATATTGGGGGCCAGCTGCTCCTTCTTTCCTCCAATGTCTGGCTCATTCCAGAAACCCCGACAAAGGCCTCCAGTTTCTGATCTCGCGTGGTTTCATCCCGGACACACCCATCGGCGTGGCCCACTTTCTGCTGCAGAGGAAGGGCCTGAGTCGGCAGATGATCGGAGAGTTCCTCGGGAACAGCAAGAAGCCCTTCAACAGAGATGTCCTGGAGTGAGTAGCGCCCGAGGAAGCTCACTTGGACCTTAATGCTTTTTTCTCCAGCAGGATTATGCTTTTATGGATTCAGACTGCAGATACAGTCGGCGCGGGGGGGTTATCTGTGCATGTACGCTGTATTCTTTCCTCCATTTTCCACCAGAGTAATCATACTTACCACTGCGCTCTGAGAGGAAGGGATATTAAAGAGGAACATGATAGCAGGGGTGCGCGTGAATGCACTTTTGATGAAGTGAGATCGGGTGAGGGATGGCAGTCGGACGTGAAAAATCACTCCTGCTGATTTACTGAGGTGGAATCATGGACGCAGGGAGGCTGCAAATACCTGCACATTCCTGTCGGGCTTTTGTTTGTGTCATCTCCAGAGCTAACACTCCTTCTTTGCACATTTTCATGGACGTAACAGTAACATTTAAAATGTCTCCAATCAATTAAGCAAAAATGTAGTTATAGATTTGGGTTCCAGGAAATGTGGTACCCAAGGGGCTCGTTTACCGGTAATTTAGTAGACTCGTTCAGCAGGATAAATGGGATCTCTCCCAGCCTGACGTCTGCTTATCGACGGCTTAGACTATGGTTTGACGTTCCATTTTCTGTGTCTGTTTGCATAAGAGGCCTCAATTTCTCTATATACAGATCAATATGATGGTGGAGGGGTGGGGGGAGGACTTAAGTGAGAGCATTTCTAAGGATGTTACACAAACAAGAAATGACAGCTGAGACAAACTAGAAAAGACGATTTGGTCAAGAAGGGATGGCATCAGAGGTGCTGAGAGGGGAGAGGAATGGTTCAAAGTATTGATTTTCCTGGGAGTTGTGCGTTTGTGCTGGTTTCTGGTTTTGTATGCGTTGTTCATGCACGTGTGTGTGCATGTGCATTTGTAAATTTGTTCTGTGCGTTCTGCGATCAACAGCTGTGTTGTGGATGAGATGGACTTCTCTGGCATGGAACTGGATGAAGCTCTAAGGAAGTTCCAGGCTCACATTCGCGTCCAGGGAGAAGCCCAGAAGGTGGAACGTCTCATCGAGGCCTTCAGGTAATCAAAAATAGAGATATTATTGAATATAGACCTCCTTCCTTAAAAGGAGCCTTCTTTTTCACTAAGCAGTCAAAGCTAGCTCATTGGCACCACCTAGCTTGGCTTGTGGCTCAAATTTCCCTTTAAAGTGCATTTAAATATGCACAGTCACGTCTCCTTTTTAGTTTAGTTTATACTCAAACTTGCCTTTTTAATCCCTGAGTTGGTAGCGTAGAAAGCCAATTATTGTGCACACTGACTGGAACCAGGTAAATGGTGGGAGGAGCTTAAACAAAAGGCATTCTGACGCAGAACATTACTTAATCTGGGCTCAGTCAAGTCCATTTAGCCTTAATGGAACTTACACTAAAAAAAGTTTTTGTTAGACAGATGCTCAGATATTTTTGGTGAGAGTCCCTCTGTCTGCACAGAGCTCATGGTGCTTTAATTTTCTTCGTACGTCACTAAATCCAACACAAAGCCAAAGATTTCTGGCAGTGTCTCTGCAGCCGTGGCCCTGCATGGTAATGCGAACCGTTTTGTCGCAGCTCCGCTAGAGTAAATGAAAGACAAGGCGGACGTTACCGCCATTACTGCGCGCAGAAGGCGACGCTTGGACATAAGGGTGAGGAGATGAAGTGGGATAAAAAGGAAGAAAGGGATTGGTAAAGGGAGGAAGATTTATAAATAACCAGAGTTGCGTAACTGCTGCCTCTCCGTGCCTGACTCCCTTCGCTCCTGGGCTCTGATATGCCTCCAAACACACACACGCACACACACCACCACCACCACCACCACAAGTGAACTGAAAAAGTATCTACGCAGCCAAGAAGATCTGCTGCGTCAGTGTGTTAATGATGAGTAAATAGCAGCCGGCTAACAAAGCTGCAGGTTTTTGGTTCCATGTCTGCATCACGGTTGGTCTGTTCCTGCACCGACGTTCTATTAGCAGCAGGAAGTGTCCGACCTGTTATCAAGCGGGAATTGATTTGGAAGTGTGGCCCTTTACAGCGAGCATCGTGCACCATCTTGTCTCAGTGCCGGCTCGATCACACCTGATTGCAGTTGCAGGTTGCAGGCAAATCCCAGTTTTTGGAATTTGACTTGTAAATAAGCAAATTATGCATAAATGTATCCATGTGCGCTGCTTTGGCTAATGTGCTGCAAACTACTTACATAACCTTCCATCGTTGCTGTGGTGCAAGCTCATAAAACATGACAATATCCCTGATTTCACCCTTAAATCTGCTAAAATTGTGAAGTCCTGGACTTGTCTCGGTGCACGTTACAAGCTTTCTGCTGTGATGCTAATTGCATACCAATTTCTGTGCCTTTAATCAGTGGTAGTTTCCAATCATTCAGCCCAGTGGGTCTGCAAACTGGAACGGTGGAACAGGCTGATTAAAGTCACAAAGCTCCAGTGCTTGCTGTTTGCTGGCTTTCAGTCAGTGGCAGGTTTTGAGCTTCTTACCGTGGGATGGCGACCCCCCGCTGACCTCTGCTGTCAGGCGCTTTGGCGACTTACAAGTGTT
>CAAE01014664.1:596855-642848 GCA_000180735.1 Tetraodon nigroviridis | reverse complement strand
CCCAGGCTGATTAAAGTCACAAAGCTCCAGTGCTTGCTGTTTGCTGGCTTTCAGTCAGTGGCAGGTTTTGAGCTTCTTACCGTGACCCCCGTCCCCCCCCCCCGTCCCCCCGTCCCCCCGCTACCTTCTGCTGTCAGGCGCTTTGGACGACTTACCAAGTGTTTATATTTCCCTCCGCTGTCCCCGCCGCCATCAGTCAGCGCTACTGCATGTGCAACCCGGACGTGGTGCAGCAGTTCCACAACCCGGACACCATCTTCATTCTGGCCTTTGCCATCATCCTGCTCAACACCGACATGTACAGCCCCAACATCAAGCCTGACCGGAAGATGCTGCTGGAGGACTTCATCCGCAATCTGCGAGGTGAGCGGCAGCCACTTTGGCGGGCGTGGTTCTTTCATCCACCTCATCAGTCAAGGAACACTGGAATCAGCCTAGAACTCTAATGAATTCATCCCGACTGTTCCTTTAAATATAATTAAGTCGGGAAATCAATTTCTCCACCTCAGGGAAATGGTGGCGTTCCAGCCTCGGTTTCTCTAGGATCGTTTTTCAGGTGAAATCCTTTGACCTTTTCCACTGGTTTTTCCTCAGCTGTTCTGCTGAGAAAGGAGTGGCTGAGGCAAAACACAATCATGCCCCAGTAACCAATAGTAATTAGGAACCCTGGAACAGTCATTAACTCAGCAAAAACTGCCTGTCAACATCACAGAAGTTAAACAGCATAATTTAGTTTCAGTATAGATCAATTCTCCATTAGCTGTTAGCTCAGCAGGACAAGGAAGTTTGTATCATAGCTTAGCATTTGATTATTGGCAACCAATGCAAGGTAATAAGTTTGTTTCAGCCTGGCAGGGTGAGCAAACCCAATTAGAGACCATCCATGCTCCTTCAAGATAAGAACAACTTCTGAAATGTAAACGGTTTAATTGACATCTCTATTATTCTTTCAGGGGTGGACGATGGAGCCGACATTCCCAGAGACATGGTGGTGGGGATCTACGAAAGAATACAGCTGAGGGAGCTGCGCTCCAACGAAGACCACGTCACCTACGTCTCCAAGGTGGAGCAGTCCATCGTGGGCATGAAATCGGTATGGAACCTTCAATAGCACGTTTCTTAGCCCAAACCCGGGGTGTCGACATAATTAGCTTGTAAGGATGTGAAATTAGGACATAGATCAGTATACTCCCCAGTTTTAGAACATTTACTATTTTTTTCAATTTTATGATGGTAAAAATACAAATCCATGCCCACGGCAGCTTCTCCCCCACCAGGTTTAGGCCGAGAATCCCTCGTGGAAAACTGCAATTGATAGCACAAACTGCTTTGGCCAACTTCTGGACATCACTCAGGACCTTATCACCATCACCTAGCCTTAGCGTCATTAGTGGAGCACATTTATTCTCCATTAAATATCTCATCGGCAGCACGATCTTAGCTGCAGGTCATTACTCCAGCAAGAGAAGGTCATTAGCCACGGTTAACATTGGAGTCTTTTTTTAAAGCGCAGTTTAGAGCTTCAAACACTGGAGATCATTCAAGGGTTAAGGATTTTTTTGTTGTAAAATTCTTATTTTTGCAGGAATTTACTAAATGAAGCTGTTCCTTATTAGTTTTACCCTTTAATCTGTGTTCAATCATGTTAATTGTCATTTTGACACCAAAACTATGACTTTGAAAGGATTCCTAATGTCATTGTTTTGGAGCAATTTTTGTCTGCGATGATGGATGCGTCGCTGCAGGAGGACAGAAGGAACGTTGGCACTGACAGGCTGTCGTGACGGGAAATCTCATGGGCGAAAATCTATATTAAACCAGATGTGCTCACAGGTGTCGGAGGCTGATTCTGATGAGAGAAGAAATATTTAATGCAGAAAGCACTGCTCAAATCAGATTTTAATCTAACCAGATTATCAAAAAGGCTCGAACCGTCTTTACGTGTTTGACATCGCTGTAATAAAAAATGGGACCGGCTGGAGCCAGCTGGGAGGCGACCTGCGTGCCCCACAGGGATGAGTGACGAGACGCCAGGAGACAGACGCTGGGTGGACTCACTGCGGTGCAAACAGTCCGCAGGGAGCAGAGGAAGCCGAGGATTAGGTGCTTGAAAAGATGACCCATTCGTTCGGTCAAACTTGCGTCGTCGCCCCGGTTTACCTCTGGGTTGCTGACTTACTGACGGTCCTGTCAGGGTCCGTCCTAAAAAGGTTCAGCTTTCAAACTAAACGAGTGCAGATAGCCACCTCTGGCGAAAACAGTGTGAGCCTGAACTTTGGTCCTTCCGCAGGTCCTCTCTGTCCCTCACAGACGGTTGGTGTGCTGCAGTCGGCTCTTCGAGGTGACCGATGTCAACAAGGCCCAAAAGCAGGCGGCGCACCAGCGAGAAGTCTTCCTCTTCAACGATCTCATTGTGGTAGAGTGCAAAGACTCGCCTCTGTGCGGTTGTCTTCAGAAGTCCTGCTGCTGTTGTTGTTGCGCATCTTTAAAGCTGCTTATTTAGTTGTGACAGCTGCAATGCACCATTGCCTTGTGAGCTCCCCCTCTTTGTTTTTATGTCATTTCATAACTGGGGACTCGTCAGCCATTTCTTTTGTTAGATAGTGGTAAATAGGGTGTTGCTGTACACTCAGCAGCAGATAAGACCTTCATTCGCTCCAAAGTTGAGGTGAAAAACCATCTATTCTGGCTGGTCCCCTCCTGACGGGAGAGCCCAAACTGTCTCCTGCTGGACGCCTCTTGAAATCTGGCCCCATTAAAACCAGCCCTCAGAGTGCCAGTGTGATGAAGAGCTTTAATACGACTCGTCTGCTAAATTACAGCCAGGGGCGCCGTCGGGACATCAGATATGCGACGATTTAACTTCTCTTCCTTGCAGATTTTGAAGCTGTGTCCGAAGAAGAAGAGCTCGGCGGCGTACACCTTCTGCAAAGCCATGGGTCTCCTGGGCATGCAGTTCCACCTGTTTGAAAACGAATGTAAGCCATCGCCTTCCGGCACGCAGTAGCTCCGCCCACGCCTCTAAATGCCCTACTGTGCTCCCCAGACTACCCTCACGGCATCACCATCGTCTCGCCCTTCGGGTCGGACAAGAAGCAGGTGTTCAACTTCTGCGCCCAGAGTGCCGAGGAGCTCCTCAAGTTCGTGGAGGACCTGAAGGAGTCGATTGCGGAGGTGTCAGAGATGGAGCAGATACGCATCGAGTGTGAGTATCCCCCAGGGTGGGACTTTCCCCAGCGCCATTCAGGGTTAACGGAGGCTTTCTGCTCTCCCTGCTGCACTGCAGCTCTGCCAGACTGCAGCAGAAGCAGCTGAGAGATTCCAAAGGGAAGCAGAGATGTGACAACTGTAGCTGAGACACAATGATCACAAACCCGTTGGTGGGCATCAAGGAGGGACCCCTTGCTGGGTGCTAACGGTTCACAGAAAGGGAAAGAGGGCTGACATGAGAGACGGGGAGGCAGGAAGCTGCTAAAGAGAGTAGAAAACGATTTGGCTGATGTGGTAACTGCCGCGCTCGCCCCTGCGCCACCCACTGGCCGACGCTGAAAAAGGTCCCGCGTCTTGAGGCGTCACCTGGCGGTTTCAGCGGTCCTGAATTAGAATGCTTCGAGCGGAGGGCTGCAGACAAACCGACATTTAGTTGCCGTGATTGGAAATGACATGCAATTACCATCGAGTGTGGAGTTTAATTAGAGAGAGAGAGTGTTTGGGGTTTGGAGAGCAGCGCGGCAGGAGGAGGCAACAGCCGCTGCGGTGCCGTATTTAATAAAATAAATAATTTTGAACGTGGAGGTTTAAATCAGTTTTCATGAAGCCGGGGGGTGGTGGTGAGGGGTAAAAATAACCCATCTATCTCTATTTGTGTCTGCGCTCTGTCATGGCTGTAATGATTCCCATCTTGTGTTTTTCCTTTTGTTCCCTGCAGGGGAACTGGAGAAGCAGCAGGGAACCAAAGCGCCCTCGCTGAAAACCAACGGCGCTCAGCTCGAGCTGCGCGCCAGACAGGGCTCTCCGGCAGGTGTGTGTTCAAACCCGCCGCAGCTAAAGCCAGGTTGAACAGGTTATTCCTGTTTAAACTAAAAAAAAGATGCTTTTTTCATCCTGTCCAGGGAACCAGGATGAAAGACACAACGCAGTGGAGGTAAGTGCTCAGTCTTAGGCTCAGGACTGGAGCAGGTAAGTCAGCCTACAGCTGCTGTAGGAAGAGACGCAGGAGCGAGCCGGAGGTTGCCAGGCCAGATGTTACAGGAATCTGCCAGTCGCTCGGGGCCGAGGAGCGCACGTGAGGCAGACAAATTCAACGCTCGTCTGGCCCAAGCTCTTCACCTCCACCTTCAGGGACAGGCTCTTGTGCCAGCGTCTCACACGAGCTTTGCTAACATCAGATGACCTTTCTCAGTCTTTATCAGTGGTTATCAGTACGCAGTTTGAATCTGACATTGGGAGGCTGGTTAGTGGCAGTTCGTTACTTCTCTGAGTGATTAGAGAGTTTTTTCTGCATTCATATTTAATTGGAGATATTGAGACATGGAGGTTTGCATTCTGAGTGTTGCCTGTGGTCGTCTGTGGTTGTCGGTCTGCTCACCTCCTCTCCTCCTCTCCTTCCACCTCTCCCTCTTATTTGTCTAACACCCCTTCCCAACAAAAAAAGGAACAGCGCTTGTTTTTTAGTTGTAGCGCCACACTGTGGTTTGGAAGGGTGACACGGGGGCCCTCAGTGTCAGCTTTGGAACCACGGGGCCCCTTTTGTTAGCAGAAACCCATACACCCCCACCATCAACCCCCCCGCTTCCCTCCACTCCTTCTCCTTGAGTCGGGTGTCACTCTATCGGGGTGGAAGGAGGGGTGCGTGCAGTAGTCACGATGATCTCACACCCACACTGACCCCAGACCTAAGCCCCCCCACGCATGCCCTGTATGTGTGCTGTGCATTACCACCACCTCCACCACCCCCCCGAAAACACAAAAAGAGGGCTTGATGGACTGTGGAGGAGGAACCAGTTTTATAACATTTGATGCTGTTCTCTTGGCTGTTTTCTAAACTAGGTGTCAATTCACAACAGGCTTCAGACGTACCAGCTCAGCAGCACGGCTCCGAGTCCCGAGAGCGCGGCTCTTCCTAACCACCAGGGGGAGCCGCTCCTCCAGCAGGCGCCGTCGCCTCAGCACCCTCAGCCGCAGTCAGCGTCAAGCACCCCCGCCCATCAGCTCCACTTCCAACAGCAGCACCCGCAGCCCGCCGTCAGCATGGCCGATCTGCGGCCTGAGACGCTGATCCAGTGTCAGCAGATCGTCAAGGTCATCATGCTGGACAGCGGCGGCCTCGGACGCATGGAGGCCTTCCTCGGCCACATGCCCGCCCACCACCACTACCAGCACCACCACCACCACCAGCTCAGCCGCTCAGCCGTGTCCACCCCGGTGCGCTCGCCGGACGGCTCCCAAGGAAATGATGGCCACCAGCCCCCGCTGCCTCCTCCACCTCCGCCTTACAACCACCCCCATCAGTATATACCCCCTGACCCCCGTCTCACGTTACACCGGACGCCAAGTGGCTCTCGGAGCATGGTGTAAATACATTTATTCTTATTTATTTATTAAAAAAAAAAGAAAAAAACACGCTTCCACGCCAAATCTACGCCTTTATCTGTAAACGAGTACATAATGTACATATATACATACAGACAGAGATATTATAGAAAAAACTCAACTGTGTGCATATATTTAAGGAAAATTTAAAAAGAATCAAGAGATTTGAAAAAAAAAAACCAAGTGCATATATACTGTTTTACTTAACTCCACACGTATTTTAAAATATTACGTAGTTTTAACAAATTTCTATAACATTTTTGTCAGTTTTAACTCTTTAGCGAGACCTTGGGGTTCCTGGGTGGAACCCGAAGGTCCAGGTAGTTTTAAAGATTCACCACAGACATGGAGAAATAAAAACACACCCCAGCGGTTGCAGTCCGAGGAACTTTTCAAGTTTAATTTGCCACCAGTATCCCGAACCTTTAGCCTACTGTGCTCTGCTGTGTGTGCGCACGTGTGTGTGTTTGTTTGTGTGTGATGAGAGAACAGCAAAACCCCTCCGCTGACTTCTTTGCACTCTACTAAGCGCTAGGGCTAAAAGGAAAGAAAAAAAAAAACTTTGGTTGCTTTTGTTGCCTAAAGAAGCCATTGGAAAAAAATGGAAAGCAAAACTGGTGTTTGATAAAACACTCACCGTTCGCGCTGCTGCTGATTTATTAATGCGTTTGAGAGCCTTCTCCCATGTCCGCTCCTGTAAAAAAGCTGTTTTTCATCTGCTGGCGTCCGTGTGTCGGCCCTCTGCCGTTGGGCAGGAGTAACTCGGTTACACCAAAAAGCCAGTTGAGAATTGCACTTCCTGTTTGTCTGCGTTTGTTGACCTGTTGACTTTTCATATTTTGACGGTGTCCAGATGTAGAAACCCACCTTAGACAGAGTTCACATGTAAAATATGTCCTGTTGTCCAATTGCTTCTATTTTTCAGAAAACCATCATGGATCGCGTGGAGACCTTTGTGCTACTGATAGGCTATTTGTTTTCCTCCTTTTTTGGTGTCTTTTTCTTCTAGCTATCATCTCTTTATGGAGATCTATCTCTGGTTCTCTGATTTCTCACCCTAACATTTCAATCTGACAAAAGGAAAACAACAAATACCAATGCTTACTATTCAAATGCTAACATTCATGTAATGATTGTGTTAGCATTCACCCTTTAAATGACAACTTGGGGGGAAAACTTGGTGAATCATGGTATCTCTCTTTCACCCTAGCCTAGATTGTAAATGCCACACTCTAGTAGTGTCAGAAAGGACAAGCATGCTAGCTAGCTTTGGCCCTATCACGTTTCCTCCTGAGAAAGGTCAGTACGCGTTCTATCCTGAGCTCGTCCGTCTTTAAACGGACGCCTCGCGAGGTTCCGCTGAAAGGATGTGGGGTTATCTCCTATCTGACCCCTCTCTGTCAGTTTTGTTGACTTTTAATCATGCAGCTACACCAGGGAGGCCTCTGCCTCTCCGCTGTGTCCTTTTCAAATCACGATTTCATCAAGAGGCCACACACACACTGACTTTTGCAGAATACATCTGATCTTCATACCGCAGCAAAGCAAAGGATCAGATTTATAAATCTTTTATTCGGATTGGTAAAGGTTTGCTCTGAGATCTTGAAATAACGTGAGTGCTTTCTCCTGCATGAATCCTGGATGATTCCAAAGAGAATTGAATTTGTTTTTGCATGACAAGAACAAGAGGAAGATTATGATTTAGTATTATAGAGATAGTTTGAAGTGAAGCCAAAATTGTTTTTAGATGACAAATCTATCTTGAATGTGGGGAATGATGGCCACTTGTTTGTTTGACTTTGTTTTTAATTTTCTTGGTTGTGTTCCTGTAATAGCTAAGTGTCATTCTTCGTGTTTTGTGTGAGTCGGAGGAAAACTGGTTTTCTTTACAAACACAAGACTTTCAATGTAGCATTTTGGGAGAGCGGCGCCATAGTAGCTAAGTTTAAAAAAAAGGGCTCTGCTATCCCAGCACACTGCTTCATGAATGACGTGAATCATCTGTCTGGCTCGTCAACACTGTGTTTGCCCATAATCACTGAAAAAAACGTCTTTAAAAGTGGACGTATTTACGATAAGACAGCTTCTACTTCAGTTAGCTTTGTATTATTCTGTCTTTGCAGTTCTCTAACATGAAAATAAAGATAATTGTAGGTCATTTCACTGCACTGGTTTGCTTCTTCATTCAGTAAAGCTTTTTTTTTTTAATGGAAATTTTTCACAAATGCTTATTTACGTGCAGTAATGACATTCGAAATATGGCTTCAGTTCTAAAATCTACATTTAAAAACACATTTTTTGTACACGTCCATATTCAAAAACAGGCCCTATTTTTACACCATGTTTGAGCACAACTTCCTGCGCCACATTGACCTTCCCCAAACGTATGCATATAAAATTCCAAAAAACGTTTCGCGCTGTGTTGAAGAGTGAGACTTCTTATATGCTGTTTTGCATACAGCCTGAGATTTTAAAACTTACCTTGATGCTGTTTTGAAAATTGTTCTCAACAAATCATCTGTACAGCTGATAACTTTTCACAACCTTTAACTCAAATCTACAAAAAATTGTTGTCTAAATTACTGTATTAGTTAAAATACATTAGCTGGTGATTTAAAACAAATATATATATTTTTTTTGTTTGTTTGTTTTAGGCTCAAAATAAAGTTTAACCTAATATTTAACACCTCTGTAATTCAACATTACAAAGGTGGGAAAAATGTGTATCTGATTTACCTTTATTCCAACAAGAAATTACTCTTGAATGCATCCTTCGCTTCCCTAATGTTTACCGGAAAATACTGGTCAAGCACCGTGGGTTACGGCAGGAAAGGGGAATTGACACATTATCTCAGCACAAACAATCCAGGCTAGACAGGAATTTCGCCCATGCTGGCCGTGTGCGTGAATTCTTCATGCCCTGATGGCTTTTGGTCCTCCTGAGCGGTGGTCATCTTCCGCCAACGCTGGATGAAACAGTGTTCAAGAGGATTAGCTTTAGCTCTGCCGCAGGTATTATTCAAAGTATTAAAGGAGGAGGGGGGGTAACAACCAGGACAGGGAGGATTTCAAAGATCTGCACCTGTTTAATGCTGCCACCGGTGGTGCAGAACATGTAGATGGCG
Organism: Tetraodon nigroviridis; assembly: GCA_000180735.1. NCBI lineage: Eukaryota > Metazoa > Chordata > Actinopteri > Tetraodontiformes > Tetraodontidae > Tetraodon > Tetraodon nigroviridis. The sequence goes on along the minus strand of CAAE01014664.1, from coordinate 634,131 downwards.
TAGCCGGGTATCAGAAGCATGGAGGAGAGAGCCATGAACCAGCCAATCACCTGACCCCACAGAGGATACACATACTTCCCCAAGGTCAAAGGGGTCATCTCAATGGCACTGAAGGTGAAAACTCCCTATAAATATCCAAGTTTTTTAATTATGACATTGAAATGATGAACCTTGTCAATGATGACAATAGACTGTGCACGTGTCTTTTCATTGTATAGTTCTGTCCAAGTTTTGCAGATAAAGGCGGATTTTCCAAAGGCCCTGAAGTACAAACCGGTGGGAATATAAATTTAGCAATTTCATTAGTTTTCATCCTGTTGGTAAATGGAGAAGTGGAGAACCTACCAGGCAGATCAGCGGAGTGAAGAACATCCAGCAGAGCTTCCACCAGATGCACGGTCTGTAACCAATCATGTCCTCAATGTTCTTGTAGAACCTTTCTGCTCCTTGGGAGCAAAGACAGGATAATAGTGTGCATCCTTTCATAGCAAAATGGTGCCACGAGCGGTGAAATAATGGGTAAAGCTGATTGTCTGGCTTCATTTTAAAACAGATCTCCTACCGTAAAACCAGGATATTGATACAGTTTCGAAGAAAACGAGGTAGAGAAGGCACATCCCGCTGGCGGAGTAGTAATCAAACAGCTTGAAGACATACAACCCTCCCTGGAAAGTTTCAGGACATCGTTGTAAGAGAGGTTAGCTCTTACATGGGGTAAAAAGAGACAGATGTGCTGCCACGTTACTTGTGTGATGTTGGAGAAGCCAATAATGAAGGAAATGAAGCACACGATGAGGATGAAAATTTTCTTCCTCTTCCTCAGCAGTAAAGGATACTCATCCATCAGGGCTGTGATGAAGCCTTCCACTGTGCAGAACTAACATGTCGTAATGCTTTTAGCATCGAGCAAACTGGACTGGGCTCCAAGCAACCGGTACTATGGATCAACTATGCTATGGATTACATAGCAGTCAAAAAGTGTGTTACCTGGCTGTCCAAGCCTAGCATCATGAGCATGGAGAAGAAGAGGATGGCCCACAAAGACGACATGGGCAGCTGGGTGACGGCCTGTGGATAAGCTAAAAACGCCAAACCAGGACCTAGATGGCATGTAAGATTCACATCACAAAACATGTCCCAATAAGCATGTTTCATCATTAAAATATCAAAATAAAAAGCTATCAGATACTAATTACTGAAGCTGAAACTCACCCCTGTCTCTCCCTTCTAGCAGAGGAAGTAATTACACTATTAAATTTATCTAATTTTAATTCATTTTTATAACTGATATATCTGTGTAAAGCTATCATGCTATGATCATTTGAACTCTACCTGATGCAGCTAATTCCTGGACAGGTTTTTTAGTAATGTAGGACATGAAGCCCACGATGGAAAAGATGACAAACCCAGCAAACATGCTGGTGCAGGAGTTAATGCAGCAGACTATGATGGAGTCCCTGAAGAGAACAGGAGGTGTTAGTGTGTAAGAAACCCATCAGCGCAGACTGCCAAAGAGCACGTCCCTACTTGTACACGTCGTTGTTGTAGGTGTTGTAGCTTCCCAAAGCGATGAGTGAGCCCAGGCCGAGGCCGTAGGAGAAGAAGATCTGAGTGGCTGCGTCCAGCCACACCTGCCGGACAGCAGACACACGTCAGCGTCCTGGTCTGGCTGGTGGCAGCGGAGGGGTGGGGGCGGCCTACCTCAGAGCGGATCAGCTTGTTAAAGTCTGGAGTGATGTAGAAGAGGATCCCGTCTATGGCTCCGGGCAGAGTGACCCCACGGAAGAACAAGATGAAAAGCATGAAGTAGGGATAGGTGGCTGAGAAATAAACCACCTAGCAGACAGAGGATGAGCAGCAGCTTGAGTGTCACGTAATTATTAGGAAGCAGAACAGAGGTTAAAATGTTAGGCCACAAAGTAACATTTGAAATCTGCCAGCTGCTAGTTTAAGACCAAAAGTTCTATAGCCTAATAATTACACTTAATTATTAATGTCCATCAAGGCCGCTGCCTTGGGGAAATTCATTTTTGTCGCACATTAAAATCCAATTATCCGTCACTCTGAATGTGTAAATGTGTTTCTACACGCATGCATTTCTCTGACTTGCATGATTTTTTTTTAAAAAAGAGGAAGGAAATCCCAGAGAGCAGCAAGGATAGTTTGATGTTAGGTCTAGAAGATCTACACAGCTCCCTCCAAGTTCAGATCAAATTGTTTTTACAGCTCATTTACAGGTTTAACAGCAAAATCTAAGTTTTAAATTCCTAATGATGCAACGAAACCTACAAATCATCATTAAAGAAACTAAAATATTTTAAAGAAGGAGAGAAGTTACCACTGTCTGACCTTTCCGGTCCACTCCACTCCTTTCCAGATGGAGAAGTAGACCAGAACCCAGGCCAGGGCCAAAGTACCCACCAGGGGCCAGCGGAGCTCTCCCGGCTCCTCCAGGCCGCTGGACAGCTGATGCATGTTGCGTCTGTAGGAACACACACGTAGAGGAGACGCCACAGGTCAGCATCCTCAACATCCGGCCCACCTTCCGCTCTGCACATTCGTGTCTGCCGTACTCCCAGAACTCCGTGACAGCGCTAGTGAGGTTGGTGGTGTCCGTCAGGCTGTAGTTGGAGAAGCACTTCTCTGTGTTCCAGGGGTTGTCGCAGCTTTGCCAAGGTAACTCCTGCACACAAAACAATGACCTAGTTACCCCCAGAGGCATCAGATCAAAGGACCAAAGAATTTTAGGAGAAGAGTTCACGCAGAGTAGCACTTTAGGAGCCTTGGCAAATATAGCAATTGAATTTATTGGAGTAGTTTTGTTGTCTGTGTGACTCACCGATCTGAATGAGTTGAACAGGTAGTAGAGCGCCCAGGCGATGATGATGATGTAGTAGATGTTGAGCCAGAAGGACAGCACCACAGCAGCTATTCCCACACCTGAGTGTGGAGACGGGGCAGCGTTTCAGTAAAACACGAGAGAAAGAAGCGGTTGCTTTTCCTGTTGGTGTTCTCTCGCTCCTGGACGCAAACACAACATCAGTGTAGCTGTCTGCTTTGGCGTGAGATGACTTACGCTCGGGTTCCGAGGCAGTGGTGTGTGATTACCGCACGAAAACACAGCTCTTTTAATTATTAACGCTGAGGTTTTACTGTGTCTCTGCGCTTCTGCTGGCTTCATTTCTCCGCTACTGCTTATGCAAATGATGCCGAACATCTTTTATTTATGGCCATTTCCTACCTTTCATCATGGGCATGAGCTTCCACACACCAAGGCCTCCCACTGACGTGAACTGCCCGAGAGACGTCTCCAGGAAAAAGAGAGGTATCCCAGCAAACACCAGCGTCATGAAATAGGGGATGAGAAAGGCCCCTGCAGGCAGCAGAAACGAGTGTTGTACACAATCTATTTCCCCATCTCCCACCACTCCCACCTAAAGGACCATCATATTTCAACATTAGGTGAAAAATATATCCAAGCGGGTGAAGGTCAGTTTATGCAGTCAGAGAGCTGATGGTGAGGTTTGGACAGAAAGAACAGCATCCAGTTGAAAAGCGAGATTGGAGGGGGTTTTTTTTAAAATCTTTTTTAATCTTCCTAATGTTTAACATGCTATCTAAACTGTTGCCAGTTGTGATGCTCTCAAGGCCATTTATGCAAAAAAGCAGTTTGATAATGGTGTTGTGACACCCTGCAGGAGAACTGGGATATCTGTATGTCTGCACGAAAATGGGAAACGTTTAGGATATAAGCATGCAGTTCTGCCTTGTGGACACCTCCCTGTGGACCTGCTCCTGATCCAGGGAGTGTGTCACCTACCTCCACCGTTCTTGCCGCAGAGATAAGGGAACCTCCAGACGTTTCCCAAGCCGATGGCATACCCTACACACGAGAGCAGGAAGTCAAACTTGCCCTTCCAGCTCCCCCTGTCGGGTATCTCCTCTTTCTTTGGCTCTGCAGGGTTTGTGGCGAGATCCAGCTCCTCAAACGGGACCGCTTGTTTGACCTCTGTCGGCGAGTTTAAGTCCACTGTGCTCTGCCCAGTCTTGCCCATGGTGAGGCGTGCACGGACCAGCCAGGTCGGGGTGTCGCTCGGTGCTGAGTCTGCTGCCCTGCTGCTTGGTTCTTGATTATAACTGATTCGGGATGTGAGATACCGAGTAAACAGATGTCCTGGAACCAGAAAGATGTCGTTTCCAATCAGGAACAACAGATTTCTGTTTTTAACAGACAGAGAGATTACTCTCATTAGACTTTCATGATGCGGCACCAAACTCCTTTGCATTAGCTGTAATCGCAAATTAATGAATGAATCAGATGATGAGTCAGTTATGACATATGGAAAATCCCCATCTGGATGTTCTCCCATAGCCAGGAAGTCAATTAGTTCTTGCTCATTAGCAGCAAACATTGATTGACCCAGAAATGTTCCACATCCATCACAGCCTTCATAGGACAGAAAACCCAGAAAAATAATATTTATATGGCTTTCTTTCAAAAACGGAGACAGGTTGACATGGGCTTTTTATTTTTCTACATTTCTTATTGCGGTAATTTAACAAATTTTGTGTTTTCATTGTTTTTTGTTTTTTTTTTGTTTTGTTTTTTTTTCATCTGACCGTCTGTGATATTCACAAAAGTTTTATTTATAGATCAGAAAAAAAACAGGACTGAGTTTTGTCCGCAGGCTAAAAAGTATGAAAGTTGCAACTTTTCATGTTTTCAAACCAAAATGACAAAAAATGCAATTTTAAAAAGGCATCAAGCGACTCCTACCTGAGGGGGTTCCTTCAGATCATCCGCTTCAGCTGGCGTCAAAACAATCCTCCACCTTTAGCTCCAAACTCATCCTTGAGCTAACTACACCTCCTCTGGAAGTCTGTTTGCAGGAATCCAGAGGGCCAGTTCAGGGCTTTGCTCCCTCAGCTGGTATCGAGTGGTGGATAATAAACGTTCGACCTGCTTTGATTATGCTCACATCTAATAAGCGAGGCCCCCAGGATGCGCGGGGTAGGGTGGGGGGGGGGCTGTTTGCACGTCAATCCCCAATGTGGTGTGGAACGACAACGTGCAAGTGTTCTGATTGTGTGTCTGTTGATAAAGCCAAGGCCCCTACAGTTATCCTGGTAATCCCCAGGGGAGGGAGGCTCGGATGGAATATAGATCTGAAAACAAAGTGAACAAGGAAGAGATGGTGTGCATGTTTTGGGCCTGGTATTGGAAGAAGAGATGGGAACATCTGGAGGAACTCGAAGTCTTCCATTGCCCACCTCTCTTTAGAAGCAGAAAATGAAAAACTTGTGCTCACCTTTAAATGAGTTACATCTCTTTTTCCTTATTTTTCTAAAGGCTCTTAGGACAAGGCTGAGGCTTGTCAGGCCTACGTTGATCGATTCTCATTGGTTGTTTGTATACCTGAGCTCTGGAGTGCCGGAAGCTATATCCACACACGTAATGAAGCTGAGTATTGGCTCACAAAAGTGTCAAAACAAATCAAAGCCTGTGGATTTTTAAATATTCTCTCACTCTTTGTAAAATATCAGAGTCTGAGAACCTGAAAGATCCAGGGAACGTCAAGGGAACGTAGATCTGAGGTGTAACTCATGGGGAATAAACTTTCTGTCCTCTCGGAGGAATAATTCACAAACTTTACAGACCTTCCAGTTATGACACGTTATGTTTTTGATAGATGTTGCTGCTGAAGAAATGCATCTAGGAAGCTGCCGACTCAGCTTAGTAATAATTCACCTGTGCCATATCTGTCAAACTAAATAATTTAGTTTGGTTATTTACCCCTCGGCAATGTCTAGGGAAAATGAAAATACATAAGTGTATTTCTGCAGTTCAGTCTCTCCCAAATGAACACAGTGCTCCACCTGTGTTTAAGTGGCTCCGCCCCTTTTCTCAGGTACACAAGTAGCTTCTCTTTTTTGGTTTTTTGTTGCCGTCGTTGTTCTAGCGCTGGTCTCTTGTCGTTCTTGTTTTGCTTTCAGCTCTTTTTTCAGGTTTTGGTCTACTTCAAAGACTTTCTAGATTCTTAAAGCTCAGAAAGCTGCTTCATGTGGGTAGGTCAAACTGTTTTTTCCAGTTCACCAACTCACACATTCTATTAGTATCTGCCATACTTGATTAAATGAGCTGCTTAGGCCATGATTAACGACCTGATGAGGTCATTAATCACTTTTTAGCTGGTTGCTTCTGTTGAGCCTATGATGTTATCCAGCAGAGATAGGAATATGCATATGCATCTACATGTCCTTTCATGTAGACTGTTAGCAGCAGAAAATAAAAAGATGTTTTTTTGGATGATATTTTAGCTTTCTGAGGTGGCTGTCAAGCATACGTCCCTGGATCCTGTTAAACTTACCAGTTACATCAGCGTCTGATAGAAATAAATAAGTAAGAATAAAAATCCTGTTGCTTATTTTTAACCTGCTAAATTAATCAGAAAAAAAAAGTGTATTAGTGTTGGGAAACGCACCAACGCTGAAGCTCTGGAGCACATGAGGACCGAGGGTCACGTTGCGTTGCTGGAGGTGGAGCAGCGGCAGCAGGCCGGAAGAGCCCGGTAATTGAATGACAGTCTGGATTACACACATGACTGAAGCTGGTGTTGTGATGGAGTGGGTGCACGTTCCCTCATTGGCGTGACATCATACACAACACAAGTGTTTTATTCTATAAAAAGCTGATATTTATTCTCCTCCCGCAGAACAGGAACACTTCACCGGCTTTGACCACAAGCACGTGGCAATGAGAGCAGAGACGGTGATGTGCACATCCTCGACTAAATGGTAAGAGGTTAATAAATGCACCATGCAGAAAGATTTCCACTTTGTATTGAGCTTTAAAATGCTGCTTTATAAAACCTGAAATGAACCAGAACGTAGAACTCTCAAACGCTGCACAGCCACATCATAAAGGCGGCCCTGAAGTGGAGCTGTTGTTATTCTGCTAAAGTGCAGATCAACCTGAGGGCTCACAGAACGACAGGATTACACGTGCGCAGTATAAAACATCCCCGCATATTCATCGAATAAAAATGTTATTATATCGACTACAAACATCAAATGTTCCCAAAATACTTCTAAACGCGTCTGATGACGAGGCGTTCCAGTCTCCAATGGTTCCTACATCATGATGGCCTCGCCCTCGCCGCTCATCTGGGGCTGCGCCCTTCCCGGGCAGATGACCCGCTTGCACAGCGTGAGGGCCGGCTTGTGGGGGTGGGCCTGGCGGAGGTCACCAGAGGGCGTGGTCGTGTTTTGCCCGCTCTGATCAGATCAGAGGAGGAGGGAAGATTAGATGGCCGAGCGATGACAGTGCGAAGAAAGAAAACGTTTGCATGAACTTACTCTGCGGAGTGAGATCAACATGAAAACTGGGATGCACATCAGCGGAGTGACCGTAAGGGCGAGGCCCAGTGTTTTTTGCCAAAGGTTGTTACCAGATTGGAAATAAAATTGGCTCACATAGGTGATCAGCTGCATGATCTATGGTGACAGAAGGTAGTCAAGTTTGACAATAGGGTAAAGATTGTCTCATTTTCTGGGATGTGTTTTATGTTTTGTTCCTATTATGTTGGCATTGTTGGCATGGGAGCTTCTCCAATCCCACGCTTTGACCAGTATGCTGATTTGCTGGCACCGACACAAGATGGCAGTATTAGTACTATTAGTAGCTGAGAAAGACACCAGGATTTGAAAGGTGTTTCTGAAAGGAGCAGACATCAAAGCCAGACAGAAAACCACAGATGGAACCTACTGCACAGACGAGAGGTGTGATGAACAGCCAGCAGTACTTTAGAACGGGAAATGGCACATATCCGATCATATCCGCAATGTTGTCATAGAAACGGTCTGCACCTGCAAAGCCACGGAGCGACATAGCTGCTCAGATCAAAGAGAATAAAATGGTGATGGCAATAAAGATAAAAGCCAATAAAATATGATTTCATAGCTCAATATAAAGTCTAAGAAATTAGTTAAATAAGTCTCTAACTTGTCACTGGAGAGCTGCATAAGGAACCTCTACAAAAATGGGCTAAGACCTAACTTGATGTTAGTGACAGGAGATAATGACTTACCATAGACCCAGGCGACAACGATGGTCTCAAAACAGACAATGAAGTAGGTTATTGTGAAGCTGAGGGCATAATAGTCAACCAATTGAAGGAAAAATAGTCCACCCTGTTATCAGCAGGACACAGAGTGTTAGCAGCTCTTTGGTCCTGACACAAGCATTCTTAAATTAAAAGTTCTACAGCTATAGGCTTCTTTTCTGTTGACCTTTGTGATGATTAGCAGCCACACAAGTAGACACAGGCCGCAAACTGCCAGGACCACAAGCTCTCTTGCATGTCGCTTTCGTAGGTAGCGCGGCAGGAGGTCGTTGACATTCGTGGCCAGACTCTCCACAAGCACAATCTGGTGAGGTAGAACTGAAAGATTAGCTTCTTTATTAGCAACGGGTGTGGAACGGTCTCCTAGCCTGGCCTGTAAGTTGGAGTCGGTTGGTAGATCAATCATAGGCAACAAGGTTGTGTTTTCCAAGATGAAGAAATCAGATTCTGAGGTTTTGAGGACAAGTGTGTGCCCACCTGATGGCTCAGGGTGAACAAGATAGTCATGAAGAAGTAGAGCACGGTCCAAAAGGAGGATCCAGCCACCAATGACAGGGCCTTCGGAACGAGAACGAACAGCATATCCGTGCCTGGAGGAAAAATAGGAATATCTCAGTCAGACATAGACGTTTATTTAAACGTCAAAACATTTAAAAATGAACCCACCAGTTCGCATAACGTCATTAAAACTGGCCTCTTCAATGTGGGCCACAAATCCAATGAACGAGAAGGCAATACAGTTGAAGAAGATAATGGTGGCGACGTGCAGGGCGCAGAGTATCAAGGTGTCTCTGCAACAGGCAGTAAATGGAGAAAAGAAAGATGAGAAACTGTGCCAGATATTTGGTAGTGGATTAGGGGCACGGAGCAAGACTTGCCCACCTGTAGCAGTCATTGTTGTACTTGTTGTAGCTACCCAGAGTAGTTCTTACTCCTGTAGATGTGGCAAAGTGGAGTGAGTAAGACACTGAAAACATCCAAATCTGCACCGGAAAAGAAGAAATGGAATTTAGAAAACAGCGAGACACGTTAATGAACTTCAGAACACAATGAGGATTAGTGGCACTGGGGCAGCGGTTTGGCAAAATAAGAAAAAATACTATTTCTCTTATTCATTTTTGGACAATTGAGGATCCAAGCTGCTTGCCTGTGCCTTTTTGTGAGGCCTTAGCTCAGTCATACCTCAGCTCTGGAACATCTGGTGTTGCAGTGTTTCTAAACACGTTTGGTATGAGATGATGTAGACAGAAAAAAGATTTCCAAACCTGCAAAAGCTGATCTATCACTCTCTGTGTGATGTTCTCAATCAGGCTTATGTGCAGACAGAAATATGGCCCATAAGAGGGGCTTGTTGCATGCGTGTGCTTCTCTCCTGGCTCTTACGTATGGACTTGAAAACACGTGAAAGTCTGGGATGAATAAATATTTCAATCCCTCTCCGGCCCCTGGTAGCGTCACGCTGCGGATGAACAAGATGATGAGCAGCAGGTAGGGGAAGGCCACCATGTACATAATCTGCAAACAGAGGTTAGCAGAGGCAGGTTAGGTGGAGTCGCACCAACCAACGTATAAACACAACGATGTTAGCAAGCATGGATGGATGGTTTATGGGTGCAAGGTTGGGCTGCTTGTGGGTTCTCCCTGCAAAAAGAGAGGGGTTTTGTTCGTAGCTAATGCTTACCTTCCCGGTGTATTTGATTCCCTTCCAGGTGCAGAAATAACACAGAACCCAAACAATGAAAAGACACGGAATCAGGCTCCAGTGTAGCGGTGAACCAAACTTGTCGTTCCACGCGTTATCAGTCTGGGTGGGATTAATTGATCTAAGATGTGTAAGATGCAAGATTGGAGAGAAAAATTGTGAATTTAAGGATCACATGACTGCCCCCTTTAGCTAAAAAAAGCAGTGGGTCTGGAATTCCAAACTTTCCCATGAGTTAAACAAGTTTGGAGAGAAAAATTGTGAATTTAAGGATCACATGACCGCCCCCTTTAGCTAAAAAAAAAGCAGTGGGTCTGGAATTCCAAACTTTCCCATGAGTTAAACAAGTTTGGCTTCAACATGTGTTTCTCATCAGCTCCAGTGCTGAGGAAGTGGCCTGTGTGTCTTGGGAGCCGTGGCTATCTACAATATGATCCATGCTCTGATCCTGAGACAGGACCAGGAACCTTCAACCAGGCCCAGCCAAAAGGCACTAAAACACTGCTAACGACAGCACCAAGTGAGTTTTTGACTAAGTTCTGCAGGAACTTTAATCAAACTAACCTCCAAAACTCCATTTCTGCTGTCTCAGATATGTCATAACTGCAAAAGAAATGCAAACATAATCAGTCTGGCAGTTCTCAGCCATCAGTTTAGCTTTTTGTCAGAAGGTGTAACACACCTCTGTTGGCGTGTCAGATAAGAAGCTACTTACAAGCCTGTGGTTAAGTTCATCCACTCATCATCACGCTGACCTACACTGGTGTTGCTGCTGGCTGGGTTTGTTCGGCTGACACACATCTCTAACAGAGAAAGAGAGCGACATGAGTTGAGGTAAAAAGTGCACATTAGTATCCCCATGATCTAAGCCATCACACCTGTGTTCCACGCGTTGTCGCACGTGGTCCATGGCAGCGGGCTTTTGACAGAGTTGTACAGGTAGAGGAGCGACCAGACTGGCATCAGCAGCTCAGAGCTGATGCTCATGTAGATCAAGATGACCATGGAGGCTATCCCAATCCCTGACAAAGGGGAGGGTTCTGTTATTCGTCTGGGCCGGGTCTTTAATGGGGTTTGAGGGGTGATTTCAGCGCTCTTAACATCTTTTAAACTACTGCTGGATAGAGATGGCTGTAGAAGCAAAGGAAGGCGTGCTTGAAAGCAGCGGGAGTAAAATTTAGCTTGTTTCTATCTTGGTGAAGGAAGTTGTAAAATGTCATTATCTTAAGCTAACATCATTTTACATCTTGGACTTCTACAAGAGATAGGGAAATCCAGAACCTTACCCTGAAACATGGGGCAGATCTTCTTCCAGGCCGTCACCCCACTCTCACTGGTGTACTGGCCCATTGCCAGTCCCAGGAGGAGGAGAGGCATGCCACAGAAGAAGAGGGAGACACAATACGGGATGAGGAAGACAGCTACAAATGACAAAAGTTTATTTTAGAATTTTAGTGATTTACTCAGTGAACCTGAAGAACCTTTCTCAAGTGTGCTCACCTCCTCCGTAGTGGATACAAAAAAAAGGGAAAATCCACATGAAATTGTAAGAAGTGGTTTGAGTCGAGGCACAAAGAAAGAACTCCATTTTGTTAGCCCATTTTGCTCTGGGGCGAGCAGCCTCCTCTGACACCCCTTTTTCTGCTCCTGGGTCGCAAGAATCCTCCCCACTCGACTTGACTGCCATGGTCTCTGAGCCTGCTTTTTGTTTGTACACACACACACATGCATCCACTTATATACAATGTTTTTCTTGCTGCTGTGTTCTTAAGTAGCTTTTTTACCTCGACTCTAACAAAGCAAAACCTGCTTTAAAAACAACTTCAAAACAACTTTCTGTGTTTGGGAGCTGCCAAGGTAAACTGTGGGAAGCCACAGTTCTGCAGCCAGTCTCGAAATACAGATGCAGGAACTCACCTCTGATCTTGGGCTTACTGCACTGCTAAAAACTCCTCTGACTCCAACAAACAACTAGAAAAGTGGCCCCTAAGAATTTGGGGTGTGGTTTGAGTGCCATGCAGGCATGCACACACCCGCACGCTTCATGAACGCGCAGCCAACGTTTTCATGAATGGTGGGTAAACAAACTGGGCCATCTACTGGATCTTATGTGTACTACTCCCAAAACCAGTGTTCTTGACTGTGTCAGAAATGTAAATTTGAAATACTGAATACTTATCTCTCACACACACACACACACACACACACACACACACACACACACACATACACACAAGGAAAAAAAGACATAGTGTAACAACATTTCACTGAGAGTTCACTGACCCTCTGCTGGCCCTCCATGTGATGACCTGGATTTCTGGACACACACACACACACACACACACACACACAAATACACCCACACAACTCATCATATTCTCTCAGGTTTATTTTTGATGAAACTTCTAAATGTCAGCAGTTTCAGTGTTTTGTAGAACTTTCTCTTTTTTAATTTTAAACCATCATCCAATAAAAAGTAGATAAAACAAGCACAGAACTTCAAGAGGTTTCCTCTTATTAAATGTGTAACTCTGTGTTTCTGCGCAGCGTTCATCACACTCCTCTGGTCTCCTCCACCTTCGTCTTGTCTCCGTCCTCCCTCCTGTCGGGCTGCACCCGCGACCCGATGACCACGAGCCCACACAGCCTGAGGAGGGGCTTGTGTGGCTGAGCCTGGCGCAGATCACTGCAAGGTGTGGTCATGGTTTTGGGATTCTGGGGAAAAAAAAAATCCCTTTTAGAGACACAGCGACTCCTGTTTTAGCCGTAAGACTAATGCAGATGGTTACACCCACCTTGCACAGGAGAATAAAGAGGAACACTGGGATGCACATCAGTGGAGTGATGATAAGAAGACTGCCCACCACACTGGCCCAGGGACCGGGTAAATACCCATAAACCTTTATGGATTGGGCTTGTGCCAGGTTATACAGCATCGTGAACTAACAGACAGGATACATCAGGTTAGGAATTCATTTTCCTGCCCTAAAATCCAGATTAACCTATTTTCTCGCTGTGTCTTACTCCACAGATAAGCGGCGTGATGAACAACCAGCAGTACTTCAGGAAGGGAAGCGGCTGGTACCCGATCATGTCCTCGATGTTGTCATAGAAACGGTCGGCACCTGCACAGTCAGTCAAAACGGAACAAAACCCGGAAAGGTGATCAAACTTGGTCGTATGATTTCATCTGTGATGTCGTGTTTCTTTATCTTGGCTCCAGGAGGTTTTGAGGGAGGGAAAAGGCGCACATTCAGGGAAATCCCAACAAAAATCAATCCAAAAAATGACATCAATTTTTATCCAATCGGATATCAGCCATCATGGGTCAAAAGATGAGGTCTTGGGAATCAACTCAGAAAATCCTGATCAGAGTTGGATTTACCGTAGACCCAGGCGACGGCAATGGTCTCACAGCAGGCAATGAAGAGGAGCGTGATCCCACTGGCACCGAAGGTGTCCATTAGTTGGAAAAGGACAATTCCACCCTGAAGAATGGCCAGAAACAAAACAGCTCCTTAGGTTTAAATGGGAATATCGTAGGACATGGCCATGGGCTTTTTCTGCTCACCTGAGTCACGAGCGGCAGCCCGAGTAGGAAGCAAACGATGGTGATGGCCAGGACCAGCAGCTCTCTGGCGCCCGGCTTCCTTAGCTGGCGCGGGAAGAGGTCGGTGATGGATGTGGCCAGGCTCTCCACACACACAAACTGCATATATGCAGAGGTGAAATGTTGGCTCACATGAGAACAAAAGAGGACACGATGCCAGCTGTGATACCTGAGTATCCAGGCCCAAAAAGAGGATCATGAGGAAGAAGAGTACAGCCCAGAAGGAGGATCCAGGCAGCATGGACAGAGCCTTTGGATAGGCTATAAAGGCCAGACCTGGACCTGTGCATAAGGCCATCAACACACCATGCAAACAAGATACAAATAATATTTAAAAATTTTATTTACTCACCTGATACAGCAACATCGGGCAATGATAAGTCCAGTCCATGAGCCATGAATCCCAGCACCGAGAAGACGGCAAAACCAGCAAAGATACTGGTGAAGCTGTTCAGGAAGCAGAGCGCCAAACAGTCTCTGCAGGATAGTCAGAGCAGAAATGCAGCAAACCTGTAAACCACAAACGTGCTGACACGTTCCGGAGTTAGCCACCTGTAGCAGTTGTTGTTGTATTTATTGTAGCTCCCCAGAGAGGTCAGCACTCCCTGGCACACAGCGTAGGAGAAGAAGACCTGCGTCCCTGCATCAGCCCAGACCTGTGGAGAGCAGGAAACATTTCAGGCACGTTGCAATATCACTGAAACCGCCTCTTCCAGCACGTTAGTCAAATCTCGCCTGGTGTGATGACAGATTCCTGCGGGATCTCTTTCATTACTTTAACCTCAGACGTTTGAGAATCTTCAAAAAGAAAAGATGAGATGAGCAGGAACCAAACTGTTTCCACACTGGGCTCGTTACCCCAGCTCAGAATCTATAAAGTTCCAGGAAAATCCCCATCAAAGGCAGCGCAATAATCAAAAATGATCAGGATTCAAGGTTTTTCCACTATCAGAGTCATTTGTGTTTTTGCTGTAAAATTAGAAATTGAAAAGCTTCAAAGATTTCATTGATGCTTTAAAAAGGTGAAGAAAATGGATTTTTCAAAGACCTTATATGAGAATTAGCATTAGGTGCTATTACTATTTTTGTGGTTTGCCATTCCTTTCATCAAGTCTGGGAGGGTAAACGATAGTTGCGGTTAGTCACAGTATGTGGGTATTTTTAAAATGCTAAAAAAAGGCTTTTTATTTCTAGGTGACCGGCCCCTACCAGCAGGAGTTAAGGAGTTAGCAGCGCTACAGAGCAGAACGAGGCTCTAGATGACGTCAACAGCACAAGAGAGAGTTCTTTCCTCCTTTCTTTATCTTCGCTCTGAGAGCGAGGAGACATTATTCAGCTTTATTTTCAAACACTGCCGACTGTGAAAAACAGACTTCAGGACCACACCCAGGCTCCTTCTCTGGTTCCGGCTGGAAGGGGCCCTCACTGAAAAGCCTTGGCCCTGAACTCTTGTGAAGGATCATCATAGATCACATAAATGGATCACACAAGGACCAAATACACCACAGATGCAGCCTACAACCTTCTAACGCAACACAGTCGCGCCTTGTCACTGCGATTAGGAACAGCTGCGTGTTTTACGAGTGTGTGTATTGTGTTCTTCACACACGTTTCTCCCACATGGGCTGATGTTTGACATGACAACGGTCAGAAAGACCCTCAGAGGCGCCAGTTTACGGGTGAAGATGAGAACAAAGGCCTGCATTGAGGTCCTGGTGGGATCTATTCTCTGTCTACCAGAAACAAAGATACAGGCAGAAAAGGAAAAGAGTCCAGCAATGGAAGCCCCTCAGTGGTCACATTTGACCCCTGACCTGAGCAGTCATGAGTCGGGGGGCGGGGTTAACTTTCAGACAAATGACAGACACACACATTCCAGCTCCTGACAGAAACACATCAGCGTTGTTAGCGGCCGGTGAGGATCTTGATCCCGCCTGAGGATCGACGACGCTGCAACAGGAGCAAATATCACAACGTGTGAAAGAACCCCCCCACAGGTGCCGCTGACGACGACTGGGGTCCGACCGGGAAAGCTTTCCTCAACAAACACGCCTGTAAAGTGGTCTGGGTTTGCTTCTCTGGACAGGCTCCTATCTCGGGACTGGAAAACATGCCTTAAAGCAAAGACGGGGAGAGCGTGGGAGGGGGCGGATGGAGAACAGCAGGAGTCTGTTTTCACAAAGAAGCTACAGAGGCCCAACATGACTACTGCGAGGTGAAGAGACAGATGACGTCTGGGCTCGTTACGAGACAGGGAACACGAGCTGTTTCGTTAGTGGGTTTACAGAAACAATCGGTTCCGCTGTTGAGCTCTCACTTCGGGTCGGCCAGCTTGCTGAAGTCAGGGGTGAGGTAGAACCTCACACCCTCTCCGGCCCCAGGGAGCGTCACTCCACGGATGAAGATGATGAAGAGCAGCAGGTAGGGGAATGTAGCTGTGAAGTAGACCACCTGGAAACAAACACAAAAGGCCAGTTTGGTTTCTTTTTCTTTTTTTCCTCTAATCATGTGACCATAAAGAGACATTATACACTGTTGTCATCCACTGTTCAGCTGAAACTGTGGATAAACGGTCATAAAAATCCTTTTAGCACATACAGATATGGCTATCACGGTAGACTAGAGCTCATTTATGGACATTTAACGTTGTTCCGCTGTCAAACAACAGGCTGGAGATGGGGAGAACACACCCCTTTTGGACAGAAGGAGAATTTTCAGCCTGGAAAAATACATCTGCGTGTCGATGACTGCACGCATGCTGAAGGGTCCTTGCCTTTCCTGTGGATTTAATCCCCTTCCAGATGCAGAAGTAGCACATGACCCAGGCCAGCAGGAGACACAGAGCCAGGTCCCAGTGCAGCGCCGTCATGGACATTTCATCCGACAGCCTTAGCACGCGATTGCTGTGGCGAAAGAGGGGGCCTCGTAAAAACACACACACACACACACACACACAGTGGGCTTTCCCCCACACACGTCACAAGACAGCCTCTTCCTTCTAGCATGTGACAAAAATGATCAACATGTTGTCTCAGACAGTTGGAGCACAAGTTATTTTGTCTGTTGTGTAGATGAAAGTGGAAAGCAAATGGAACAGAGAGGCCCCAACATCTGAATTCAACATCTGTAGCCTCTTTGCAGATGTTTCAAAGGACCGAGAACACATTTTGTTCTCATCACGCTGTTTGACATCTTTTGCAACACTAATTAAAGGTCATGTGGGAACAATAAATTCTAAAACCCTGAGCCGAAAAGGAGAGAAGAAAATGTTCCGATGAAACCACCTCGCAGTTCACTGTTACGTTGTGCTTGCTGTTCCTGACCTATGGAATGTGTGTGTGTGTGTGTGTGTGTGTGTGTGTGTGTGTGTGTGTGTTTCTCACATCCAGAACTCTTCTTCTGGGGAATTTGCTGCCAGGAAATGGTCCATTTCGCTCCTGGCAATCGTCAAACAAAAATAGGCCAAGTTCAATCTTCGCATTAGGAACCATTCCGGTCCTTTATTACTGGTATCATTTTAACTTAATCTCTAATGAATGCCTTTTATAAAGTAGATTTGCTGGTGATTAATTGCCACCACAAACTTCCTCCCACCATTTTAGCTGTCTTTTTTTTGATCATGACTGTTTAAGAGCGATTGAATTTAGCCGTGGGAATCCTGTTCTTTTCCCATGGTGTCATCATCCGAGCTCCGCTCCTACTAATAAATCCAGATTCTGGCAGGCTTTTCTGTCTGAAGACATGAAAGCACAGGTGTGCCCCGAGGCTGCAGCGTGGCAGCCAAAACGGAGGGGATATTTGGTAGCTTTGTCTCACAAAGGTTGCCACTCACAAGTAAGTTAGATTGTCCGTGGAAATATCTGTGATGTTGTTTAGAAAGGACCAGCTGGTGTTTGCTTGGTACAGGTGAGGGTGGTCCAAGATGTTGATGCCAGCCAGACACAACTCTGAGGAGATGGGGACAGGATATGTGGGGAACTTTTAGGGAAGGTTTCAAAACATGCAGGTGATGTGGCTCTTACTGGTGTTCCACGTGTTGTCACAGGTGGACCAAGGAAGTGGGCTTTTGAAGGCGTTGAACAGGTAGAAGATAGCCCAGGCCAACACCACAATGTAGTAGATGTTCAGGTAGGTCACGATCACCTGAGACGCCACTCCGATCCCTGCAGGAAGCCATCGCACACTTAATTTCAGGATTTATTCGTTTACTTTTTCAGAAAATTATTGAAGAAAGATCTGGTGGTAATTTTGGTGTGGGGGTTTACCTGGAACATGGGGCAGATCTTCCTCCAGGCAGTTACCCCACCCTCACTGGTGTACTGGCCCAAAGCCGTCTCCAGGAAGAACAGAGGAATACCACAGAAGAAGAGGAAAACAAAATAAGGGATGAGGAAGACACCTGCAATCATCAAAAACAACTTGGAGTCATTCACTGGACCAGTTCTTGAACTATGAAATGATATGATTGTGAAGGAGAAATCTGAGATTCAGGACTTAAAGAGCATGAAAACTGACACCTCTGCGAGCTTTAAAAAAATGAGTATGAATCCTTTCGTTTTACTCCTCCATTTCTAAAACACAGATATGGAAACGCCAGATATTCCCAAGCCCGATGATTTCTCCAGCCATGGAGAAGATAAATTCCATCTTGTTGGCCATTTTCTCCCTCGGCGGGACCCCTGCTTCTGGAATTCCTTTGCTGAATGCAGGGTTTGTGTCTGGAGGCCCCCTTTCTGTTCCCTCAGCCATTATGTCCCTGCACTTAATGACAGCATGCATGTGAGATGCAAATCATGATGCACACAGATAAACAGCATGCAACTGAACTTAATTTCTTAATTACAAACTAGATCAGTTTAACGAAGAACTGGAACTTCCATTTTTGTGTGTGTGCAAATTGCACATTAAAATGTAAATTTGATAACTCACCGCTGATTCTGACGTTTTCTCCGACTAAAAACTTCTTTCACTGACTGGTGGGAAGGTTTGCAGGGATCGCTGTCTCGCAGGGGCGTGTCCGAACTCAAACCATACCCCCAGGGAGGTCAGTCCAACAACATCTGCTACCAGAAAAGTTGGAAAACATGTCAAAGTTTGCCATATTTATTACAGAAAACAAATAACGTACGCCTAAATTGTGTTAATTCTTAATAAATGTTTTTGTTACTGTCTAGTTAATTGCTTGGCAACAAAAGGTCAGGGATTTCTTCCTACAGTTTGATTAGGAGCCCAGACGCGGGTCCCCCAGCGGTCACAGCGACGGAGCCTCGCCCTGAATCCCCGCATCACCGATGGTCTCTTTATGTGGTTGTATCGCCCCACTTTGGCCACCAGGTGGCAGCAATGCCAAAGAAATGGAAGAAATCAGTGCCGCGTCTGTGGGGAAAGCAGGCCGGTGACCACGCCCCCAACGGGCTCGAGATTACTTTGACTCCGCCCCACGTCGAGCACTGCACTGCAGTTTGGATTTCGCACGAGGCGGTGACGCATTGACGTCTCTTGCGTGCCAAACCAGGAAGTACAAGTAAATACGCAGACCAAGGAAAAATTATGTAGCTTCAGGTAGTTCATCTTAATTTTTTTACCCTTAATGCAGCAAATAATTTACATAACCATGTGCAGATAAAAGCAGAGAGACATGCTGGAGACCCGGTAAGACGCCCGTTCAGTTCTGGCTGTAACATATGCTGAGCTCGACATAGCAACATCCTGTATTACATTTGTTTACAGGATGAAATTGTTCGGCGTCGGTGACTGTTAAGCGTCTGTTTGTTGGCAGTTTGGTAGGTGAATAAAATATAGAACAGGCCCTTCTTTTAGTCACAGTGTCTTAAACCTGTGGTTTGTTTTGGTTTTTTCCCCCCCAAAAAAAGGTGCCTGGTGATTTCGGATTTGGCCATGTTAGCCATCAGATCGTCGGAGGAGGAGTCTCCAGAGAATGAGGAGATGGACACCTCGGAGTCCAACTGGTGCTGGTTCTACTTGGCTGAATGTGGAGTTTGGCACATGTTTGAGGTAGACACACCCCTGCAGCTGTTGCAGACTGACAGCATTTAACCTTTTCCCATTCCTCCTGAATCACTGCTGTGACACCATCACCTCGAATATTGTCACTAAGATCCAAGAGCAAATGTTTTCGCGTGGTGTGTCATCATCAGATCGATCCCAGCGCCTCGTGCTCGGTGACAAGCGCTCAGATTGAGCAGTGCTACAGCAGAAACCAGCGAGGGGTGATGGAGTTCTACACAGCCAAGTACACCTACAGGCTGGACTTCTCCAGTAAGGTGGCACTTGTTGGAAACTGAATTCATATAAATGCAAATTCCTTAACTTGATCAACTTTCTCCTCAGTGATGAGGCAAATAAATGTAACAACGGGGAAGCAGCGGCCGATCAAGCGCTCCCTCCACTCCGCCACCGGCTTTAGGTACAGCCTCAAGCCCCAGCAATGCAGAAAACCAAACAGTTGGCCTTAGTCGACAAAAACACAAGGGAGAAATACTTCTGCCTCACCAGTAAGTGTTTCGATATGTTTCCTCATTCTAAAATGTGCATTTTTGTGTGTAATGTGTCAGGTTCATCTGCGATAATCTGGCCCTGCCTGTTCCATGTCACTGGGAGAGAATCAACACAGACGAGCCCTACCAGGTATTCATTTGTTGGAATGAACACGACTGTTACACAGTGACGGTTGTGATGTTGCAGCTCATCCAGCTGGGACGAGACACCCACGAGTTCAAAGAGGTGGCCCGCTTGTATGAAAGGACCATGGATCATCCCATCAAATCCATCCAGAGGATTCAGAACTTGGACTTATGGGAATTCTTCTGCAGGTATGACTAGAAATGTTGATGTGCCTCCTTCCAGAAACCTGATCTGAGAACCTCAGCTGGACTGAAACCTTCAGCTGACTGAGGTTATGTGCAAACTCCACGTTTGTAGCTCAATCGCAGACTTGAACCAGCTGTTCCCTCCTCCTTTCCTCAGGAAGAAGACTCAGTTGCAGAAAGTGAAGCGCACTTTAGACATCGAGGAACGGATGTTGTTTCATGGAACAGGATACAGTAACATTCAGGCTATTTGCACTTTTAACTTCGACTGGCGGCTAACGGGGAGCCACGGCGGCGTTTACGGCAAAGGTGAGTCCCTCCGGGTTCTGGTGTAGCTTCACAAGGGCTGTTCACTTCATTGTCCGGCTGCAGGAAGCTATTTCGCCCGGGACGCCAAATATTCCAGTAAATTCTGTCACACCACGGGGAAGCACAACGTCACCCTGCAGAAACACGGGCTGGCCCCTCCCATCTTCGCCAGCGAGCCGCCCTACAAAACCATGTTCCTGGCCAGAGTCCTGGTGGGGGAGTACTCGGTGGGGCATCACATGTACTGCAGACCGCCCTCCAAGGACACCAGCTTCACCAGCTTCTACGACAGCTGCGTGGACGACATGGCCAATCCAAAGATTTACGTCATCTTCGACAGCAATCAGATCTATCCCGAGTACATGATTGAGTTTTACTGAGGCCGGGGTGTGATGGCTGCAATGAATCGGTACGGGACGGCAGAGGCTCGAGGATCCTCTCCAGTCGTGATTCTTCAGCACGACTCACCCAAAGTGCCTTTAGGGAAGCCTGGAAACCACAGTAAAGGCTTTGTGTGTAGTCTCAACACTGTAGGCAGTACTGGGAGAGGAACCCTGTCAGTGGGGACAGTCTTTGTGTGTGTGTGTGTGTGTGTGTGTGTGTGTGTGTGTGTGTGTGTGTGTGCGTGCGCACTGTGTCATACCATTCATCGGTGCCATTCATGAGCTCGTTTACGTTACCTCCTACACAAAGCCAAAAACACAGCCGTTGGCTCCTTAGCACCACCATCAGTCGTTAACAACCACTTGTGGTTCCCCAGTGCAATAGAATTATTTTTGTTTTTGTTTTAAAAAAACGCTTCTACCTCTACATTTCACCCCCGCTTCACCTCCATTGCCCCCTTTCCATGAAAGGTTTTATACTTGTGTCATAATGACACACAAAGTTGTCGTCGTGTCGCGTTCAGTCGAGGCCCCAGCAGCGCTAACGCTTCAAACCTAGCATTTTGGTGGGGATCAGCTTTAAAATCCTTCTTCAACTTTGTGAAAAATGCAGATCTAGGTTATGAAAACCACCCAGTGTGCTTTTTGTGATAATATTGTGTGTCTTTTTTGCTCCGGTTGTGAAGCCGCCGCGACGGCGCTGACACTAAATCCGCAAGCTGTTTCCTGTGTGTGTAGTTTGGACATTTGCACATTCCAGCCAATAAACTTTTCAGCAAAGTGTACGGAACTGTCTCTACTTGTGTAGATGCACTGACCTTTAAACTAAGGTCTTTTTTAGATTTTTTTTTTTAAAAAGTCAGAATTCAGAAAACAAAGCACCATTTGTTTTTGTGTTTGTTTTTCCTTCTTTTTTTGTTTGAAACGTTGAAACTGAAATATTGATCCAGGTCCCCTCTGTGGGTGCTATTGTTCCTCCTGTCGACAGGGACAGGAAGACAGACTCTAATAGGAATAACAAATCAGTTCTGCAGCTCAAAATCACCACTTCTGGTTATGGATGCCAACACCCCCCCGTCCTCCCCCACACACACACCCCACACCCACGCCCCAAAAAAAGTAGCGTTAGCGTGACAGCGATTACCAGATCGTCCAGCAGAGGGCGCTGTTGGCGCACACAAGAGTTTGTAATCAACTGTATCTGTAATTCCATAAATACTAGTAACGCGTAAAGCTCAATATATCTAATAATGTTTCTACCCTTATTCTAGTGCGATAACTGTCCTCTTGAACAAGAAACACATCTTTCCATTAAAAAAATAATAATAATTCAAATCAGTGTTGTATATACATATTCTGGGTATTATCAATCAAAATTTTAAATATAAAAAATATATTTCTACAGAGGCTGCACCACTGGGAGCAAGAAATCAAGTTTTATTGTGGAAAAAAAAACTTTTCCTTTCAAAACTCCAAACAGTTTCAACTACACATTCATTTTAACCAAATCTAAAAGTCTTAAAAACATTTATTTTTTTTCAGGTCTCTCTGAAACCAGGTAACCCACTTGCTGACCCTGAGCAGAGAGAAAAAGTCACACAGACATAAATTTACACATCAAATATCAATAAATTAAGTTTGATGATGTGAAAGGAAAACCTGGTTTTCAGGGAAGAGAACGAGCGAAGGAAGGGGAGCATAGACGTCTGAGGGGTCCTGATCTGGTTCCAGTTTTACGATCCTGACAGGTGCAAACACTTCAGTTACACCAGGACGTCTGCGGCTGAGGGGCGCCGCTGTTTACATCAGTGTCAGGGCTGCTGAGTGTAATAATCATTAAAAAAGAAAGAAAATATGCACCATTAATCCTCTTTGTTCAGACCTCTTACAGCTTTTACCCACAATGCAGCCTGGCAGCTGACAGCAACCATCAGCCCAAACTGCGTGCTGCACAGCCAGCCACCAGGGGCGCTCTGCCAGGCCTTTGGTGTCAGGCCTTCCTGCAACAACATGGCAACACACACGGTCCAAGCGGAAGTCGGGAACGGCTCTGGTTCTGGTGAGTTCACCTCCACACTTTCCGTTGTAACATCACCCGTTCGAGCGGGGATGTGAGAGCGCTCCTTCTGGAGCCGCAAATCACTTTATAAAACACACAAAGAGGATGTGTGAGAGGAGTTCCCCTTCACAGAGAACCAAATGACGTCACGCTGCAGGCCTGGAAGAGTGATCAGGACACTTCACCGGGTTCCGGATTCCCACAAAGTGCTTTAAAACACACCTGGGAGCTCGCCGTTGAACCGGAAACAGTTTTGGGGAAAAACCAGTCAGATAAAACTGTGAATCTGTGTAAGACAGCTCAAAGTTTGCTGCTGTGTTTCGTTTCCAGTCCCTGCCTCTTCATGATGTTCCGAAGCTTGCGAAGGTTGGACTGTGTGATGGAGTCGTCGGGTTTGAGCTGCAGCGCGCGCAGGTAGTTGGCCTCCGCCTCGGCCAGCTTCCCGTTCAGGTGGAGGATGGCGCCGAGGTTCATGAGAGCTGCCGGGTACTGCCAGACACCAGGGAGACCCAGCGTGAGTCAAAACATTTCAAAAAGAGGAGAATCCACAGAACTAGCAAAAGCTAGATCTGTGGAAGAATATGGGGAGATGAAAGATAATTCTTTTGCCTTTTGGTGGTGTTTGTTGTTTTGCTAAATAATTAGAAGTTAGAATTTTAGATTCTATTTCCCCAAATTCTAAACAGAAGTGATATTTTATTTAGTTTGGTTCCATCTGACAGCAAAAACATGTCAATTAACAATGAAATATTGTAGATCTGAGAATATTAAATGTCAGAAAGTTAGATAGATGCCTCAAAAATGTTCTCGGTACCATAAATCTGTCCCGGTTTTTAAGTTTGAGTTGACTTTGTGTGCTAAAAACAGATGTTTATGCTATAAGCGTGGTCAAAGTGAAATCATCTGTTCTGAAATGTCCCACGGGCTGGGCGTGACTCAACGGATCCACATCCGAACCGAGTCCAGCAGAACTCGCCTCCATCCCAGAATCCGCATCCTCACCCGCCCTTCAACACAACTGCTCGTCGCAGCCAGTGTTTACATTCCACTTCCCGGACGGTGTTAAAAGACTAGCCTCGGGAGTGCCGGCTTGTTTTTCCTCACCTAATGCATCAAACGAACGAGGAATATTTTAGGAAAGTGTCCTGGAAAACAAGAAACCGAATAAAGTGGCAGCTGTGCTTAGGTTTTTTTCTCCCCCTCTTTTTATAGCGGCGGCAAACGGCTATGTTATGCAGCGGCGCTCATTTTTCCTGCAAACTTTCAGCTCTCAGTCCCCTGGAGGATCCTAGCGAGCAGCTGACATGCTAAGCTAGATAAATGAGGCAGCCCTGGCCGATATGGAGCGCAGAGACTGGACTAAATCATTTCAAATTGAGCTTTGGCTGCATCCATCTGTGCACAGGGAGGCAGAGAGATAAATCAGCAATCACGTTTAGGCCCAAACATTTATTTTGGCTCTTTTTTTTTACTTTGTCAGTGATGAAAAAGCTTTTTGTTGACCTTCAGCTGCATTTAAGGCAATTTGATGATAATATCTTCCCCTGAATCGACTTGTTTGGGACAAACAAGCCCACTGCGTCGCAGTTATGAAACTTAAGAACGTGTTCCAGACGCGCCAGCAGACGCATACGATACTCCGTTTGAAGGGCTACAGGAAGGGAAACGAGCAATATAATGGATGTAAACATGCTTAAATCTAGTTTCTGATACATGTTTGGTGGGACAATTAGAAGACGGGAAATGTGTTTTTTATTTAGCCCTCTGTAATAATTCACCGTTAACAGAAACAGAATATTCGATTGCTGCTTTGTGTTAAAAGTCATCTGACAACAATGCTGGTTTCCCAGACAAGAAGTCCCACATCTTTGCTTTCCTCTCAGGCTTTGGGAAAGGTAGTCATCCATTGGAAGGCTAGCGCAGGGAAACATCGCAGACGAGAGTCGCTTTAAATGTGAGGGATGTAAGGAAAGTTATCCAAATTTCCTCATGAAGAAGTTGCATCCATATGGAGCTAAAAGCTGATACTTTACTGTTGTTACCCATCAAAAGGTATCGGATAAACAGGTTAAAGGGGAAGCTAAACTGGTCCATGGAAGCCTCAGAGCAACAGGCCGACGCATGACAAATGAGCTCAGGAAGCTCTGGGGCCCAGGCTACACACACGGTGGGGAGAGTCGGCTTGAGGAACCCCCCCCTAGCTTTTTCCCTTGATGTGAGTGACTGATACTTGGCAGAAAGACCCAATAATTCATCTTAATGTTGCTTTGATGATCTAGCCATGATCACTGGCAGGTGACATAACTGCAACAAGGTGCATTTGTTTTGTGTTATGCTTGGAAATGAAGCAGAGATAGTGGAATATTGTATCATGCACACACACAAAAAAATATACACACGTGTTTAAGGAACTTACATCCGGCCTGAGGCTAGCCGCTCGCTGGTACTGCCTCTCTGCTGCATCGTTTAAGCTAGCCTGCCTGCAGAGAGATGGATGAGGAATAAAAGAATGAAAATAGTGAAATTCTACAATCTTAATAATAAAACCATGTAGAAATAATCACATTTATACAACATATTGCCTGTGCGTGTCCCAGCTAATGACTAAAATAAATATACAAGCCTTTATCATTGGTGTTAATATCATAAATTCAAGCCGAGGGGCTAACTTTGCCAGTTTCTCTGCGATCACCTGTGGTGCTGCTTGGTGTTGATGACATTTCCAGATATTTAGGAGGAAAAAAGTTCACTTTACATCCAGAATGGAAGAAAAGGACATTTGATGCAGGGCAAAAGAACGTGGTGGCCTTTATACAGGCCGTGGACCTGAGCGTGAGTACGCTGCTCTGAACCTGCGCCCCTGCGTGTTAGAAATGTTTTGAAGAATGTTTTTTACGGCAGCTGCTTCACAGACATCGACCTTTACGACCCCGTAGCAGGCGTGCCTTTAAGACCGACTCGCCGAGGTTTCTCCCACCTGAGCATGTGAGCAGCGCTGAAAACCACATCAAACTCCGAGCTGTCCAGCTGCGCCGCCCTCTGCGCCATCCCCGCCGCCTCGCCCAGACGAGCCTGCTCCAGCAGAAACTGCCCTGGAGGAAGGAATATGAGGAAGTGCGTTCGTGTTAGGTGCTGATTGCTGGCGGACGGATGCAGGCTGGTCTGGCTAGTTCAGGGCTCGTTCAGGTTGTGTTGGACAACAATGGCAGGAAAAGGAGTCCCCCCCCGGTGCCATCTCCCTCTCCGTCCACCCTGATATCATCACTGCTTCCACACACCTGCTGCTCCACACCTGCAGCTGCCAAATCTGTCCGAAACAACCACAACTCACAGATTAGAGCGCAGCTTGACAGGCAGGGGAAGCAGCTGGGTCCAAAGACAGCAGAACCCTGGAATACGCAGCGGAAAGAGGAATGGAGGAGATAAGGAAAAGGATGCACGGCTCTGCCTTCAGGAAGATGGATTTCATTCCACCAAGGATTCGGAGATAAGCCAGAGGAGCACCTCCGGCTGATGGAAAGTACGACGTGACACCAAGTTTGTCCTCCGTCAGGGAGGGTTAGCAGTGAGGGTTTGGGCTTACCGTAGTGCATGTAGCAGTTTCCTTTAGCCGGGTCGAGCTGGATCGCTCTCAGGTAGAACTGCTCCGCCTCGGCCTTTTGCCCCTTGGAGAGAAAGAAGGCTTTTCAGTGATGGGAAGGGTCACAGCAGCGCACGATGACCTTTCCTCCCTGCGTCTGTCCCGGTGGTCAGCCAAACCTGTAACTGATGGAGTGATTCAATAAGGAAGGACGATAATCCGATTAAAAGCCGTCTGCTGGCTGACTCCGGCCTCCATCCAGATCTCCTGTCCTAAAGTCCCACCTGTGAGTGGCCCAGCAGATGTTCAGCCATGGACCAGGGACCCTCAGGGTCTGAGCGTGTGTATCACTACATCTTTGGAGAAACTGAAGGAGAAGCGGCGGAACAAGAGCTTGAGGATTCGGGGTTCGGGTGTTTCGCCCGGGGCCGTGGAAGCTGAGCGTCCCGAGAGGGCTCCCAGAGACCGGAGCCACCCCTGAAACCTGAAGCCGACTCAGGCCCAGCTGTTGGCACGTTTGGGTGATTTGTTTGGGGGGGGTTGGGGGAAGTGTGGAGTTTTTGTTCAACACAATATACGGTGACTGAAACCCTGAGGAGACAACAGCAGCTGGAAGCAAACATTTACAGGAAGAAACCTTGAGCTGGACCCTCCTAGGGTGGTTCCCCCTGCTGATGACTGGGTAGAAGCTGTGGAAACCTTTTTTTTCTCAGGATCTGTGAGTCTGGAGGTTTTGTGTGGGACCTACTGTGATGGACAGCAGTTTGGCGTACGTGAGGTGAGCCGGGATATGGTCGGCTTTGGCCCTGAGGGACTCCCGGTACCAGTGGCCTGCTTCCTCTAGCCTGTTCAGCCTCATGTAGGCCTCTCCTAAACCACAACACAGAGCAGGAGTCAAGCTTTTATGGGTCAGATCTGGAAAAGTTGGATAAATATACAAGTCTTAATAACCCAGGATGGACGCTAGTGTAACCTCGGGGAACATTCCTGTCTGGAAGAGTGAGCATCGTGGTGTTTCGAGTGGTGTCAGAGCAAAATGACATCAGTTTGAACAAAAAATCCCCCTGCGGACACCTCGCAAATGCAAACACAGCAGCCCTCCGCCCCCTTCCTCCACCTGACAAAACAGGCGTCCTGTCCTCTTCAGCCCACCACAGTCCCTGCACAAACCTCCCTGCAGTCTCAACTATCCTGAGAGGATGAGCCCACTATAATGTGATTAACGATGCAATAACACGCGGCAGGGACGTAATTTATTGTGGGGATTAGGTGCAGGAGGACGTGCGGCACGTGTGCACACTTGTGTGCAATCTAAAAGGTCTTGAACAGACCTTTAACCATCCAACAAACACATCCCAGGAATGACATAATGCAAATTTAATTAAATACTAATTCCGCCTCCTCAAAACGCTAATTAACATTTCAAAGCAGAATCTCACTTGAGGGAATTTTAGAATTCTGGAATTACAGTCCAAACGGGCAGGAGCGCTCTTACCCATCATGTTGAAAAGGCTGTGTGGTGCGAATTGGGGAGGCATTTTCTGGACCGCTTCCTTGTAGACAGACAGGGCCTCCTGCAACAGCGCCAGGGTCAGGGTGTCACCGGGGGGACCGGGGCTCCCAGAGGCCCTCCAGGCCCCACTCACCTCCTGCTGTCCCTGCTCATGCAGCAGCTTCCCCAGGTTGTACAGGCAACTGGTGACCGAGCTCCTGTGGGCGTTGGGGTCCTTCAGGTTCTCGTCGGGGATGTCGGCGCAGGTGGCAAAGGCGCGCTTTGCCTCGTCCAGGTCGCCCCGGTTCATCAGGATGATTCCTGTGTTCAAGTAGGCCGCTGAAAAAAGGAAACTGGGGTTTTTAATTTTATTTGGACGCCTGCTTCCTCCCATAAAGCTGTTCTCAGATCAGTGAAGTGAGACACGGTTACTCACACGCCAGCGTCGGGCGGCTCCCGATGGCCAGTTTGTAGTAATGCAGAGCTTCAGAGAAACGCTGGTTCTCCTGCAGCAGCAGGCCGCTAGACCAGACAAAAAAAGATGTTTTTAGAACCGTTAAGGTTTGGCCCCCACTTTGCCCTGGCCTCTATCGGAACCTGTCCCGCCCACAACTTGTGCGTCTGCTTGGTGACCTGGCTTTAGGTTCTGGATCGGTCCGAATGATTTATGAGCAGAACGACTCCCAGCAAGTCCAGAACTGGGCATGTGGCTTGGATTCCACCCCAAAACAGCAGAATTAGTGCCTGGTTCAGGAAAATCCAGTTTGTATGAAAGCGCTAGCCCGGGGCAGAAGGTCTGAGTGCTCTCTGAGCTCCTTTCTTTAATCAGAGGTGGTGAAGAGGCATTTGCCCAAAACGACAGCATGTCAGGGTGATGGGTGCGCCCCGGGTTACAGCTAATAAAAACCGCTTCTGCGTCCAATCTGCCCACACAGACCCTGAATAAACCCAAACATCCATCACGCTCGGGCAGCGCCTCTGTTTTCCCTTCTCCCTGTATTGCCCTGCCAACTTCCTGACACAAGTAACTTGAGAGGAGAATTTAGGAAAACAATATCCGCGTGGAAGGAAGGCGCATAGCTGCGAGGCTGCGGCACCTCTGGCCCCTTTCGGTTGCTGGATTTCTCCTGGGATGAAGCAAAGAGACACGCAGACGTGTTTCCTCTTTGATGCTTGCATTGTTCCTCCCTGCTTGATCTATTTTTGCCTCTTCCTGTTTGTCGTTGATGATGTTTCAGCTTTCACACTCACAGGTTATACAGCATGTCGGCCATGTTGCCTCGGTGCTGCAGGGCGTTTCTGTAGGCCTTCTCCGCCTCCACTGTCTTGCCCTGGTTCTTCAGCACGTTCCCCAAATTTCCCCAAGCTGCAGAGGACATCGGTGTCACAACCAAAATCCCTCATCTACAAAACCTTTCATGGCTCATGGTTTCAAGCTCGTTTCTGAAGGATGTGTCTCTCTCACCTTTAGCGGGGTTGACGCCGATACCGGACTTGTACAAGCTCTCCTCATCGCTCCAGTCTCTGTTTCTGCGGACCGTCCTGACTCCATTCAGCAGCACCAGTGCCGCGCACAGACACCACAGCACGGTCCTGCACCACGGGGATCTCAGGCTCACGTGCATAGCCCTGGCGCCGGTAGCAACCAGCAAACAGAAGCCCATGCTGGGGATGTACAGGACCCTCTCCGCGATCACAAATCCCACGTAGAAGAAGAGGTTTGAGGCTGGAAGGAAAGGCAGCGACATGATGGCTAAAGAAAGAAAAACTAAGTTCCCTGTAGGGGGCAGAGACATCCGTGTTGGCCACCGGTGGAGCCCGTGGGACCCGTTCAGGGTGGTGTTGTGGTTAGTGTCGGGAGCGTAGTAACCATTCCCATTAGTTATTGACT
This sequence comes from Tetraodon nigroviridis, assembly GCA_000180735.1. Lineage (NCBI taxonomy): Eukaryota > Metazoa > Chordata > Actinopteri > Tetraodontiformes > Tetraodontidae > Tetraodon > Tetraodon nigroviridis. The sequence continues at coordinate 604,152 of CAAE01014664.1, read as the reverse complement.
TTCCATCACAGTTCTCATGCTTCTCATTGGTCTCCTTGGCTTTGCAGGCGGGGCTACGGAGGCCACACAGAGCCAGGAGGGTGAACCCCAGATAGAAGACGGCGGTTTGGAGGTTCCTCCAATCGGCCAAGGACCTGACCAGGGGCACGGCGTCCATGGACCAATCAAAGCTGAGCCTGTCAGGGCACAGCAGCAGCCAGGCGTTGGCGGCCGGCAGGTAGAGGAAGGTCAGCGCCCGGGTGAGGAAGAGCGGCGAGTCAGCCGCGGGGTTGTCGGAGCTGGAGAAGTGTGGAGGCTTGTTGCCCATCCAGTAGAGTCGCACCAACAAGAGAACCACCCCCCAGGAGGCCAGAGCCACGAGGCTCAGCAGAACACTGACGTTCCTTTTCTGAAAACAGAGAGAAACAGGTAAGAATCGCCTGACCAGTACTTCCTGTCTTCACAGAAAGCTGTAAAACCGTTACTCCAACACAGAAGAAAAACAAGTTCTAGAATGTTCCCTGATGGCCGCCCTAGGCCCAAACCGCCCTCATGTACAATTACACTCTTGTTTGCGGCCCTGTTGAAAATTAAACCGCACCGCCGCTGACACCAACGATCTGGCTACGCTAATGTTTAGGAGCAAGAGCTGATGTCATTTTTGCACCCAGTCAGTCGCATTCAGGTTTAATTTGAGTTTATCACAGTTCCGAGCTCTCTGGGCGGCAGCAAGTGTGAGTGTTAATCAGCTCAGGGATCAGAGCGCTGGTATGTAAATGCTGTTTACGTCTCCTAAGAGCATTAGTTCTGCAGCGGGATCACATCATGCAAACGCCGCTGACTGACGCGACCTTCGACCCTCACCCAGTCCCGCTTAATGTGCCTCTCTTTTGTTAAAAGAAATACATTTGATGAGTAATATCTAAGCTTTAAACCGTTCTTTGTTGTTTCTGGGATATGAACTCTTTTTGAACCCGGTTTGGGAGGAGATTTTGCAGCTGTTTTTTGTTAAAAAAAACGCAACAATAAGTGATGCAAACATAGATTTACTATTAGTGATCAGAGCTTCATCCTGCTCCGAATCATCAGCACGACAGCAGATGTCGTGGTGTAAAAATTACTGTGCTAAATAAACTTTAAAGGAAAACATCTATACAATAAAAGGCTGAGGTTATTAAATGGTGGAAGAAGCGGAGTGTAGCTCAGTTGTATGGACCTTTGGCACAGGTGTAACTATTCATATTAGTGATGATTCCGACACGTCCGACGGGGCCAGGAAGCTAAGGGGGCAGCTCGAATTAACCTTATGAGTTCCACCTGTTGTTGGCGAGCCAGAAAGCTACCGCCACAGTGTTATATCTGTGTTCACGTGACCCTGTGTCACAGTTGAAGTTTAATTTTTCCGCCAATACAAAACAACGTAAGAGCCCGTCTTTCTAGCCTGGTAACTAGCCTGGTAATGTTAGCCTCTTTGAATGTAAAATATGATGTACTTTTGTAGCGTTTTCTCATTTTGCATGTTGTATAAAGAGAACGTGTGATAACATGTGGAAAAAGTCATCTATCCTGCCACTTCTTTCCATTGCAGCATTGCTGCCGGAAGCCTGGACACCAGTCGATCAGAGTTGCTCAGGCGGTGTTTTTACACTGATCTTCGTAGCCTGCACCATGCTTCCAGAGCGACCTGACAGGTAACCTTGCTGTTTTATTGGATTTTGTGTCCCTCAGATCTCCATGATGGAGGTGCTGAGTTTCATATAAGCCACACGTGTGAAAATACAACTCACAAAGACCCGCAAACTGCTCTGGCAATACAATTTAGTGACAAAATGACCTGCTAAAAGCAATTTCCACTCACACCACTTAAATAGCTAAAACCCCTCGTGTATTAATCCCAGGTTTGTCTGTTGATACGTGGCACTACAAACATGTCAGAACGAACGGCTAATGTTGAGTTGTTGTTGAGCTGTTACTTCAGGGGATCAACTTAGGGGCTTTTTCTCATTAAAGCCACGTCCAATCTGGGTGACCTGGAACTGTTTCCACCTTGGGGCTGATCCTGTTTCAGATTTACGATGCAGAAATTCAATTAAGTTGTTCTTTCTGAAATGCCAAAGTCATGGATTTTTGCAAAGTAGAGACTGAACAAATGACTGTATCAACCTCGCTGCAACAGTAACACCAACACATGGTTTTAGTGGCACCCAGATGCTAATTGTACTAATTCTTTCTAAACAAACGTGATAATCGGACTAGTTATATTGGGTCTTGTTCCCTTGTGAAACATCCTTGAGCCCTTGAAAGTTTTGAAATGTTGTTTTATCCCACTGAAGAAACCTACTTCTATCAAACGTGTTCCCAGGATGAAACTGGACTCGCATAAAGAGTCATTGTTTAAATGCTTTAAAGCCATTTAAAGTCTGATTTTCATCCAGACGAAACCCTCGTTTAAATTGGTGGTCCAACATAAGCTCAGCGCTGGCGCCGCCTCACAGCGCTCCCTCTCTGGCTCTCGGTCGTGGGGCCGTGCCAGCCCAGAGCGGCGCTCAAACGTCCTGAGGTTGTTTGGCGACTGAGATAAACATCATAAAACAGGCGATGTTACCTCACCAGCTCGAATCATTCTGTCAAGCTCTACGCCAGAACACACGGAGAGATGCCGCTGCTCCAGGCAGAGCAGGTTGACTTGGCAGTCTGCTCCCCAAAGAGGGCTCAGAAGGGGGGGATGGCAAATCGGTACGAACTGGCAACAACGAAAGATGCTAGTGAACTTTGCTCGTGTTTTTACACCACCAGCAGAAGTCAATCAAGCGTCAGATTTACTTATTGTGCCTGCCTGCAGCAAACAAATGAGAATTCTTTAAAAAACCTCTGATTTTTCCCTTCCTGGAGTTCCCCGGCTCTTTCCTGTGTTCATCACCAGTTCAGTTACAGCCTCCCAGAGCAGAACGAACAAAGACGTTCAAGAATGACAGGCTGCTGCGCTAACACCACACCTTCCTTTGTCTCCATCCATCACTCCTCCGCTCTCCCTCCGTCCCACCCCGTCTCAGTGGAAATCTTTTCTTTGCTTGAGGAAAGAGGATGGAGTTTTGGCTGAAAAGTGTCTGTCAGACGGTTTACATTTTCCCTACTGATGGATGATTAAAAAAGGTGCCTGAACTGTCCCAGATCTGGATAAAAACCTGCCAACGCCTGCAGAAACCCTCTCAGAGAATAGAAAAAAAAGGGAAGCGAGAGCACCCGCAGATGTCTGGCCTATAATTACAGAGTCAGCTGCCCCCGCTGCCGGCCCTGGCGGGGGGGCAGAACAGGACAGGGGTGATAAAACAGCCAGATGTGCCTGCACCGGCGACGGCTGTTGTGTCTGAGGCAGAGAGGCGGAGGCCCGATAACGATAGCAGGTCCTGAGCTCTGAGGGTCTGCAGGTCGGCTAAAGCTGTCCTCTGGTACATCAGGCACGCTTTTATAACCTCACACCCCTCCCGATCTCCCATTTCCTCACATCAGTATGGATTTATTTACTGCGGCGGAGAAAGGAGACAGACTCTGCACAAAACTCCCTTCTGTTTAGCGAACGACAAACAGGAAGAATCTAAAAAAAGAGGATGAGACGAGCCAGCAAAGGGTCCCCACAGACTCAAAACTGTCCTCACAAGAACACTAAGTAGTACCTCAACAGCTATTTAAGTAGCATTCTACAATATGTGTCTGGACCGTGTTCTGGAAGCCCCGCCCACCCACTCAATTACCTTTCCCAGCAGAAGAGTGACCACCTGGTGAAGGCGGAGTCTCTGGAAAACAAACAGGTCGTACACGGCGGACACGGCCAGCACCGTCACGCCCTGCTCCTTCCACAGCATGCTAGCTGCCGCGCACCCCAGCCCGCCCAACATCCAGGCCCAGCGCCGGCCGGCGGGCCTGGTACGGGCCTCCCTGCGGAGTCCACAGTGTCTCATGTAGCAGAAAAGAGACAGCAGGAAGAAGACGGCGGCACCCACGTCCGCCCTCCCCACCACGCCGGCCACCGCTTCCGTGTGGACGGGGTGTGAGGCGAAGAGGAGCCCTGCCAGCAGACTCCAGGGGCCTTGGCCCAGCAGGGGGCGGGCGAAGGCGGTGAAGAGGGCAGTGACCAGAGCGTGGAGGGCCAGGTTCAGCAGGTGGTAACCCCACGGGCGCAGGCCGTGCACAGCGTAGTTGAGGCGGAAGGAGAGGGTGCAGAGGGGCCGGAAGGACTTGTGGCTGCCGCTGTGCGTCAGCAGGGTGCCCCAGAAGTCGTCGTACAGAATGTTGATCCACGGCGTCTCCGGGAGGAGGTCCTGGTTGGTCTTGATGGCCCGACTGCGAAACACAAGAAATAATTAGCCGCTCGCAGCCAGGTGGTTCCATGCCCCCGGGGTGGCGACCAGCCTCTTAATTAGGCCGATCATTAAGGAGAAGCACGCGCGGCGTTCTTGTAAGCTCAACGAGGGTCGCCACGGGAACCTACGTGATGGCTGGGAGGCCAGCGCCGCCACACGAGGGGGATAAAAAAGTCTCCCTGTCCTGGGCAGCCTCTCAGAAGAGGTTCCCAGTGAGAGAAAAACCGAGAACAAAGCCAGAGGAAGGTCACCGTGGCAACACCGGCGTTTCCCCAGCACTATCAAAGCATTTTAGAAGGCTTTAATCAGTTGGCGACCAGGCTACATAAAGAGAGTGAAATATTATTTACACCCAAGGGAGGGGGACTTCCTTTGTCTGGGACGGCACCAGAGGATGGTGGCACGGAGCTAGCAGCTAGTTTGGGTAGCACAGGCGCCGTCCAGGAAAAAAGACGCACAAACGGCACGCGAGCCCGTACAAATGTTTGGTTGGAGCGATAAATCACTCCTCAACGCTGTCAGCGACGGAGCTACGTCGTAAATTCCTCGGCTTCCCTGGATTGTTCTCCGACTCTGGCCTGAGAGTCCAGTATTTAGAAAGACCCCTCTGATCACTCAGCCCCCCCGCCTCTGATAGCAAGCTAAAAGCTCTCGCAGGTGTGTTAATGTGACAGTGGGAGGACTGGGAATAAACCAGTGAAGGTTTTATAGATTCATGAGCGCCTGGGGAGAAGATCCATCTCCCTTTTAAGCCCAACTCGTGTCCACCAAAAGCAGCAACGCGGTTTTTTCTTCTACTGGAGAGCAAAGCGAATCACGCCTCCCCCGTCTCCCCCGCCTCCGCCCCCCAATGGGGCTCAGATCCCAACTGGCTGCTAATAAATTACTGAAATATTTAAGTCAGCGACAACCACCCTCTCTCCTCCTCCTCCATGTGACGCCGTGATAGAAATAATGGTTTTGGGGTTCCGAAGAGGGGGGAGCTATTCTCACCCTGTTGCACGGTTGCATTGGCTAACTTATTTGCGCATGCTGTTTTCAATAAAAAGCAGCTTTAATTTCCTATCATTGATCAAAAGACCAAAGCACAGCTGCATCCTGTGGAGGAGCCATGGAGGAGCCTTTATTCTTGTCTCAGATCCTCACAGTCTTGGACTTGGACTTCTTGGATGTATCTGTCTCAGACCCTCTGAAAACAGGTGATCACTGTTATGAGGCTCGACCTCTTTAAACTGTTTCAGATCTGTATTTGTGGAAGTGTCAGGAAGTGAGAAGTGAGGGTTTGTTTTCGTCAGCGGCGCAACAATAGCCTGGGCAGGATGGACCAGTTACTGGCACATACTGATGCCAGTTTGGGCCAGTGCGATCGTGGGAAAAGTCCCAGACCGGATTCATAAACTTGTGTCATAATTCCAGCGGCCTATTGAAGCTCTCTTCCTGTTTCTAGTCCCCCAGAATAAGAATTTCTCTGGTTTTTAGTTTCGGCTCGCAGGTTTGGCACCATCCTGCACAGCTGCAGCCAATCAGGAGCCTTTTTGGCAGCCGGTGGCCAAAACAAATTGAGATCCGAGGATGTTTGTGTTCCACCAAGCCAAAATGAAGTGTCCCGGCCCGTCGCGGCGCTTGAGTAGTGGCGGCGACAGTGAAAAGGCTGTGATGGATCCTCCGCCTCCGGAGGAGAGACTGCAGGAAATCAATGCCTAATAAAATGAAAGTGTTAGTCTCTCCTGCTAAAGCTTCCCTGGGGGTTAAAAACAGCACGCAGCCTCAGTCCACCTGGCACCGCAGTGGTAATTAGGGTGGGTGCCTGCATCCACAGTGATAAACGCGCCGCCTGATTAAAAAATGCTGCGATTACGGTGACGTGTGGGCTGCGAATATGATTTTAAATTAACAGACAGATGCTGCTGCAGCCCACGTTTCTGCTGCAGATTGACATTTTTATGCTAATATATGCGTGGAGGGAGATGGTTTTGCGCTTTTCTTTCCTTCTTGCAGTTTCCTCATTTACAAAAGCCACAAAGAGAAATGTTGCTAACGTGTGCTGTCCTATTTTTGGGAAATTTAAAAGGCCAGCTGGCTAGCTGTGCAGGACATTAGGTGTTTTTTTAATCGTAAATAAAGATAGAAATCTAAAACTGGTTTGTCAGGTCCATGTTAATAAATTATTAATTTAAAAAGTGCAAACTTGCAGGCAAAATCTCCCAAAAAATGACATAATGTGGGATTTTTGGTTGGATTTAGAGCAGATTTCTATTTTCAAATATGCTGCTGGGGTTGCCATGGTTACCAGCATTTCCAGTGGCATGGCTTAATTATCAGCGTGGTAGCTGGTTTGTCGTCCCCTCACCCCCCTTTCGTATGTCCTACCTTCTTCTTTTGCAGTCAACTCTGCTGGCCCACTTCCAGTCAAGCGTTGGCACGGTGACCTATAAAAATGTGGCCCTAAACGCATCATGTGGAACACATTTTATTTTCTAAATGTTTTGGCCACTATTTAAACAAAAACCTAATCAAATGTGAACTTTCCATTGTTCCAGGACTGAATTAGCAGAGACCAATACATGCTTAGCATGAGTATAGCTAACTTAAGTTACACGTTTGGCAATTTAAATAAACGGTTGAATTATGAAATGTCCACCACTGGAGATTTCAAAGTCTAACTTGGTTAAACTACCAGCGAGATTATAAATATACTAGCCTCTTTAAAGTGCTGCAGGGAACTCCATTATAAAGCTGTAAAACGCATCGTGTAACACCATAAAAGTACCATATTTTGTCCTGAGATGGACCACGGGACAAGCAGACATGATGTCATCTGGGAATGCCACCGTGTGACTGGATTACAAACGAGATTCAATACGCCGCAGATATATCACCAGTGCTGACGGAGAAGAAGCCAACGCGTCTCCTTTGCTGCTAGCTTGCCAAAAAGCTATGCACAAAATAAAAACGCA
>CAAE01014664.1:472592-582891 GCA_000180735.1 Tetraodon nigroviridis | reverse complement strand
CCCGAGGAACGAGGCCGGGGGGCAAGGCCTGACCCCCAGAGAGATGAACGATTGATGAAAGAGCAGCAAAGGTCACCGGGCCTGATCGGTACCAAACCTCCACCTCGAAACGCTAGCTCTGATCTCCCAGAGCGTAAAACGACTTTGACGGATTTGCAGCACAGTCGGGATGAGCTGATGCGGGATGGAACCAAAGACGAGGGGCGTTCTGATTCCGCCCCTGCTGCTAACATTCACGAGCTAGAAGAGGAGTCAGATATTTGATGACTCCACCTTCCTTGCAGCAACATTAAAATCTGATAAAATTTACTAAATAGCCATGCTAAATATAGATAAATTAAAAAGTATGGCTTAAAAATTAACACCACAGAGGGCAAACTTTAAGTAAAACTTTGTTTACCCGGAGGGAAATCTTTAATTACTGTTTTATTTGAATTGCCGCACAATAACTTGCAAAGTAGTTGATGTTTTACATTTGTTTTGAAATTTTCTGACTAAAACTGATAACAAATATCATTTTCTGCAAACTTGAAGGATGCTTTGCACGTTGGGGGAGTTTCCTCCACTTTCGTGTTTCTTTGCGTTCCTAGTTTAATATTTAAGGGCAGAAATAACCGACCCGTATTAGAAAAACGACCATAATTCCTAAAATTGAAACGCCTCCTAAGTGAATCTCCAAAATGCACCTGCGCCCCTCCCTTTATCCCTCCATCCCTGCCTCCATCCACCCATCCACCCATCCATCTATCCATCCTACCTGTCGTCGTAGCAGAAATCCGCGTCCAGCGTGTTCAGATACAGAACCGCGGCCGCGGCGCTGCTCACCAGCTCCGCGATCATCGCTTCAAGCCGGCTCCGCTCCCTCAGGTCCGGCTCTTCTTCAGCTTTGACTCTTGAGATTCAGCTCGACTCGCCACACGACCCGCGGAACCTCCGGTGACATGAGAAGTAAGAAGTTTGCCATTTTTGACTCTTTCGCAGCGGCGAGGTCAGAGGCGGCGAAGCGGCGTCCGCGGTCCGCGCGTCTCTCCGTCCAGGCGCGGAGAGAGCGGCGCGGCGAGACGCGTGCGGTTTTCCCTAAGAGGCGGCGCATGCGCAGTGATCCCTGGCGTTTAAAGATGAGACTGGAATCAGATCATTAAAAATAACTCTGAGCACAACTGGTCAGTGATGAAATGATGCTCACGCTCCTCTCCATCACTTCTCTATTCTCTTTTTTAGCTTCCAGCAGCATCCACCAGGGGGGAAATGGCTGCCCCCGGCTCACGCGTGCCACTGGCAATGGAGGGAGTTACTGTGGAAAAGAGGTGAAATATTCTTGCTGAAGATGCAAACAGCTCCAGGGCTAAAAAAAAAAAAAATTAAAAGCAAACACATTAGTGGAGGAGCGTTTGCACGTTGTGACTGCTGAGCTGCTGAAGCCCCCCAAAATTGGTGCTAGTTTTCAAGCTTATACAGGCGAGAGTCCTGGGTAGCAGCAGTGGATGCACCAAAGAAGTTTAAACTCGCAGAAAAATCCTCCACAGATGCATCATTGGTGCTTTCCCTGTCAGGCTCTGTTTGCTTTTCTCCACATTTAGCCTCGGGAGCGCGTTTAGCTCCTCTGCTCCAGCAGCAAAACTGCATATTTTACTTGAATTGTGTCCAGACTCCTCGCTGATGAATGGAGCCGTCACTGTAATGGCCCTCTGGTTTAAACCAACACTCTAGGCTGCTTAGCTTAGCTTGCCACAATGGTTGGCGGCTGGCGTGCAGCCTGCGAGCAAGGCGTGTTAATTAGCATGTTTAGCCTCACCACTATCATTTAATCTGTGCAAAAACAGAGGGGTGGGATTTTAAATTATATTAACAGGACCGGTTTGGTATGGGCCAGAATGGCAGTTACGGAGAAGAATTTTGATCATCTAAATTAGTTTCTGTGAGATTTCCTCTTTCCTCAAATCCAAAAAAAGAGCATCTAATTTCCAGTCCGGAACCGCTGGTTCCTCACCCCAGCAGATAAAGATCACATAGGAAGTGAATAATCCCAGCTGGGAGGAGCGCGCACGGGCCAGACCCGAACCAAAATAGCATTAATGTCAGCGCGACATCCGCTCGGCCTGAGTCACCTGAGTCTCGGGGTCATGCACACAGCCTGACATCATTGATTCTATTCCAAACCATTTAGCTCGCTTGCTAATATTCTCTTCAGTCATCAATAATTGTGTTATTAAAAATGCCCTTGGCTATTTTAGCATTTACCTGATTAACTGTGTATTTAAGGAAATACAGACCACAAGACCAGTATTTCAAACTTTACTGATACAAAAACGTTCACAGAGGCTGGAAAAAGTAAAAACGGTCTGAATAGTGACATCATTCAGACATAAACCTTTAAGCAACTTGATGGTCCTGTCCCTTAAGCCCGACGACGGCGTAGCATCTTGGTGACAGCAGAGGGTTGAAGAGCTGCACTAGCGCGCAGAACGGTAAATGTTCCTATAAAAAAACAAAAAAAAGACAGGCTAGCATTAAAACCTCTATTCTCCTTCGTTTGATTGTTTAACCTCTGGAATTTCCTGTTTTTACTATCAAAGGTTCATCCAGAAAACAAATCTAATTAAATATTGTGCTGGATTCTAACTCACATTTATCTAATATATCGCAATAACACACAAAAGTCTTCAAAAGACTCGAGGACGGTGGAACACGGAGGGTAAATACCATCTCCTGATCGCATTTAATTCAATGCAATTGTGAATCGTGATGCGAAAACAAATGCTGAAAGATCTAAGACGGCAAAATCTTAAAATATATCGCAGTCAAAGTGAAGGTTTGTCCTAATATTTAAGGTCCAACGTCAGGACACAGTTGATGGATTCTTCCTCTGGGTACCATGAAAACAGTTAGGAAACAGCCTGGAACAAAGTCCTATGCGAGCAACACAGAAACATCCCATAATTCTTTTCGACTCCTGGACATCTGATCAACAGTGCATATTTCACCCTGTGGATTTTGACCTTTTGACCTCTTCAGCACACATCACTTCTACCGACAATGTGTGTATATAACTTCCACACACAACCCAGCAGTGTGATTACGGTTCAATCACAGCTTCTTCTTGGAACTTAAAATACGCCAACAAGCGTCCAGAATCCTCCTTTTAGGGTGGAATTATCATGGTATGGATCATATTTACGTCCATCCATCATCTCCTCCCCTTCCCACTCCTGCTGGGAGACCTGCCAAAGTCTGATTAAACGACCTCGCGCAGCTTCAAAGGCCCTTCGCCCTTCCTGGGCTCATCAGAAGCAACAGGGCTTGGCTGAAAGAAGAAACGGTCCTCTTCCCCCAAGTCCCAGGTGGGTGATTAGCAAATCAGCTAACAATCAGGCCAAAATGCTGACACCGAGGCTAAACTTTTGTCACCTGTTCTTTTAGGTAGCAGAGGCGATCCAGGAGAATGAGACCTTCGATGCACGGAGCCAGCGCCACCTTCAGCTGAGGACGATAAAGCCAGTAAGATCATTTAAGTGTGTGTGATTTGGGAAATTGACTCAGAAAGTATTTTCTCTTTTAAAAATTTCAGAATAAGAGTTGTAAAACTATGCTAATATAGTGCATCAGCACTGCAAAGTGTTGGAAATGCAGAGTTTTTACTTTACAATTATAAAAAAAAGTGTTTTTAAGTGTTCAAAATCTTGAATCATCATCATATCATAAAGAAAATTCCAAGAGGCCAAATTTTTTTTTCTCCCCTAAACTGCAACCGGCTTTAGCCGACCACACTTCCCGTTTCCGCACAGTGGTCTCATTCAACCGACCATAAACTAGCGCACGCTTCTAGTTTTACAAGAAGATACAGCACCGCTCCGTTCTACCATGTTAAAGGCGTGCATCTCGTCCATGCGCGGCGCGTAGGCGTCATGGTAACCCTGGATGTCGTCGTCGGAAAGCTGCGAGGAGACAGAATAAAAACTTTTATATGGAATCTGTGAGTGAGGTGAGACACTGACACACATCGCCCTTGTCTTTAAAGACGCCCTCAGCTTCTGACACTGTTGCCCGGCAACGCCGCAACTTTTTAACAGTTTCCCTAAAACATTTCCTTCACTTTTACAAAGAAAGCCGAGAGGTTCAACCTTGGAGCCATCCAGTTCCAGCCTGCTCAGGGCTCGACGGACGTAGTCCACAAACGACTTTGTCTTGGAGTAGACGTTCCCAACTCTCTTCTCACTGTAACAAACACACGTATCCATCACCGTTTCTTCTCAGCATCATAAACATTCGTTCTTACGAACCCACTCCGTCTTCTGTGTTTGTAAAGTCATGCCTTAGCAACCAGAACCGAACTATAAACACTTGGGCCTGACTGGACGGTGACGGATGGCTGGATCGCTGAGGAAAGTTGTGGATATTTGATGCTAATCTGATGTCAGTTGTCGGAGTGGAGGGCCCCGGAGCGCTGGGAGCGCAGCAGTGAAAGAGGAGCTGGAGAGGGCCTGTGTTTATGTTCCTGCCTTCACTGTGCAGAAAACTGTTCCGTTAACGGCCTGAAAATGTCATCACCACACCGACAGAGAGCTCGGATACTGAAATCGGAAGTGGGGAAGTGAAGCAGCTGAAGGGAAGGAAACTTGTCTGACGAGGAGCAGTAATCCGTCAGTAGGTCGTCTGCCTTCACCTGCTAACTTGGCTCCTTTCATGGCACGGAATGGCTCTGTTTGCTTGCTAAAAACTAAAAATACATTCATCAGTGAGACGACGGACTCCAGAGCTTTTCTGTGGCTCTGCAACAGTTGGAAAGTACTTTCCTAATTCCCTTAAATCCCCTACACTTTTGTTTAGGTTTCCATTCTACGGTGCTACAAAAAGAAATTTTGAAGAGCTTGAAGGAATAATTCCACAACTACAACCATCTGTGCGATTCTCTGTTAAAGCGATAAATACTGTCCAGTTAGCAAAAACAGTCCCCCAAGATCTGCTAGTGCTGATTGTGAGCAGGCCGATGATCATGCAGCTGTGTACCAATATTGGCACATGTGCCACAGGTTGCCAAACCCATATAAAACAGTAATCACTGGTTTAAAGGTCGTTAGCAGGCTAAACCCAAACAAGCCCCTCCTCTTGGAGTCTGCCATGCAGAGCGTGTGTCCTTGTGTGATTTGCTTCATTTGTGTCTTAAATAAGGCAGAAAGCAAACATTTGCTGGCTCGGTGGAAGAGCAGCTCCTGACGAGTCTCGTACCTCCTGACGAAGCCTAACCGCTCCTTCAGAATGACGTGAAGAACGGCCCGGAAAAACAAGGACTCCATCTGGATCTACGGCACAGGTCAAAGAGAACTTGATTTAATGTGAAATAAATGATCCGCACGCTCCACGTGGAAAAAATAAATGCGTTTTAACGCAGCAGCGGGAAGATTTGATGAATATTTCTGACACTGTCCCCCTAACTGTTATGAGCAATTCATCTTCCAGTGATAGCATAAATATCAGCTTGGGCCCGTGGCCCCTGGCTCAGCATTACCCATAAACCCGCTGGATTCAATGACAAATCTGGAACAATAGTGGGGAAAAAAGGCCAATTGTTTGGCTGCACAGTCCCTGTGAAGGAAATTAGGCCACCAGAGTTTAGGGTTCCACCGGTCGGGGGCGAAGGTACTCACGCCTTGGCCGAGGGAGACTCTCTCCAGCGCCTGGTTATGGGCAAAAGATGAAGACGTGTTTAGAGTGCAGTTGCTCCTGCGGGGCAGTTTCGTGCACCAAAAAGATAGTTACAAACTCACCAAGCAGGCAGACATCCTGGCATTCCGGCCACAGAAGCAGGACCTCTGGAGGAGGTACTGGCTCAGAGGAAAACCGCAGGCTCCCTGCAAACACTCTGATGACACCAACAAACGGCAAACTTTACTCAAAGCAGTACGGAGATTTTCTTTTTAATCTGCTATTTCCTGAAGTTTATGTCTGTTTGTCCCTTTTGGGCTACTGTAAAAACATAGCGGCGCAGCATGCTAGCCCACGGAGGGGAACCAGCCTCGCTCTCATAACGAGCCCTGGAATGTTCATATGATCTAATTTGTTTGACAAATCAATGATAAATTCTACCAAAAGGAAAACTAGACTAACCCAGATTAGGTGTTAGCAACACGTGCGCCTACACAGAATCCCAGTAGGAGTGCACTGACTGGAACCATGTGATTTGTGAAAGGGTCAGTGACTGAGGCCAGGGAGCAGCGAGTCCAGGGGGGATTGAGCCAAAACAGGCGTGCAGCCGCGGCTTAACCACGCTAACGCTTGAGCGCCCCGAGGGTCCTGCTGACAGAGGTCATCAGAACCGCGTTTCCTCCATCTGAGGCGCAGAGCACACACCCAGCTTTGTTTACAGCCCCACCGGCCCTAGAGGTCACATGGGAAGTAGCTGCAACAGCGCGGGGCTCCTGACGGACGGTTGCATGCTGGTGCATACGTCACATTTAAGGAAACACTTTCCTGAGATGAGCTAATGAAGCTTTTCAGCTCCTTTTAATGACAAGCTAACGAGCAGCAGGGGCTGGCCCCGTTCCCAGACTGCACTGGGCCCAACAGAGGGCCGCGTGTGTGTGAGAGAGAGAGAGAGAGAGAGAGAGACAGAAAGAGAGAGAGGGGTTTCCATCCAGTGTCGTGACAGGTGAGCATGAAGGTCAGTGATCACGGCCTTTCACACCACCGTCACAGACGCAAACGCCTCCATCGACCAGCTGTTGGGTCTTCCAAGCAGCAGCTGTGGGCCGACACCTTTAAATTCATAACTCAGATGTAGCGGCTCCAACAGCCTGAGCTCAACTGGAACCGCAGGACTGGAACTTGGCCGTCTTTTCCAGGCTGGCTCTCGGCGGAACGTTTGACTGTTTTACTGTAAAATGTGGACATCAAGATTTATGTAGCTTTGTGTTTAAAGAGGCTAACGTGGATCAGGAGCGAAGAGCAGAGGTGTGTGGGAACGATGAGTACAATTACGGTACTGTCTATAACGTATATTCTGAGGTATTGCAGTGTGTTAATGCAGTACTCACATTTTAAATACTGAATTATATTACAAAAAGTAAAGTTCTTTTAATAGGCCCAGAATAGTTCCAGGACAGGCTGGACAGACAGAAAGCTCCGTGAAGAGGACAATCTGGGCTGAAACTGCTGAAATGGCTGCCCTCGCAACTTGGAACAGAGGTATTGAAAACATATTTATGAAGCATTTTTGTTCAAGAGTGTTCACTTTCATCTAAACTGTGTGTCGGAGGAGTCGCGGTTACCCTGCGCGGATGGGTCGAACTGCTCCGACAGCAGGTGGTAGCAGCAGCCCACGCTGCAGACGGCAGCCAGCTCCGCTTTGGCCACAAACATCCGCAGGGTGCTGGGCGCCAAGTCTCCGCATGTGTGCAGCCCGACCATGACCGCTTTCTGGAAACGGGAGACAACGTGCAGGGAGAGGGATGAGAAGAGCGCACGGACGGCGCTTCTGGATGGACGTTGGAGTTCACTGATGACGACGGGTGCAGGTCGGGCAGCAGGTCCTACCTCCAGCTCCTGGATGAGCTCGCCGAGCTCCGTTTCAGCAGTCACGTGAGATGTGAGGGGTGCAAAGATGGGGCTAGAGGTGGCCCGGTTGTGGGCCTTCCTCTCCAGGTTCTCCCTCTTCCTCCGCTCTTTCTCATCTGCGCTCAGCTGGCTGGGGGGAAGTCTGGGAGTTGCCGTCTGAACCAGATCCTCCGAGAGGGCACGGAGAAACAAATCCTCTCTTCCAGAGTTAGCTGCCACTAGTCCACTCGTCGGCATCTCCTCCTCCTGCGACTGAGCTCCTTCCTTGTGATCCTGAGAAACCTCCTCTGGGTTTATCCTAGTTGTCTCCTGCTGGCGTGTCTGCGCAGCATCGCTCTGCGCCCTCGCCACTTCATTGCGTTTCTGGTACGCCCGGGAGAACTTCTTGAGTTTGCGGTTCCTCTCCTGGGCTCCGTGAGTGTTGGTGCTGGAGGAGTCGATGCCGTAGACCTGGAGGCCGTACCGCAGAGACAGGGAGGAGCTCAGGTAGCCCTTTCCTGAACCCACGTCGATCACCTGTTTGACCCCGCAGTGCTGGGCTAGACGGGCCACCACTTCAGACATGGACTGGACCTCGTGGGATTTCTTTGAGTTCATGAACTCATCTGGCACCCATTCAGCACCTGAGGTAGACAGAACCCAAGCACATCGTATCCTAGATGACCCTTGACCCTTTCCTCCTCTCAGTGTGACACCACAGCACAAAGAAGGCAGGATCCTCCGTACCTGTGTCTCCTGTCTTCTCTCCCAGTGCCAGCAGCAGCTCTTCCCTGCTCATGCAGATTCCGAGGCCAGGCAGGGAGTGGGCCGTGGCAGCCTGCAACAGTTCCCGGGGGTCCACCAGCAGGTTGGTGTCATTGCAAAAACCAAAAGTTGTGCCTGATTTTACTATTTAAAAGACAGGATAGTTGGACAAAATAATTATTGTTACATGGGTTCACGATTACAGAGTGGTGTACGTTTAACACTTTATGCCGTGTTAGTCAGTAATTACAATTACCTTTTATATGGTGTTCTGGCGCCATCTGCTGGTCATTACTTGCGCTGAACGCATGCAGGACTTCTTGGGGATCAACGGCCATAAACCGATTCCAAACGTCGTGAGTATAAAACTCAACAGTGTGAGCGTTGGCAATACTCAGAGTTATAGAGAGAAAGCGCTTAACTTCATCTATCCGGCGATGGATTTCTGGTAGGGTGATCGAAGACGGTATCATAATAAAAGCCTTATAAAAGGAGCTGGTTTTAGCATGTCCGTCGTTATTGCTATGGCTTCAGGGTTAAGCAATCAAAATACGAATCGATGAGTTTATGCCTTGTGCTTGCCTCCTAAAATTAAAACACCTGCCTGCACGAATAAAAACTAATTTACAAATTAAAAATAAAAAATACGCTAGTGTCAAATATCTTAATTTTTTTTAAATTATTATTGTAAAGACATATTTATTTGCGCTTTGCGCCTTCTGGGTTCAATTTGTAATGTCTGCTTTGTGTGCGTCATAATCCTGCGCCGTTAGCGTACCAAGTTTTCAACGTGTCTGTTGTATACATTTTTTAAAACTAAAATGGCATCAAAAGATAAAACTCTACATAAAAAGGTTAAAGTGAAAACCGACACCTCGGAAACAACCAAGCATAAAGCTCAAGGTGTTAAAAAGAAGAGAAAATGGATCCCAGAGCACAAGATGTTTAAGGGGAGCCTGAAAGAAGGTACGAACAGCTAGTGACAACAGTTTCAAATGAAAGCTTTATTCATATTTTTTATATATTTAACTTTTTTTTACAACTATTAAAGAGGTGGTGAGTAGTTCACTCCAGCGAAATAAGTAGTAATTACTGCTATAGAGACAGCTGTTTATCTTTACCTCACTGCGAACAAATTTCCTCTTGTGATTTCAGGTCAAGGATTTGCTTTCAAAAGGAAACAAAAGATTAAACATGACTACAACAAGCTTCTGCACAAAGAAAGAAAGAAGAAAAATCAACCCGAGTCCAAAAATCTGTACACAGAAGAGAGATACCCAGAACACTTGAGACATCTGTATGTGGCTGAGGCTGAGAAACTGAAGGACGAGGCTTGGACGCACAGATTAAACAGGAGTAAGCAGAGGATGAGAGCGCATGAAGGGGCTGAAGACGAGGGAGAAAACGCCGATGAAGATGCT
This sequence comes from Tetraodon nigroviridis, assembly GCA_000180735.1. NCBI lineage: Eukaryota > Metazoa > Chordata > Actinopteri > Tetraodontiformes > Tetraodontidae > Tetraodon > Tetraodon nigroviridis. Next base: position 573,175 of record CAAE01014664.1, on the reverse strand, counting down.
GCCGCTGTGTGCCAGAGGGATTCTGCTGATGCAGAAGCCAGTGGAGGATCTGAGCTGGCAGACTCTGTGGCTGGAAACCAGGAACCAGCTGCAGCATCGCTAAAAGAGAGGTGGGTGGATTATTTGGATTTAATAATAATAATAATAATAATAATGATAATGAAGCTTCTGTGGTTGATGACAGAGATGTCTGACTGAAAAATGAACAACTGCTCCATTTCATCTGTTCTAGTCTGCCAATAAGCAACCGTATGAGGAGAAAACAACTGAAGAAGACTTCCTATGAGAGAACTAAGGAAGCGTTTGAGATGGCCAGAGAAAAACGCAGAAGAAAGAAAGAGGTGATGACCTATATTAGGGCTGTCACTGGAAAGAATCGAGGGATTTACTAGCATGTTGATTTTTGTTTCGTTATAGGAGTACCTGAAGAACAAACAACAGAGAGAAGAAGCCATTCAGAGGTACAAAAAGAAAAAGATGGAAAGCTTTCAGATCCTCAGCAAAAAGACCAAGAAAGGACAGCCCAATCTTAACCTCCAAATGGAGTATTTGCTTCAAAAGATCCAAAGACCTGGAAAATGAACGCTTGAATCAAGAAGACAAAGTGGAGACTGGCTGATGGACACTGAAAAAATAGGTTTCCAGATTAATCCTGGCTGACACGTTTGTTCTGCTTTTTTTTAGCGTTGAAACGTTATTTTGGTACAGTTTTCCTCCAGCACCACAAGAGAGCGCTGGACTCCATCAGAAAGACTTGGGTCGGCTGCGTGCTTTTCTTTCCAATAAATAAAGATTCCTGTGAAGCCTTTTCTTCTTAAAAAAAATTGCATATCCCAGATATAGATTTTTTTTGATAGTCATTTTAATTTTCAGTTATTTCTCCAGAAGAAGTGTTATTTATCCTGTTTCTGTGCTGTTACTATTTCACCATATTCAAAGTGTAAACTGTGCACAGGAGTAGTTGAGCCTGCAGTTCCAGACCCTCCATCGTCTCTGGGTCGGCTTGGTGGTGGAGCCTCGGGCTGCTTTCTCATGACATCACATGCTTGCAGAATGACTTCCAACGTTAATCTGAGAGCAGAGACTTCCGAAACACGCAGCTCCCTCAGAGCTCTGGTGATACTCACAGGAGGGGAAAAGAGCTATGCTGCTCCGTCTGCCTCATCTGGAGAAGGTAAACTTTCTTTTTTGTTTCTGGTGTGAAGAATTCACAGTAAAGAACATTTTAGAGGCATTTTCAGATGTTTTTCTTATCTTGGGTGCATTTTAGGCAAGAATGATTTTCACAATATCCTGTAGTTAGCAACTTGTTTGAGGCCTTGGGCAACAAGAAGTTACTGCATCGGGTATATTAGACCAGCCCAAAGTCTTAAAAATGCAGCTTTATTCGTTGTAATGTCTTGTGAGACCCTGCTGACAGTGAGCAGTTAGTAAGATAAGAGACAAAAATGCCGTGGAGAAACAAAGACGCTACTTCTTCTTGTTTTTAATCCAGTTGTGCTAAAGGCTGCTGAAACACAGAGGAATACGTTAGGGCCCCCACAGTCTTTCAGGCATTACACGGTCATGTGTCCTGTATGGTCGGGTATTAGGATAATCCTTTAGAGTGTGTTTACATACTTTTAGTGAGTTTTCTTGTGCCTGGCTTATTGAAGACAGAAGCACTGTAACAAGTGTGGTTCTGTTGATTAATCACTTGGGCAACATTTAACCCATTTCTTTTTTGTTTTTCAGCATTGCCTATGAACCGCAACATTATCAGCAGCCTTGTTGTTTGATGCCCCGTCGCCATGGTAACCCTTCAAGCACCACAGCATGGGACGCAGCAGCTCTGATGTCTGACCCGGCTCCTGACTGCTGCAGACGTAGCTGCTGATTACAGGTCGCCGCTGGGGTTGGGAAGATGGAGGAGGAGGAAGGGAGGGTGAACGGGTTTGGACTGGATCCCCCGGAGGGGAAGCTCAGACTGGGGTCCCATCACTCTGCTGGACAAGACCAAGGAGTTCTTCCAGACCTGCGACGTGGAGGGCAGAGGCTTCATCACCCGCACAGATATGAGGGTCAGATACAGAGCGAGTGTGTGTGTATGTGTGTGTGTATGTGTGTGTGTGTTTAAACTTGCTACATATTGAGCACCAAATTGTGCGTTTGACTAGAAATGTGAGGACATTGTGGTTGGTCCTCATAACTCCAGAAGAATACCCGAAGGTTTTATTTGTTCAAGTGTCTCTCTGCTGTGCTATTCTGAAATCACATTTTCTGTAATTTTATAAATTGCTTTTACATATTTAAATTAATGATACTGAGCCAAATAATCAACATCAGCCTAAACAATCATCACAGTCTAACTTTAGGGTCTCAAACACGACAACTGAACATGATGAAAACGCTCGGGTAGAGCTCTCGTGCCCAGATGTACCTTTGAAGCTGCTGCTCAGAGAAGAACACCGCCAGAAGCTTTTGTCTGATAAGCGTAATGGAGCATCACACGGCGCCGTAGGAGGTGGCTGGACCCCCCCTCAGCCGCCCACTCCCACTCCAGCATCCAGCTTCGCTTCAAAAGAGGCTCTCCACAGCACCGTGTGTGACGAGCTTTTCTCTGCTGTGACACAAAAGAGCTTTTATTTTGCGCATGAATTATGCAGAAACCAAGGCTGGATGTGCTGTTTGAGTCCCTGTCGGGTCTCTATCCGGCCCCCCCATCCAGGCCTGGGTTGTTTAGAATTCCCCACGGTGTTTAAATGCTCGGTGTGCTTCTGTGTTCCTGGCAGAGGCTCCACAGGGAGCTGCCGCTGTCTGCCGAGGAGCTGGAGGACGTCTTCGACTCCCTGGACGCTCAGCGCAGCGGCTACCTCACGCTGGAGGCCTTCTCCTCTGGGTTCAGTACGTGTCCATAAAACACAGAGCGGAATTCTTCACCGGATGACAGATATGGAAACTGGAGCCTCCGCAGGCGAGAGCAGGACTTTTATGGACAGTAGCCGGTCAAAACACCTCTGCTTTTCAGTTGCCATCAGGCGCCATAAATATGGGGCTCTTTTTGATATTTTTGCCGTAAAGCTAAAGCTGCATGCTGCTGTCCTGCTATATTTACGCCAGGTCAGTTCCTCCATGGCCGGAGGCTCTCGGAGGACTATCAAGGCTCCAGGCCGGCCTTCAGGATCAAAGAAGCCCTGTATCAGAGCCAATGGGAGGCCAAGCTGTCGGCCGTTGAAGACGAGGAAGAGAGGCACTTCTGCATGCTGCTGGAGAGCCTGGGGGCCAGCAGCGTCTTTGAGGAGTGAGTTCAAAAAGCAGGAGAAGCTGCTCTGGCCGGATGCTGTGGGCCCCAGTTCACCCCAGGACCCTCTCCCTCCCTCCCCTCCAGTCCAGAGGAGGTGCGCAGCCTTTGGGCCCAGCTGCGACGGGACGAGCCTCACCTCCTGTCCAATTTTGAAGAGTTCCTGGCGCGGGTCACCCACCAGATCAAAGAGGCCCACCAGGAGAAGAAGGAGATGGAGAGCGCCCTCCAGAGGTAAGATGGCAGTAGCGCCTATAAGAATAGTTGAGATAACAGCGGGTTTTTTCATTGCTCTGTAAAATAACCGCTTATCCCCATCAAATGATCACTTACCAGGGTGTGAAATTCAGTTTTTATTGTCATGATAGTAATTACAAACAGCTTTGTTTCTGTTGCTTGGAAACATGTTTGAAACTCACAGTAACCTGCAACTTTGCCCACGACACCGAATGGCACTGCCAGGGCCTCTTATCCATGGGGGACGGAATGTAAAACCCACTTTCACATGTTTACGTGCGGTGGCAGACGCAGAGGCAGTTCTGAGCGCAGCTAAACCTCCACGCGGTGGCCGTCCGGCTCTCACCCTGTTTCATCACAGGAAGGCAGCGACGCACGACAGCGAGATCCGTCATTTGTACGAAGAGATGGAGGCTCAGATCAGGAACGAGAAAGAGCGGCTGCTGCTGAAGGTGGGTCTGGGGTTTGGTCTTTGACCTTTGACCCATTCCTCCTGCTGCTGACCTCCTGTCCTCTCTGACGCTCAGGACTCTGAGCGCCTCCAGTGTGCGCAGCCATGACCTGGAGCACCAGCTCACCTCCAAGGAAAAGGAGCTGGAACGTCTTTTCCAGAAGCAGAAAACGGTGAGCTCCGTTTCTACCCAACAGCGCGGGAAGGTAGATTTACGACTGAGGCGCGTCTCTCCCTCGCATCCAGTTGGAGCTTCAGTGCCGCGAGCTGAACAGCGAGAAGCAGGAGAGCTACGTGGAGAACGTCAAGCTGAAGATGACCAACGAGGAGCTGTCGCGAGCGCTGGAGAGCACCAGCCAGGAGCTGTCGCTGGCCCAGGAGCAGCTGGCCATGCTGCAGGAGCAGGCAGCCCGGCTGCACCAGGAGAAGGAGATGTGAGCTCCCAAAGCCCCGCCTGTATTCATGCCCACCAGCACCCTCATGAGTGTCATTATTTAAGGTCCAATCAAGCAGTCAGCATTTCGTCCAAACGGGACAGGCTAACAGCCTCAAGCTCAAGTTGCATTTAATAAGCGTGTGTTTGCGGTAACGTTGTGTTTCTCCTTTCAGGGAAATGTACAGAGTGACCGAAGGGCTGCAGAGAGAGAAACAGAGTCTCATGAAGCAGCTGGACCTCCTCAGGTACAGTACGAGGGGATCGATCTGATCGCCCCCCCCCTAATTCCCACTCTCCTACTTTTTCCAGAGAGATGAACAAACATTTAAAAGATGAGCGGGACATATGCTGCGGCGTGGTGAGTATCCCCGAGGCCAGAGGGTCCTACGAGGGCCCCGGTGCTGTAAACCCTTTTGGACCGGGGTCCTCCTAGGAGCCTCTGGTCTGGAGCGAACCCCCCCACAGGATCTGTTCAACCTCTGTTTGTGTCTCCTGTTTAACCTAACAGCCTCGATCATCACTGAGAAAGAAGCAGAAGCAGAGAGCGGGCCTTGGCGACTTGTTCGACGACGTCAATCAGCTGCCCAGAAGGTGCCTGGTTTGTCTTTTTGACACCAATCACTTGTCAGATGATGATCAAAGGAGGAAAAACAGAGGATACCTGATTCTTGACGCTTACAAACATCACTGAAATCAGCATGTTTGGTTCTAAATCGAAAGCTTTCCCCTGGGTCCAACATACAGCCTCTGTTTCTCCTGTTTTTGAAGAACCCCTCTGTTGGTGGACGGGTCCTACCAGTCTCTGGAGGCCTTGCCCATAGAGCACCTTCAAATCGTGTTTGTCGCTTCCTCCTCCTGCAGCGATGACGACGCCCCCCCTGCAGCCGCCAGCACCCCCGTCTGTCAGCAGCGGCCCACCTCCAAGAAAAACCTGCCTAACGGCTTCACAAAGCCCACCTCTCCCAAAGTTCACGACCTGAAAGCAAAGAGCAAGAAGTCGCCCAGCAAGAGGGTGACGGGGAAAGACCGAAGCAAGGCGAGGAGAGCAGGAGCTGAGAAGAAAGCAGGAGAAGAAGAGGAGGACCTGGACGCCCCTCCTGACGGGTTTCCCCTCCGCCGGGTCATCTCCATTGAGGAGGACCACCTGCCCCATCTGCTCCACGGAGGGCCTCAGCCTTTGCTGCACCAGCTCAGCGAGGAGGAAGACGAGGCGCAGGATGCGAGGGAAGCTCGGAGTGACCTGGAGACGAGCGTCACCTCAGCTGGTCCTGCCCCGCCGTCGAGTCACCTCGAGGTCCAGGTGCCCCCACAGGCGAGGAAGCCCCACTTTAACCTGACTTCAAGAGGGCAGCCTGTTGGGAAGGAGACCCAGCAGGTACGTCCAGAGCTTCCAGTCCAGCCAACTGGAAACCAGCTGCTCTGATCCCATGATGGTTATTCGTCTTCAGAGAGCCACAGAAGAAGCGCTCTTTGCACCAGACCGTCTGTTCAAGGTGGTCCTGGTGGGCAACTCCAGCGTGGGCAAGACCTCCCTGCTGCGCTCCTTCTGCGAGGGACGTTTCCACCCATCCACGACTGCAACCGTGGGTGAGACAGTGACGCCCGTGCTGTTAGGATCCGCTTTGATCTCACTGGTATGGCGTGTGCTTGACAGCGTGTTTGGAATCCAGCTGATCGCAGGGCCGACTTAGTGTCACATGAAAGGGCTTGTGAAGTCACACCGCTGCTCTCAGGGTCTTGGCTCGCATTGTACCGCAGATTATGTCACTTTGCTGAATTGATCCCTTTGCTTTCATCTTTTCTTCACACTCAATTTAGCCTTCTAAGACACTACTGCGCCATCTAGTGGGAGTGCTGTTGTTGTCCTGTAAAAAATGTTTCAAGTGAATGCTAAAAGCTAAACTTTGCTGTTTTATTATGTCGACCTTAATCAGGTATTGATTACAGTGTGAAGACACTGACGCTGGACAACATGCAGGTGGCCATGCAGCTCTGGGACACTGCAGGTCAGGAGAGGTGCGTTGGAAACCTGCAGTAAAGGTCACCTGGATCAGGACAGGCGCAGCTGCTAATGCTAGCCGTGGTTGCCGCAGGTATCGCAGCATCACCAAGCAGTTCTTTCGCAAGGCGGATGGTGTGGTGGTGATGTACGACGTCACGGTGGAGGAGAGCTTCAGGGCTGTCAAACCCTGGTTTGCTAACGTCCAGGTATGACCTTTGATCCCACCGTTTGAAGATTTGGGTGGGTATCACAGTTCAATGGTCAGCCTCTGACCTTTTTCTCCAGGAAGCAGCAGGAGAGGGGATCCCCATTTTGCTCCTAGGAAACAAAATGGACATGACCGAGCACCGCGAGGTGTCCTTCAAAGAGGCCGAAAAAGTGGCTCAGGTGGGTTTACTTCCGAGCTCTTGGCAGCGTTGTTCAAGCACCACTTCTGATGTTCTCTACACCCGACACAGGAAAACAAGGTGATGTTCTCCGAGGTCAGCGCCTACACCAGCAAGAACGTGACGGAGTCCCTGACACACCTGGCCAGGTGAGGCGGAGACTTGAAGAGATTAAAGAGGCTTGCAGTCGCACTGACAGGCTGCTGTGTGTGTGTGTGTCCAGAGTGTTAATGGAGCAGGAGGACAGGGTGAGGGACACGACCGTGGTCCTGAGCGCTCAGCCCATCAAGAAGAAACCTTGCTGCAAGTGAACTCGAGACTGGGGTATTCACACAACACTGAGATCAGACTGGACTCCAAACACGGAATGAAATCACGTCCTTTTGGACCAGAAATTGTCCCCAGCGTCTGCGCCCTTTGATAAGATCAAAAAGAAACTGATAAATATGATAAGACCTAGTTAAAAGTCACAAAAACACAGATAATTGGAGCTACTTTTGTAGATTTTTCATAACTGGAGTGCAGGGTAGCATTAGCGTAGCCTAGTGAAGCTACAACCTGATTAAAAGCATCAGAGCGGGTAATTAAAAGAATTTTAAAAGAAAAGGTCTTTTTTACATTTTTTTAATCATTGCGTTCCTTTTCTCAAAATGGGACAGGACATATTGCATCTGTTACCATTCTGAGGCTTTGCTTCAGTTTGATTCTTGCACCAAATTACAGCTGCTTTTTATTGTGTTTAATAAAATAAAAGTAAACTTATTTCCTCTCAGAAATTTAAAAATGGCATAGAACATTTATGAGCTAACAGTAAGCGCAAAGACTTGCTTCCCGTTGTTAGTGCATATTAAAAATTCACAAATGATCTACATGAAAATAAGGAGAAAAAAAGACTTTTCTGCATTTTTCTTAAAATCTTGGGAAATACTGATGGTCTAAATAAAAAAAGAAAAATTCTCTTCATTTATCTTCAAAATAACGGCTCCATAAGTGAGAGGAAAAACAAATTAGGTTCAATGACGTGTCTTCGGGTTGGTTGAGGAAGTGGCGCTATTGCTGCGAGAATCTTGTCTATTGTGATGACATCACATGGGTGCTGGCGTGGTGGCCCAAACGGGTGCGCCTGGGTTGCCCTGGTGCGTCAACTTGGATCCTGGTCGGAGAGGCGATGCTCCTGGAGGTCTGAGTGTTGGTTGTCGACTGTTGCCGCTAGCGCATTTTGTAGTCGTGCGAAATGGCGGCTTCGCACAGCTGACCTTTGAAGTCCAGCTCCAGAGTAAACTCAAGGTCACGCTGAAAAAGGGAATCGGAAAAGCGTTTGAAACCGGCAGCAGAGTCAAGTCTTCAGGTCTTTCAAACTAGCCTCACCACGTTTTTCTCGTTGGGCCTGACGGCGATGCTGCCGAAGATCTCCTCGCCCTTCTTGACGGTTAAGTAATCCTCCAGGTAAAACACCGTCTGCTTCCAGTGAGTGCTGGCTGCATCCGGAGCTGCGTGGCAGAAAGAGGAAAGGTCCAAGGTCAAAGAGGTAGCGGGTAGCCTCCGCCTTCTGAAACGCATTCCTCTGGCGGGAGGGCTGAGCCTCGGGCCCGTCAGGCTCGGCCAAACATAGAACCTCCTCTACACTGCGTTATGTAAGCCCCGGATGCACGAGCGTGTGAACGTCGGCTTACGTAACGGTGTCTAAAAGGCACCTTGTACACCGGTTTTAAGGAAGCGCCGTGGGATTCTGTAGGACACCGGCAGGGTGTAGCCAAGAGCTGGCGATGATAAAATGAAGGGAGGTTTCTCACCTGTGGAGAAGCCCGTCTTCTTGTGACACTTGGTGAACTCGATGTTGAAGTAGGTCACCAGGGCGTGCACGTAGTCGTTGCGCTGGATCTGCAGGCAGAAGGCCGAGGTGAAGGACAGGTCGTCGGGCTTCACCGTGTAGATGTCCACTTCCTGGAAAAAGGACAAAAGGCTGCAGCCGCTGGCGTGTAGCTGTCGATCCTCGGTGATTATTCACCACCATGCATGCATGAGCGGGTGCATGTGTGAAAGCCCACAGGTTGAATCACTGCAGGCCAATCGCAGGACACATGCTGCGTGGGTGTCCTCGCAAAAGCTGCGAGCGAATGAGTGTGTGTTTGTGGGGGTGGGGACTTGAATTCGTCGGCACGCTTGAAGACATTTTTGCTTTTCGGTAAAGGCTACACGCTAAAGTTAGCTTAGCCGCTCGTTTAAAATGGATGGAAAAGTGGAAGGAGTGTGAGCCTGCTTCGACTTTTATTAATTTGCATCAAATATTCATAGTTTTAAAGATAATTCTGACTACCATGCTGCATAAATGGCCCAGGAAGTGAAAGTTCAGTGAAAGTTGATGGTTCAAAACTGCCCCTGCCATCAAGACGACTGAAGACAGGAAGACTGACTAAAAATCCTCAACTCCTGATGGATAAGTCCCCTTTTTGAGGAGCAGCAAAGCAGCGTAGGGGCCATTTCAAGCGACTGCTGAATCGCCACTCTTGCGTGACATTTAATGATCCCCCCTGTCAAAGGAGGCATCAGGAAAGATGAGAGGATGAAAGCTCAGACTGGCCAAGCGGAGAAAAAGAAGGGGCAAAAGGAGGTGAATCTCTGAATGCGCTCTTCCTCTGCTTGTTTGCGAGATGAAAAGGTGCCGGCCGTTCTATTTTCCCGGCGTGAAAACGGAGTGGCGCCCCAATACACCTCCCCAAAAGACGACAGAATAGACTCGGAAATACTGTCACTTAAAAAGAGAGAGAATGATGGGTTTAAAGAGCACCAGACATGCAAAACTCTCTCAGAAAAACTAAAATTGAGACCTTTCATGAAATATTTGGATGTTATTAACAAAAAATGCTGATTATATATTGAAAAATTGGGTTTTAGGTAAAAAAAACACGGATGGATTTACCTTTAGGAGGCAGGCGTTGGTCACCACCTGCTTGGGATCGACCACGTCCACCAGAGGCTCTTTGATGGCCACATTACGAATGCAGCTCATGTCGAACCCATACACATTCTCCCACCGCTGTCCACACACACACACACACACACACACACGGTGACATATACACCCAAAGAATCTACCCATCCTGGAAATAGATACGTCCCTCCTCCGCCTCGTCTGGCAGGCTGCTTTAAAGATCACAAATTTGGACTGAGAACACAGAAAGCTGCACTTTACCTCCTCCGTTTGGCGTTGTCGTGGGGGGTCCAAACATGCAGGTGGAATAAACCCACAGAGGAACCAAAAATAGAGTTTGTGGACCACATTTTTCTGGAGATTATGTGGGCACATTAAGGGAGGGTAGACTAACACCTGGCATCATTTGATGTTTAATGTTGGTTCCTGATCTTGATTTTGAGCTCAGTCCTCCTGCTGGCCAAGCAGGTAGGCACGTTGCTTCATTCCTGCTGCTAATGCTGTTTCTGTTTACTGCAGCCAAGCAAAGACCTCAGCGTAGCACCAGCGAGAGCTTGAACCACTCACAGTGGATCTTGAAGTCCTTGTACTGCCTGTCTTCAATGGCAACCACGTAGAGAGCTGCTCTGTCGGGGAACATCAGGCCTCCGGGTTTCTGCACCCAGGAGGAGCAGAGGAAACACCATGAGTCCCCAGTAACCTTCCCTGATGATACCGGCCACACCCAGAAGAAACGCGCGAGCCGCCCCAACCCTCCCTCGGAGTCCTACCAGCCACTTGTCCCTGGCGAAGATGACGGTGTTGAGCATGGACTCGTAGAAGAGGCAGTAGCCCATCCACTCCGAGATGATGATGTCCACCTTCTCCACAGGCAGCTCCACCTCCTCCACCTTGCCCTTGAAGATGGTGATGACTACAGGAGGGAGGAGGAGGGGACACGGAGTCAACGCCACGCATATGGATGGAAAGATGGGACAGATTCTGTGTTTGGGCCGCTCACCATTGTGGAGGTGGTTGGACTTGATGATCTTCTCCGAATACTCAGATATGCTCGAACATTCAATCTGAGGGCAGAAACGGAGGTAGGATCCGCACGCTTGTTCCTGTGAATTGGGCCAAACCACGTCTTACCCCATACACGTGTTTGGCGCCAGCATTGGCTGCAAACATGGAGAGGATCCCGGTACCGCTGCCAACGTCCAGAACGATCTTGTCCTTGAAGACGTGCTTGTTGTGGTACATGGCATTCCGGTAGGTGAGCGTCCGCACCTCGTCCTTCAGCATCTCCTGTTATAGACACCAGAGTCAAAACGCCGTCTTCTGATGTTTAACTTGTGTATTTAGGCCAATGTGGCAGCGCGTCCTGAAATAGACGGGTTCAAAAACCTTTAGGGACCACCTGATATCTCCTGAGGCCCCTCCCACATCCCACCTTCTCCTTTCCTCCAACCAGGACACTCCTGCCTGCACAAAAAGACCTGACCTATATGATAAACGGGGACATTTTAAAAGGTCCCCAACATTTCTGCGAGCTCATCGCTTTGAAGCGCAGGATCGCTAACTCTGGCGAACCTTCCTGAAACTTATTTTGGCAGCATGCCGTGAAGGAGTGGTTGCTTTTGGAGTATCGGACGAATTTAATGGCCCTGAATGCACAGATTTATTAGCAAATGTCTAAAATAGCATCAGATTTGGGACAGCTTCCAACATTATCTTGTGCTAACAACACCCCCCCCCACATCCACCCCCACCCTTCTCTACCTCATGGATGCCAAAGTGGGCGTAGGAGTCAAAGTAATAGTCCCGTGAAGTCATCTCCTCGGGGCTGATGAACTTGGTGGTCTTGCCGCGGCCAGTGCAGGTGGCAAGTCCCGCCACGTGAGGCTTGTGGGGGTTGCAGGGCACATGGTGGGACGTAGGCACTGGTTTCGACAGCAAGGGAGGCTGGGCTGACTGGGAGATGGGGGACGTGATGGGCTGCTGCCGCTGTGGGAGACATGAGAAGTATAAGAGGGAGTGAATGGAGAACACACGCTGTCAAAAGTGTGTGTAAGTGGGTTCAAAGCGGCAAGGTGCACGTACGCATGCACCAGAGTCACTGATGCTGATTTATTAACGATTTAAAAACAATATTTCTGTGCCACGTGACTGAATTGCAGCGCGCACAGGAAGACGGGAAGACGGTTCTGTTTCAGCACCAAGGACAGCGCGTGCAATCGGTCCGGCTTTTTCACGCAATGTGCACCATGACTGCTGTTAGGTGATCTGGTGTGATTGACCGTCACCATCTTCACACACATCTTCACATCATACACACAGATACGTTCGACATTAGCGTGCACGACCTCGTGATCGCGACATGATGTGCACCAAACGTAATAAACGTGATACAGTCAGATTATTCAGGACTAGATGGTGTCATCGTAAAGAAAAAAAAAACCGCCACAGGAACCGCGCAGAGGTGCCCCGGGCTGGGTGCGCCGGGTCCAGGACACACAAGGTCCCTACCTCGTTGCTGTCCGCCTCCGCCATCTTCCGCCGCAGCAGCAAACAACGCGACGAATGCCTCAATCCCATGAGAGCCGGCGAGATTTAGGCTGCACCTCTCCGAAGTGAGCAGAAGGTGTGATTTTACGAGCAGGAGTGTATTAAAAAATAACACCGATCCATCGTGTGGGTGGCGGATACGCGCTTGGCGGACAAAGTCACGGACGCGTCGCCGTTTCTAAAATTAAAGCGCGAAAAAGTTGTGGAAATTCATTTTAAATAGTGGTCCATGACGTGACTGTGGAAACAGATGGTTTAGGAGGCAGTGTGGACGACGAGGATCCTGCTCCCATCAAAAAACGTTGCAAGTTTGATCCCAGTGATGTCCATCAGCACCCGGCGGAGGTGTTAAAGTCTCCGGCATATTCTCTCCATTCTGGGCGAACGTTTCTGGCAAAAAAAGTGTCTCATGCAGCAAGAAAAATAGTCAAAAGTCCACACCGAGGAGAAATGACAAAAGAAAACGTCCTCCTCTCCTGAAAAAGTGTCAATATTGGCTGAAAGTCGCGCAGTTATCGCCTCCTGCGCGCCGCGGACTCTGCGTAATCCCGGCGAGGGGTTCTGCTGCGAGAGAAAGTTGGTGGGAGGGTTCCAAAAAATGTGCGTGAGACTCGCAGGTGCAGAAAACGAGCCCCCCCTCGCTTTTGCGTGATGTGCGTGACAAAAGAGAAGGAAAAGAAAATCTGGAGAGCGGCAGCGCGCGCTTATATAACTGGTAGAAGGTGTTTCACAGCCAAACTGCACACTGATATCAGATCATGTGGCCTTCCAATCTGCATAAACGCAACACCATTGCAGCATCAAACCCCCGTTAGTGGCGCGCAAGCACACGCACACAAACACTCATTTGTGCGTAATTTTTCTTTTTACACCGCTGCGTCCCGCGTTTGTCCATTTATGTCCAATAACTCTTCACTGCAGCTCAGATGCGACATTTATGCCCTTTATGAATCTATAGCAACCTTTCCACGCACACCTGAAACCTCCGCGCACACACAGCCCCTCCTCCATTCATACTCCCACAGAAGCTCGTTTGTCACCCAGAACGAGCCGGTGTCATATTAGTGAAATCACGCAGCAGGTTTTAGTCACAGCTCTGGATGAGCTCCGGCAGCTCCACATCAGCCCACGCCTGAGCGCGCTGCCAGTGTGGGGGCTGTGGAGAGGCTCCGCGCACATCAGGGCTCGACTTCTCAGCCTTTGTCTGGGCTCTTTGCATGAGCTGAGTGGCAGATCTCCGAAATACGCACGCATTTCAGTCTTCCAACAAATAAAAACCCCACAAAATTTAGAGAAGTGCTTTATTTTGGGCTGATAATGACCATTACCAGCGAAAACTAGTCGATTTACAAAATTTGATCTGCAGGAAATGACCTTGGCTGTGGTTCGGCAGGTCCTCCAAGCTTCTCCAGCTGAGCCACAGCTCTGTTTTAAGCCTGGAACAACAGATTGGTGGAGAGGCTGATGTTGCTCCGGTGACCTGTGGCGTGCTTGGGGTCAGGGGTCAGGAAATTCTGGATGGCATCAGGGTGGTCACACAATTTTGTAAGCATCTGCAGATTTTACTTTTGACGCTCATGGATTTCCTTCTCTAGGCCCGTGAGGAACTCTCTAGACTTCTTTGATAGCACTAGAGACGTGTTTTGAATCACAATCTGAAGATGTTCGTTCAGCACCATTTCATCCAAGCACCGCGTTGTTTTTTTTCTACTTCAAAGTTTTTCCACCATCTCAAGTTCAACTAGGTTATTAAAATGCTCTTTTAGCATTTTTGAAGGCCGATCACTGCCGCCTCCGTCTTCGCAGCCACCCATTGGAATTCCTCCACCGGCTGGGAAGCATGCTGTGCAGATGAGCTCCCCGTCCGTCCTGCAGCACAGCTCTCACGGTTTGCTGTGTCTTGCACCGCTGCTCTTCCAGATTCTTCAGGGGGTCTAAATTGGAGCCCTGAGTTTGAGCAGAGGCCTTGAACTCCTCCACTAACTCATTCAAGAGTGTTGACTTGCATCCCAGTAGTTCTGGATACACTCGATGCAGAAGTTATGTCCACACGACGTTGAGACTGGCCGAGTGAAGACCTCCAGGCAGATGGAGCACTTAAAGGGTCTGTTGACGGCAGGCATCCAGCGGTGGCCATCCCTGCACAACAATAAAGTCAACACACACACTCAGGAACTTTAGGCTTTGTTAAGCTGTTTAAAAAGAACATAAACCTTCTGCCTGACCTCTAAAATATTCAAGCAGCCGCAAAAAAGACATTAATAAAAGGTGGACTACCAGAAGAGATTATATTTTGGACAAAATCTGGACCAGCACAGAGACCCAGGATGGGGTTTTTTTTTTTTTTTTTTTTTTTTTTTTTTGTAAATCTTAGTTCAGATTAGCCCCTAATTGCAGTTCCGCCTGTCAACGGCAGAGGGCAGCGTTTTCCTCATCCAGGCCAAAGGGCAGACAGGTAACTGTCTTCCTTCCGGGTGTCACGGCGCTCCTGTGACAGTGTTGTCAGGCTGTGACATTTGACTACTGATGCACATCAAGCCTGGAAAAACCTCCTAAGAACCTAAAACAACATGTTACTTCTGTTTCACGACCCCCGTTTGCTTTCTCCATCAATAGTTTAATATCCTCATTCTTCATTGTTTTAATTTCATATTTTACTATTCTATTTTGTTACTGCCATTTGAGAGAAAGCTGCAACAGTAAGTCGTTGTATTACTTGGATAAAAGAGCACTGTCCTCCCCACACAAGTTTGAGAGAATTGCTTCACTCCAGCGACTTCTCTCCTCCTCTGTATCTGAGTTTCTTCATGCATACCTCGTCGAGAAATTCCTCAGGGGTTATGTAGTAACACAGTGACCAAGGTTCTGCAGCCGAACCACGGTGCCAGACAGCATATCGAGCAGAAAAAGATCGTCTTTTTACGTAACCTCTTCCAAAAGTTCGCACAGCGGTGCCTTCAGACAACGTCAGAAATATAACTATCTGCATGGCTTTCCCAAATTACTCGTTTATACTTTCAACATTTTCCACAAGCTGATTTCAATGAACTACCATGCTATCATCTCATTTATTGCAAGATTATTTAACTATTATATTCACTGTATTTTTCATTTTGCCGTTTTGGAAGGCAATCTTAGCAGGGCCCGTTTGGTATAAATTCCGAGCCGCACCCAAAAGCATCACGGTCCAAACCTGTCGGGACATCCTGCAGAGCAACAAGCTGCTGCGCCGCTGTGATTCCAGGAGGACAAATCCACTCAAAACAGGTTATTTATCCGCATTTATTAGTATTCTAGTGTGTTCTCGATGCACGAGGCGACAAGATAATTCCTTGTAAACTTTATTACACGAACTGCGCAGATGTTTTTCCAGGATGCTCCACCGCCGCGATACAAACACAGTTTTAAAACGAGGACGCGAAATGGCTTTGAGCCGTTCAAACGTCTGTTTTCTTTATCCATAGCCTGCTTGAGTAGATTTATCACTTCGTGGCAGCCTGAGACTGTTAAAGATGTCATCTGAGGCGGAATTTAGTTGCCTCGTTGCGGTGGGTTAGCCAGCACAATTTAGCAAGATGCGAATATTCTTAATAATTTCATACTTCCTGATGTTTGAAAAATGTGTTTTTCTTTGCAAACCATTAAAATCGATGTACATAGACTGTTTTCAAAACACGCCGTTAGACAAGAAGGTAAAGGACCCTATTTCTGGCGAAGTCACGTGTTTCCGGTTGATAATGAGACATAAAAACAATAAATATTTACTGTCAGATCGTGTTTTTGTGACCACAACTCTGGCCAAATTGGAAAAAACTGCTTGATCAACCATTAGAAGTGCAGGAAACATCTCCATTCCTCTTGTTCATTGATTTAATTCAGCAATAGAGTTAGAACAGAAAATGGTTGATCACCATAAAGACAGAACATGTATATTTCAAACATTTATGGATGAAAAATGGAATCCTAAATCATCATTCACATTTAAAGCTGCTTCCTACCACTCGGTCTTCTGTGCACGTGTGTTTTGGTGCACCAGCGTATCCTAATGATGAATAGTTAGAATCCAGATTGTTGCTTGGCATCAAACCCTCTTTGGCCTTCCAGTTAACATCAAATTCTTCTTCGATCTTCTTTTTGATGTGATAAAGTGCTCCTCTGATATCATTTTTAATTTGTCTGATATGATTTTAAATTCTCTGTTCACTGCAGATGTGCCGCAGATGTTTTAGAAGAGGCTCTTGATCTCGTTAGATCCATGAAATGATCCTTGTTTATGTGTTGTATGTTTGCATGCGCAGCTTATTGTGCACAGCTTATTGTGCACCATTGAAATGGTCCTCAGCACCCAGTTCACCCAGTTCAGTGGGTTGGAAAGCTTCCCACACTGCAGCCTTGCTTACGGAATGATTGAGATGTTTACAGGCTGTGTGGGTGCTGGGATCTTCCGCCACTGATGGACGCTGTGTCGACTGCAGAAGACCAAACTGTTGTCTTTTATCTTATGATGTTCCAGTGTGGGTGGTGGAAGAACTGGTTTTATCAGAAATAAAGCAGAGGAGAGAAGATGAAGGTTTCTAAGGACGACCAGGAGGGCTGGTTGACGGTGTGCTTCAAGTACCTGCTCTTTGGTTTCAACTTTCTCTTCTGGGTAAGGAAGCATCCTTTTGTCATGGGAACCTTATTAAAAATGAATTCACCTGCACTGAGCGGCGTTCTAAGACCAGGCTGGCTTCACACTAGTACTACGTTTGAATTCGAGCCAAATTAAATGAGGGAGGTCAATAAAATCAGTCTCTGGAGTGTTTGTGTTCAGCACTTGGACCCAGGCTTTGCAGATTGATTTCTGTTATCCCAGCGCTGTGATATCCTGCCCGTCTTCCTCAACCTGCCCCAAATCTGCTCCTGTTGAAAGCTAAGCCTGATCCTCCTGAGGCCTCTGGGTGGTTTCTTTTGCCCCTGACGGAAATGGAAGTGGAGAAGTTCTCCGAGGCATTTCCTCTGTGTGTCTGATGAGTGGATCAGATCTGAACACCACCTGCCCCTGCTCTCCATCTTCCCCCACTGAACCCAGATTTCGTACCCACTGGCTTTGTTTCCTCCTCAGGTGGGCGGAGCGGCCGTTCTGGGCGTGGGAGTGTGGACGCTGGTGGAGAAGAGCGACTACCTGAGCCTGCTGGCGTCCAGCACCTTCGCTGCCTCGGCGTACATCCTGGTGGTGGCTGGCAGCCTGGTGGTGGCGACGGGATACCTGGGCTGCTGCGCCGTCATCCGCGAGCACAGGAGCTGCCTGTCCCTGGTGAGCTGCCTGCCTCTGCACATTCTACAAAAACAGAAACGGTAAACGTGCGCAACTGGGCGCCTCAAACGGCCCCTTTAAACACTTAAAAACCGCATTTCTGAACCTTTGCCGTCCTCATTATTTTCGAGTCACGGCCCAGTGGGAGCGAGGCAGCAAGGAGGTGAACGTGTGCTGCAGTGGAACTATTTATAGGCCTTTCTGTCCACTCTTGATGGATAGAGCAGAAGGACAGAAAAACGGGCTGGGAGGAGAAACGCGGCAGATGCACTGAGTGTTTGGAGTGTGCTGCAGTTTGGATAATATCGCTAATATCCTATTTATAGATTAGCTTGGAGAAACGCCAACGCTGAGAGAGAGAGAGAGAGAGAGGGAGATTTCGGAGTTGAGCGTGGACAGCAGGCAAAAAGAGTCTTTTTAAAGAATCTTGTAACTAGGAGATACTAAATAACTGCAGAAGGACGTCTTTTTATACTCAACAGGGTGTTTCCGATTGTTTCACCAGTTGCTCTAAAACATCATTAAGTCACGTCTCATCTTTTATTATTGTTCATCTTTTTCTTAGCGCTGATATTTAGGACGGTGTTGAATGTTTCATGTCATCAGAAAGCTTTTTATTCCGTTTTGCGCAGCATACTTGAATAACCTCCTCATTTTTATCTGAGCCACCTGTTTGTGGGTTTCAAGACGGTGAAGATTCTATCAGTTTTTCTCTTCAGCGACATTTCAAACGATACCTCAGAGAGGTCTGATTGAGGGGCCTGTGGAAACGACGTCCGCCTCTCCGCTGGTGTCAAACAGCCATCTGCTGAAGCAGCAGAGGAGATGATTTGTTGCCGTCTGGGTCTTTGTGTCGTCCACAGTACTTCTTCTGCCTCCTGTTGATCTTCACCATTGAGCTGGTCGCTGGAGTTCTGGCGTACGTTTACTACCAGAGGGTAAGTGATCACCTCTGCTCCTCTGGGATCCAGCTTTCTCCACTCTTAAACCCCTCTGAGGTGTTGTCTGCTGTCTTGGTGGAGGATGTGTGGAGCAGCAGGGACAGTTTACATGTCATTTTTATGAGGGATTTGTGGATGATGAGACTGTGGCCAGCCTGAGCGGGCATCCTTCATGAGCAGAGATTGTATGGTGAACTCACAGTGAACCCCCGGGCCTGCCGTTCTGATTACACTCACGTTGGTGAGCTCAGATTTATGGGCTCTTTGAAAGACGAGGTCCTCCATCTGCTTTCTGCTGTTCCACTGAATGCGTGGTCACAAAAGGCCCACTTAGAGTGTGTTTGTGGTTATGTCATGTGTGTGGGTGTTCTGCTGGCTCTGCCCTCATCCTGTCTCTTTTGACAAGCTTCTTGCTTCAGCATCTTTGTGCAAATGTCTACGTTTAGCATCGCTCCTGCCGTCTTCCGTAGGTGAGTGAGGAGTTGAAGCAGCACCTGAACCTGACCATGGCGGAGAACTACGCCCAGCCAGGGAAGGAGGACATCACACTAGCGGTGGACCGGTTGCAGCAGGACGTACGTGCTGGAGTCCTCGGCTGTTCTCCGTAGGCCGTCCCAACCGCCTGTTTTCTCACCTCTCCCTGCCCCCACAGTTCAAGTGCTGCGGCAGCAACAACTCTGGGGACTGGCTGAGGAGTCGCTTCGTCACATCGGCTCAAGCGGAAGGCAGGGTGGTCCCCGACAGCTGCTGTAAAACCAGCACCCCGCTGTGTGGCCGGAGGGACCACCCCTCCAACATCTACAAGGTGGAGGTCAGTGCCCTCCAGCGGTGAGGGTTAGGGTTAGGTACCAGCTTGGATTGGCCCTATTTGTGTTTTGATCCGACTGGCTTTTGCAGGGTGGCTGTATCTCCAAGCTGGAGCGGTTTCTGGCTGACCACCTCCTGGTTATCGGAGCGGTGGGCATCGGAGTGGCTTCCCTGCAGGTAAAAAAGCATCTGTCACCCCTCACTGACAGAGTTTGTTGAGTATGTTTAGGTCAACAGTTCTGCTGCCACTGTTCTCTTCAGAGGCTCCGTTCCGTCTTCATGTCTGTAGAATCTGTCGGAACCACAAAACCCAGTTTTGAGCTGGTCTCTGGCGCTAACACTCGCGTCTGGTGTAGCACACTAACCTGCCTGCTGACGGGAAGTGTCTCTGTGTCTGGTGTGGATGCAGCTGGCCGGAGCCATCCTGACAGCCTCTTTTTGTCTATCTGCTGTATAAGGAAGAGGAGGAAGACTTGGGTACATTTTGAGTTGGCTGGAACAACAAGGTCGGAGAACTCGGACTGTGTTGGAAACGAGCTGCGGGCTGCACGTGCGCTGAACCCAACACTTGCACGTTTTTCCTGTTCGCATCAGCCTTTTAGCTGCCTGCTTCTGCTCTGCACGTTGCGATAACGGCCGATTGGCGATTGCTGATAAGGACGTGGCGGAGAGCAAACACGCAGGAATGGCTCATTGTTTATTCAAAGCTGTTGTGGTTTTAGCGCACCTTTATCTGCCAGCTAATGCAAATGAATATTCTAAAGTTATTTTCGCAGTGTGGTGGTAAATATACACATCAGCTTTAGTTGTGCGTGTTTGAGCTTGAGCTCGTTCACGTTTTTGTGATTACCTCTGAAACGAGGCTTCAGCAGGGCCTCACTTGTCCTCCCACAGCACCATCGTGGACCTACACGCTGTTTTAATGGTGCTGAAAAAGAGGCACTGACGGGATCGCGGTGGGTGGATGCATAATGGCTGCGTCAGGCTTTCTCAGAAGCTTTCACCTGCTCAGATTGAATCTGGGCACTTGGCCGTTTATCCATCAAGCCCGAGCGGCCTGCCGGTGCAGCTCAGTATCTCCTGCTTCTTTCCCATCTCCCATTTTTATGTTTTTGTCATCTTTTATAGCGCAGCGCTTCGGTAAATCATTGAATGGATCTTTGAACACTCTGTGGGCCAGAAAAGTGAAAAAGTGCTGAATTCTTTATTTAAAGCTGCAGCTGCAGTTTAATGTTTATATTTTTCCTTGAATTGGGTAAAAATATATTATGCATGTTCATACATTTTTATTTTGCTCCTCGTGCCTCTTTGTGCTTTTGCAAAGATCTCTGTACGCGTTGCTGCAGTAACGGCTTCTTGACTCATGACATCACCATGGTAACCAGCCTCATAGTTCTCTCCTCCTATGGCGTCACCTTTAACCCCCACCCTGCCCTGCAGTCAATAGTGTTCCGGCTTCCTGCAGCCTTCCATGGTGACTGAAGCCTTCTCAACACTTCTGTTTTCAGATCTGTGGGATGGTGTTCACCAGCTGCCTGTACAGAAGGATCAAGATGGAGACTTTCTGAGAACATCAGACCTCTAACGTACTGTTAGTTCTTCTTAGCAGTTCACAATCTTTATCTATTTTTTAAACCAAACGCAGGCATTATTTGGATTGTTTGTACCTTTTAGACTCCTCATTGGTTCCTTTTATCAGTTTTAAAGCTGACAGAGCAGTTTTATCACAGGCCGTATCACTGTGATGTCCTTTTCCTGGGTTAAAACCACACTTCAAAAAAGGGTTTTAAACTGTGTTTTGCTCTAATGCTTCAGTAGTTTTACCAAGGTAATTTATGGTTCTTTTTAAGAACGTATTGTGCCTCTTTAACACCTCAGAATGAAATTTATGCACTCCAAAAGGCCAAAGGGTGGAAAATAAACGTTTTTACTAATGATGACTGGATATTTTTTGAAAGTTGGAGCAGATGGTTGAACCGCTGGCAAGAGTGGGCAGATTGGTGCAATGGCTCCGCCTAGCGGTTGACTTTGGGTACTGTCCATGAAAACTGGACGGCCGTAAATACTGGGAATTACAGGTATGTGTTGCGTTGCAAATCACTCAGCATTACTTTGAAACATGCTTGATATTTATTTCCAAGAAGCCATGCCTATGCTTGAACGTTATAAATGAAAGCCTTAGATTGTAGATTGATGAAAAAGATGTCACACTGTCGGTGCTATTCAGTGTTTGTGTGAACCACATAAATAAGCGTTTAGCGCGGTGGCATTAAGGAGTGGCATTGCTATTATGAAGCAGTTTTATTGCTTTCAATATGCGACGTCCTCGGAGCCCCTGCAGTTCCAGAAGTAGACCGCTAGAGGGAGACAGAGATGTTCCATTCGGAGAACCCGAGGTTCATGAGGATGTCGGTGCCGAATGCACAGCCGCGGTGCGCAACTTGGTGTTAGTCAAGACGTATCGGGCAATTTAAACCGGATTCAGATGGCTGATGGTTTGTGTGGGCATCAGAGAACACTGGAAAAAAACTCTGACGTCGCCAGGGCCTTCAACTACTCCACACTAGAATTTCCAGTTGATAGGATGACGCTGCTGATAATTGTGGTCTAAGGGCGGTGAAGTGGCTCCATCTGCATCTTCTTGTTGCTCTTTGTTTTAAAGATTAGACACAGACATCTATCATCCCCCACTTGCAGGACAAGGATGAAGTCAAAAAAGTTTGGATGTTCTCTTTCCCTTCAGCTCTGTCAGTCTCTTTATCTACATCTGCTTTACGAGGCTGGCTTTTATGTCTCTTAAATGTCACACACACTGCGTTGTCATTTATCAACCCTGAATGTGCAGTTACATTTGTGGAAATGAAGAAAAAGCAAAAATCTGGACCATGTAGCACATCAGCTTCGATCTGGATCAGCAGGATGTTGCCTGGGTCTGTAAATGGTTCTCACATGCTTCCCAGCACTCTCCCCCAGCTGGCAGAGCTGTGGTTTCTCAAGTGTACGTGTCTGTGGTGGGGGGACTTCGTCTGTGGGTGGAGGAGTTTAGATGGAAACTAAACTTGCATTCTGAGACTTCTGTGTAAGTGATGATGGGAGTTATGGCGACGAAGCTGCCGCTTGATGGCAAACAGATGCTGGACTTTTCAAATGTATCCCAAATCCCGGCACAGGTACCCCGACAACAACTGAGTCATTAGCGAGCGCTCGCTTTGCTGCTAATGCTAACAGTTGTGTCATCTGGTCTGTGTTCTGCTGTGTTTTGGTTCCACCCGTGTAAATAGTGATTTGTGGTGCACAATCAGATTTGCTTACTTTACGGCTCCGCTTGTTTCCCCGACGCGAGCTGAACAAAGATGTGTGAAGAATTCATGGTGGGATGGTGAGCGCGGCGTTGCTTCTCTGCAGTCGGAGGGGTCAATGGGGTCAGAGCTTCTTATGCTGCTTTGCTGAAGCGCCGCGCCGCTGTTTGCACAACTGTTCACATCTGCGTCCATCTTTCCACGTGAAATTAATGCGAAACACCAGCGCGTGTCAGCGAGGAGCCGCCGAGGAGGCCGCTTTGGTATCCGTCAACATGTGTTTGTTTTTGCTGCAAGATGGATGGAAGAGGAAGACGTGGATATCATATTTAAGGGTGTGTTTATCATGCACAGAAGGGCGTGAGAGGTGGAAGCGAATGGCGTGAGGAGAGGTTGTGCCCCAGCTCTCTGAGACTGGTGGCACGGAGGGGAGCATGGGAGCGACCTTGACTTGGTCATGAGAGCAGCGTGAGCTCCAGGAACCAAACGGAGGAGATTTCACAATCGGTAAACAGGCTCTCAAGTGCCCTCGGGGAAGTAAACACTGGAACAATGAAGCGCTGTGTCGGGACAGTGCAGCGCCTTGAGAGGGAAGATAAAGGACTGGAG
This sequence comes from Tetraodon nigroviridis, assembly GCA_000180735.1. Lineage (NCBI taxonomy): Eukaryota > Metazoa > Chordata > Actinopteri > Tetraodontiformes > Tetraodontidae > Tetraodon > Tetraodon nigroviridis. Next base: position 549,952 of record CAAE01014664.1, on the reverse strand, counting down.
ACAGATGGTGCGTTAGTTGTTGAACTCCACCCAATTCCGTTGAGAATGTTGACTAAATAGGCCTTCCGATGCATGCTTTTGTCACAGAAATCAAATTATCGCTGAAATGACCACATCCAAAGCCTTAAATCAGCAGACAGACCTTCTCGGGCTATAAAAACAGCCAATTTATGACTCCGTCCTGTCCTGGTGGGTCAGATTTGAAACTCTGACGTGAGAACACATTGTTATCAGAATGATTTAGTGCCAGAGCTCAGCAGCTGAAGTGGAGCTGGGCTCGCACACACTCGCCCTCTTCTGAGAACCTTCTTATCACCTGTGCTAATGCATTCAAGAGCCGTGTGAAGCGATCTCCGCGGCAACACGAGGTCCAACATCTGCTGCCGGGGATCGCATGAGCATGTAAATATTCAGTAATTCACGCTGGCTTGTAAGGTTTCTGTCCTCCGACCCTGATGCAGATGTGCGCAGCCGTGCGGAGTGTTGAAGCGTTTCTTTCAGCCGTTTCTCTTCCTCGGCTCTGCCGGCATCTGGCAGTGCTTCTATCAATCGTTACCGCCTCAATTATCCCTCAGTTCTGCACCTAAAACACTGGCAATCCTGTGGGAGGAATGTAAACCCAGAATATGGCTCCTTTCATGCTACACCTCACCAGGAAATGACGTGTTTGCTGAACTAAATCCATTGCTGCCAAGATTATACCATTAGCGTATTTGTCCTAGCTTTGCTTCAAGTCTACGTGTTAGCCTGGTTTGGGAACATAAACAGCGTGTGTTTGTCCGTAATTCCGCTCTGCGTGGACAGGAAGGTGCGTGTTTGGCCTTAAGGTGTGCAGCTGTGGGAGCTTAACTGGCCTTACATCTGGAGACCCTTTTCCAACACCGGCGAGGACGCAGTGTGTGTCAATAAATCAGCGTTTATGCAGCTAACACGATATTTCTTAAGAGTCGGCCATCCCCGAGGCTGCTGCATCCCATGGTGGAAATGGTTGCACGTGAAAACGATAAACAACTGGCAGTATTTTTTGTAGTTTCCTCTTTAGTGGTTTGTGTTTAACTTTATGGATGAGACCCCGACCTTTCATGTCCGTTTTTGTATTCTGATATTGTCGTCTTAGGTGAAAAGCTGAGCTACTTCAGGCGAAAGATTCACTGGCACCAATTTAAACTCCGCGTGCGGTCTGCTGTTCAGACAGTCCAGCAGTAATTGGCGAGCTGTTTCTTCTCTGAGGCAGAGAAATCTTCAACAACACTGCGACCACAAATGTTTGTGTGTTTAAATGAAAACTGAGATGGTTCGGAATCGTCCTGCGCTCGTCCTCTTCTGCCTGCTTCTCACATTAGTCTTCATGGCATCACCCAGATGTGTGTTAGTGTGTTTCCAGCTTTGAGTCACAGAGCTGCAGCCTCAGCTGAGGTCAGAATGACAGCGTCTGCCTGCAGTTCGCCGATCACCCGGCAGATGGCCTCAGAGGTCAGGGCCTCTGGTGCTGAGGAGGCAACCCTGGCAGGCATGAACATCCTGTTTTCAGGAATCCATAAGGGCAGATCAGGACCTTTTCCCTCTCCTCGTCTTCCATATTGTTATTTATTATTGTGTTATTTATAGTGCTTAAATCCACATGAAGACTATGAAAAATAATCACAGGGCTTATTTTTCTCTGTAAAGAATGAACACAAACGGATGCAGAGGCCAGTTCACACCGGCACTCCAACCATCACCATGGAGACCGAGATTCAGCCATGTTGTGTGCTATGTTTCACCGCAGTAGACTTGAAGTCTATAGCAGAAGCGCTTCTCCGTGTACGGGCGACCGCGCCTCCATTTGGCGAGCGGAATCGGCCGTGGACGTCTCTGGCCAGCTGGTTCTGTGTGAGGAGGAAAGAGGGGAGGCGCTGGTGATGGTCACATTGGGCTGAGATCCGGAGGCAGAATCCTGCTGCCTAATCTCCATATCTGACCGCTAAACTGATTAGCAAAGAAAAAACAGGGGAATTCTTCCGTGGCACTTTGGCTCTGATGCGATCGAAGGGCGCTGCGTCTCCAAAGGCCTCCTGAGACCAAAGGTGGTGCAGCCAGTGCTCATTACGCAGTCAGAAACTCTGATCATTCCTTCAGCCCACCGTTTCATTAGGAACACATGGCCTAGCGAAGGCAGAGGAGTCCGAAGCTGATGCCCGCTCAGCCTGTGCCATGAGTAATTGTTTCTGGCTCTGCTGCCGAGCCGTTTGTTCACCTGCTGACAGCCGGCAAACAGGAGGAAGAGGATTGAGAGGAGACAGAAGAAGCAACACCCTGGCTTTGGAGATTTATATCGTAGAGTTGGGGAGTCAGAGCAGGGAGGACAGAGCTGGAGGACAGAGCTGGAGGACAGAGGAGGTTGTTTTCTCTGTTTTTCTTCCCTCCCCTCATTCTTTGTGCTTCTCCAGAGTGTGGAGGAGAGGCAGGGTGTCCCAGGTGAGCTCCTGTCCATTGGAGGCACTTCATTACCTCCTGGAGGATTGAGAGAACTTTGTCGCCCATCTCGCTCCTCTTCCTTGATCTGTTACCGTGGCGATGTCTTACTTTTTAGGGAGCATCTTTTCACTGTCTGAAGGCTGCTCGAAGCCTCTGATTACTGAGCAAAGGGCTGATTTAAATCTTGAATGGGAATCTGGAGGAACATAAATAACGGTTGTGAAAGTGGGGTCTGTCTTTGCAGGTATCAGAAATGGTTTCCAGACAGGCCTGTACTTCCTGGCACGGCTCCTGAGACGACTGGCTTGTTAGCCCAGAGATAACTGTCATTTTTTATTATTCATGCCTCAGAATTACAGAATATCTTTGGGTTTTTCTGCATTTTCACTGTTTTCTGTCCTTTTTGTGGAAGTAAGAAGCAAAACTATCAACTGACTGGTGGCAAATGAAGCTGAGGCGTGCTGATCGGCCGTGTTTTTAGGCGTCTCTCCCTCCTCATCCGTCTCTGTTCTGGCGCTGCCATCCACGCCTGTCCTCTCTGTCAGATGTCAGTCATTCCGGTCTCCTGCTGGCTGGTACGGAAGCCAAACCCAAATAGCCTCAGCTGTTTGCAGCCATTTTAGATGGAGGGAGGCGAAGGGGACTTGGAAATGAAGCCGCCTCTTGGCGTTCCCCGACCCAATAACCATTAGGCCCCACCTGACTGGCCACAGATCGTCTTTCCGCTTTGTTTGCTCTGATGTCACTGGACCGGCGTGGTCCTGAATGCTTGATGGACAGCCTGGTGTGTTTGTGTGTCACAGATGGCGGAGGAGGGGCGGAGGGTGGCAGCGTGGAGGGTGGCAAAGACGCGTCTTATCACACGGCGCCACATGCGGGCTCTGATGCGCCATTGTGACGGGATGTTTTTCTTCTTTTTGTCTCATTTTGTCTCCAATTGTCCATGGTTCCCCCATTGTTTCTGGAAAGTCGTTAATTAATTTCCCTCTTTTGCCCAGTCTTGCTCATTCCTTGTCTTCATCATTCATTCTCCCTCCCTCCCTCCCTCCCTCCCTCCCTCTCTCTCTCTCTCTCTCTCTCTCTCTCTCTCTCTCTCTCTCTCTCCTGTTTGCCGGTGGTTTATCTCAGTTCCTCATCACTGATCTCTTCAGCTTCCCTGTGACTGTCTCCTGTGCTCATTCCCATTTGGAAAGCTTCTTAATCCCTCCTTTTGTCTTTGTGTTGTATCCCCCTCTCCTCTCTTTCATCCATCCATCCCTCTCGTTATTCCCCGTCTGTTATTGGGCCTTTTTCTCCTTTGTGCTCTGTGACAGGCCTCTTCCTCTCATTGATAGCGATGGCAGGCTCAAGCCCACTCATAATGGGGCTGATATTTTTCCCACTGGAGGACCTCCCCCCACCCCACATAAAAACCGTACAGACGGCCCTTCTCCCTGCCTTCCATCCATACTCCTCGGCTTCCTCGACTCTGCCAGTGGGGCAGAAGTTCAACAAGCCTGGTTTGTTCTGGCCGCTCGTAGCCTGAGAGATTAATGCCGAAGCAGACTAGAATGACATTTATGAGACGAGAACTGAGGCAGAGGAGGTCGGGGTAACGGTGCTGGATCAAGTATGACCTTTTCCTGACAGATACAACCAGAGGAAGAAAGAAGACAGATAGTAGAGGAAGGTTAAAGAGCTGGTTTCTTTCCCTTTTTATTCTATCTATTTTGATTTTAATCCCAATCTGCTTCCATACTCTCTTACGATGATCTGAGCTACGAGCAGTAAATTAGACGTCATTTTTGGATGCAGTCAGAAGTAAATTGGTCATGACAGTTAAGCACACCCGTCATCCTGGCAGATGGCAACAAATCAGTCAGGTGAATGAAAAATATCTCACAACTGGTTTGTTGACTGTGGAAGGGAACAAGCCCGTGCACATCATCCCGATCTGAAGCCATGCTTGTTTATCTTGGGCCAGTTACATTTTCTATGACAGTTATGTCACATATGGTCCATGCATCCGTCTGCAAATGCTCCAGTGTGGGCTGGACAAAGGGATCAGGGTAATTACACCAAAAGATGATTTTAGAAAATATTCCTTCACATTCCAGCATTCGCCAAGCTTTAGCTGCCGGACAGATGGCCCCAGAATACCTTCATGGTCCAGTTGATTACTCCAAGATGCACGGACAGCTGGTGTTTGCTGTGTTTGGTTCTTTTTTTGTTTTTCCCTTCATCAAATGTGGCATTGTGCGTCAGAACCAAACATCTCCAGCTCGGCCTCATCTGGTGGAAGTGGACATTTGGAGTTTTTTTCTGCCTCTGAGTGCTGTTATGAGTTTAATGTAGCATGCTAGCTGAGGCCAGGGAACTTCCTCTGAGCACTGCACAATCTGACCTTCAGGTGAGGTTGATTGGACCTCCACTCTGGGGAAGAACAACTACTGGGAGAACTGATGAAGCCTTTTGGATAAAAGGCGAAACGTTTTCCAAAAAGAAAATTGAAAAGTCCAGATGAACACAAAGTCTATTTTTGAATAAACTACTGGGGTTGTTTCCATTCCAAAACCCATGTGCAGCCTCGGGTGTTAATTCCTGGTTTTCTTGTTGGAAATTGTGCATCCAGGCTTTTTCCAGGGAAGCAAAATCTTGGTTTTGTTGCATGTGCTTATTGTCACATTATGTTTTTCATGTAAAAGAAATTCAAGTCATCCGACAGTTTTTCGTTTTTATGAATCCCAGGGGAATTGTTATGACCGAGGACCGGCGACAGTGGCCCACAACGAGCGTGAAAGCCGATATCAATTCTGATGAATACCAAATGGGCGCCGCTGGAAATGCGATTTCACGAGCGCAGGGGGATGCATTAAAGCTCTGCCGGTTCTCTGGTTTCAACCAGTGTTGCGCTGGGTTTCCTTGGTCGCCGCCCGGGGTTGCCTACGGCTGGGGTGGCTTCCTCCATTGATGCTGACTGTAGCCGCTAATGGGGCCGCAGGGACTTTACAGCGCTTGTGGCATCAATCAGGGTCCTCGCTGCGCGTTTCAAAATGGCGCTCTTCTGTCACTCAACACGTAGCAGATGTCCCGGTCTGATCCTCCAGCTCAAGACACAAGTAATGCCAAATGCTTGCTAATGACGCTGGTCTGTTGCACCGATGAAACAAATGGCTGTTAGTTGGTGGGTGTAACCTGCTCTCCTCTGCAAGCCTGCACCACACGGATGTTTCTGATCCGGACATGTCTTACTGCTGCTTATCCCTACCAGCATCTTCACGCCTTTACTAGAGGCCTCAGGTTCTTCAGAGTGGGCTGAGACGCCTCGCTGCTGAATCAACACGCCAGAGTTGGTTGGAGCGGCGCATCCATCTCCGCCCCAGTGAGCCGGTCCTAAAGGGGGAGGGAATGGAGAGAGAGGGAGGAAAGCAACGTGCTTTGAGCAGCTCCCGTATTCAAAAAATGCCAAGGCAGAGATGTGGCGCGCTGATCTGTGCGAGGAACACTGGAGACACGCTGTTTCCAGGTGTCTGCTCAATCAGAAGGAAGAGTTTTATGAAATATTTGTCCTGCTTAACTCCTGGGACTTGTGCCTTTCGTTAAGGCTACGTGTTCTTGGCCAACCGCAGCTTGCTTTAGGAGACCGGCGCTCTTCAAGATGGTCCTTTTGTCTGTGGAGCCTTCATTTCTGCAGGCTGATGGAAGCCTGTGATTTCTCTGCTGCCGTCCCTCCCTGAGAGACGGAGGGCTTTTTGTCGTTGCTCCCCTCCCCCCCAGGCTGTAATCGCACTGAGAATGGGGTAATTAGGGCCACTGTAGGGTAATTACTAGAGCTGGAGTTGTTTAATTACAGCCTTCTCTGGTGCGGCCTGATGACATTGACGGTGGAGGCTCCTCACAGGGATGAAGTGATTTCATCTTTCACTGTGAGGGACAGAGAAAGGTTAGAAAATGTGAGTGGGAGGGATCCGCCGAAGAAAAAATAGACTCTGATGTCTGCGATGGGGAGAGGGGGTTGTTGGGTGAGAAAGTTCCTGGTGGTGTGGCTGTAACCAAATGAAATCGATGTCTGTGAATTTCCCCTCACATGGAAAAGCATTCAGCCGTGGTATTTACTCTAGACATGACCTTCTGTCAACAGTGAGGGACAGATCCTGTCCCATCGCTCTGTGGGAGGTCTGCTGGGAAGACTTTCTCAATGATTTGTCTTTTTGTTTAACTTAGCTATTTGTATTTACTGCCCACATATTTACCTCTAAACAGGTCAAAATTAGAATCCATTGTTGTAATTTTGGATGATGGCCATTAGGGGTCGACATCACTAACAGGTGTAACATCGTTTAGGGCAAACTCCCTGCGCCCTTTGGTCTCCTTCTAATAGGGCACAACCCCGAGGAACCCCCATCCCTGACTCTCACAGTTTAAGGCCTGTTGACCTGAAGATTTGTGGAGCCGAGGGTGAGGGGTCATTCCCCAATCTAGAGGAAAGGAATGCACCCCGCGGTCTGACTGTCCCACAGCTGGAAGACGACTCTGTCTCCCTGCGTCTCACACTAATCCAGAAATAGTTTGAGGAGATGTTTCCTGCAGAGCAGCATTCTAGACTTCTACCCTGATGTACTGTAGGCCCATCCTGGTGATTGAAACCATGCCTGAACGCTATCACGAGGAGACACGGTCAATAATGAGACGGCTGCTATTAATTCAGGACGACTGACAGGTTGGGAGTTCAAACAGCAACATTTGAGTTGTGTGTGGTCAACAGGAGAACAGATGTGATGGGTGTATTTGTGCCTGTTTGCTAAACACCAACATTTCCAGATTTCTGATCCCTGAACGGTGAGTAAGAGCTGCTTTGATGGCTGGATGGAGTCCAGAACATGTGCGGCGTGTTTGCGTTTCCAACATTGTGGCTAAAAAACGCCAGATGAAGATGTAAAAGATGCTGGCCTTTTTCCAGTCGATGTGTCGTTTGAAAGTGGACCCGCGACCTTCTGAACCCTGACTCTCTCCCCTCATTAGTCTCTTTGTGGAGTCCCTTAGCTATTTTTACTTGGTTAGCATTTTAGCTCCTCTGCAGGAGGTCCTGAGTCTCATTTCCGTGCTTCGAATGACAGACGCGTGCCTCAGCCACCCATCATCAAACAGATGAATTACGCTGGCTGGAAATGCCATGGATGTGACACGCAATCATTCTTTCCAATATCTGACATGATGTTTGACAGAAAAGCGGGGTGGAGGAAGCCCTTATCGGGCAGGGATCAGTGAGAAATGAACTGGCTGCGTTCTGCTGCTGACAAGACGCAGGAACAGGACATCTGCTGCAGGTCCAGGATGACTGATTGTGGTCCTTCACGCTAAAAACTACAAGACCTTAAAGCCATGACCCGTTCAAGAGCTCAACAAGCTTTTTTTTCCCAGGGAGTGTGTATTAGCAGTCCGTGAATGTCAACCAGGTGGAACCGTTGGTTGTATAAGGGGAAAGACAGATGCTAAAGGCTTAGCATGCTACTTCCAGATGGCCTTCTCGTCTTTATTTTTATGCAATAGCATTGTTTCTGAAGCAATTCTATGGCATTTAAAGCTTTATATCAGGGACCTTTCTTAGTTCTCGCTACCTCCTGCATCTGCTTGCAAGTCTTCTCTCCAATTAGTGAGAGAAAAACAACCTAACTCTGGGAACTGAGACAAATTCAGGCGCGGAGTGAAAAAAGGCCAGTTTGCCGTTTGATCTATGGAAGCTGGCAACCTCTGGAGAATCGCTTTATCTCCAGAACACTGCAGCCTCACCTCCCACACCTCAGCGACCTTGTCGTTTGTAGCACATCAGAATAGAGGATGATTCCAGCCCTCAGTTCCCTCCACTGTAACAAGACTCGGTTAAAAATAATTAAAGTAGAGGCTGAATGATTTTACTCCGCCGATCGATATCAGCTTCTGCCGTGGAGATAGAAAACGGCGGGCAGGACTGCGAGGAAAGTGAAAATAAAAGAGCGCTCTCGGTGGATTCTGATGTGTTTCCAGCATCACATGAGGGCCGGTGTAATGCGGTTTCCTGCCAAGAGTGTTTTTTAATTGGCTCCCTTGTGTTGATCATCGGACTGTGCTCTGGACTCCTGAAGCAGCAGTAAAAGGCTTCAGCCTCGCTGCCTATTAGAACTGACAGTTTATGATCCATCACTCTGAGTCCAGCTCCAGCGCCTGATTAAACCCCTTAAAGACTAATTTCTGTCTATAAAATGACTCTTTATTGCATGGAAAATATTCCCTATGCAACCTTAAAAAGGCTCAGGAGTACAGTTCTGCCCTTTGACTCATGAGTTCTGTGTTATTTTACCTATTCCCTCCAAATCTGAACATTTCTAACAAAGCCTAAGATTAAAACCAATGCTAAACGATAGCCATTCCCTAATAATTAAGACCAACAGGTTGGAAGCAGATGCCTATATTCCAGAAAAAGATGTAACGGGAACATGTTTGTTTACATTTGCAGACTTTTTTGATCGTGTATCTTGGTCCAGAAATTAAAAGTAATCCTTACAGCCACAAGCTGACAGGATTAGTTCTGTCTCTCCTCTCTGTGAACCGAGCATGTCTGATTTTAGAAAAAAAAGGCTAACATAATGGTGTCTGCTTGCTTCTGCCTCATTTAGAGTCCCTCCTGAATCTGCCTTATTGTCCTTTTGTTCAAGATGTATGAAGTTAGGTAAAATGGCATTAACCCGCTCCTCTTGCATCTGTCAGTCAACACAGCGCCTGTTCTTTGTTCGCCACGTCACTTTTTGCCGAGAGCCTTCAGTGGAGATGAAAAAGCCATCTGAGCCCCCTCTTAAAGTGGAACTCTGCTTGCTGCCCTGTGATCATTCTACCATTTGTGCCCTTCCCCATGGTTTGGGGTTTGCCCCCACATTTCTAGCTTCAGACCCTCTGACTGAGATCAAACTGCCCGGGTGCCGACCCCCTGGCTGGGACTCTCTGAAAGTGCTAATGACCCTGTTGGTGTGAGGGAAATGACCTCTGCTCTCCTCCCCCCTAACTCCAAAGTCCATTCCAACTTTACAGTGATTACTTTGCCACTTGTGTCCTACTTGAGCGACCTCAGCTGCCTTGCGGGAGGAGGACTGCTGAACTTTCACTGCGGGTCAGTGTTTTTGGTCGGAAGAATGACGCGCGGCCTGTTTTTCGAGGAACAGGCGGTAGAACCACCTGCCCACTTGTCGACACAGGTGTTGACATATCAGTGAGGTCTTCATAGTTTGCTCCTTTGCTAGGTCCACACTCTGTTTGAAAAGATGCTAATAAATGTTTTTGCTGGTCCGATCTTCTGCAGATAAATCAAAAAACTGTGTAAATCCACCCAAAATCACAACATGACAATAGAGCAGCTGTATCGTTCCCACCTGGCCACGTTTCAGCGGAATGAGCTATCTGAGGAACCTGATAGGAGAGCTGCGGTTGCGTATCCGGTGTTTTGCAGCGATGCGTCTTTCCTCTGTGTCAGCGGTTAGGATCGCGGCGAGCTCATCTGAAGTCTTGATGTTGCTTTTCTGGGCTCGGACCAACTCCACATTATCCGTGAGACCTGAGTTGAGCCCCCCACCCTCTGCTGAAGGCCTCACATTACGGTGAGCCCACACAGTAATTTGTAGACAGATAATTTCAGTGACCTCTGGCAGCATCTACGCACTGTTGGCTGCTGTCCTGATTCAGCAGAATTGCTCTCAAGGGGTTAGCCTTTAGCTTGTTTAGCAGAGATTGCAAGAGAAACTGTGGGAGCCTTATTACAGCCTGGTTCTTGCTTCAGGTATGTAGGATTGGTATCAGCAATGCACAACATTGAGTTTTAGGATACAAAAAAACAGAGGAGTGTAAGTGCAGACATTTGGAGGTTGTTTCCTGGTTCCTTTAGCAGGAAACACAACTGTCCTGCAGGCTAATGGTGGCTGATTGGCACAAAAGTCTTCCCTTCAAAATGAAAACAGACTCTGGAACCAACAGAGATCTCAGCCTGCTCCTTCCATCTATCACTTGTGCAGATGCTGTTTATATCAGCCTTCGTCTTTGATGCTATGCTTTGTTTGCGACCTCTCACTCATTTAAATCCACAGGCGGACTTCAGAGGTCTCATTATCGGACCAGAAGAGCAGGAGGCAGAAGCTCCTTTTCTACTTTTGGGATCCCCTAGATGGTGGCACATATGGTTGTCATTATTTCCGTTTCTGTCTTTGGAAGAAATATGCATTCCCTCAAGTCTTTTTAGGACAATGGCTATTATTCACGACTGTACAGTGGCCAAGATGGTGGAATGGAGCAAAGCCCTGCAAACAGACAGAACACAAGTTAATAACAAAAACATCTTCATCCCTTTGACACCCGTACTGCAAACACAGTTGCAGCATATTGAGCTTTTCCATTGCTAGAGTCACCTTCTAGGAAAAGGATCTTAACCACAACTCTGCAGTTGGTGCAGAGGCTGTTACATGCAAATTCCTGCATGAATCTTCTGCTGATTATGGACTGGGAGACAGGGAGCAGGGCAATGATTTCCAGGCATTCTAGAATTGCTCTCCAGCAGAAGAGTGTGTGCAGTGCTGATGTTTACAGTGGTGCACGGAGCCAATGTGGCCTGCAGAGCCCCTGCCAGCTGTCAAACTAGCGTAGGTGTGGATGCTAGTTGGTCTCCGTGCTTTTTGTCCACTTCTGACCAACCACGGTGAATGATTTCAGCTTAAATGTTGCATTGGCACATTCTTCTTTGACAACACTCTCTGTGGTGAGAAACCAAACAATGGGTCATTACTCACCCCCCCCGAACCCCCTCCTTTTCGTGTGTAACCATTCTCGATCGGTGGTCAGCTCTCGGTATCTGTTTTGCTTCAAACTCGACAGAAGGGCAGCACGTCAGCACAAACGCGCGGGTTCGTAAGTGTTTGCGTGAGGCGAGCTGCCAACCCGAGCGTGACGTCCAAGTGCAGCCGCAGGAATCTGTTAGAGAGAAGAAGAGGCTGATTTCAGACAAGCGTACATGTTATCCGTCAGATCCTCTGGGACCCACTCCAGTCCTCCATTGTGCGTGTGGTGGATATTGTTGGACAAAAGAACCAATTTTGTGCATCAGTGGAGCCACGGCCGAGGTCCCAGAGCCTCAGTGTGGTTATGTTGTAGCAGTGCGGTAATCTGGTCCGTCTCCTGTGGGATCCTGATTGAGTCTGAGGTCTTTCACGTTAACCCTGAGACCTCCGGGCTCCCCTCCAGGACCAGGTCGGAGAGTAAGGGTCACAGCCTGGTCACATTTACTCAGAGAACCCTGGAACGTGCCAAGCCCCACGTGGTTCCCCTTTTCGTCTTTTTTAGCCCGTTTGCTGGTTCTCCAGGCCCGGCTGACCATGAGCCAGACCCAGACTGGACCCCAGCCACATCTGGATGCAATTCTGATTTTATTCCTTCTTCAAACACTTCAGCCTGGGGGAAGAGAGAGAAGTTAATATAACCTTAATCAAAGGAAGATGGAATTGTATTCCGGAAATGCTGTTTTACTCTTGCCTGTGTTTTTATCTTCCCCCTGTTCTGTCGTTTTGGGCTCTGAGAGCCTGCCGTTGCTGTTGACTGTCAAACCAGTGGATTCCGACGTTTGTGACATATTTATGCGTGTATTCACAGCCCTGCGGGATTAGGTGGAGGGAGCGCAGCTACATTGTTGGGCCCTGTTCAAAACAGCCAGTCACATTTCATTTCATAGCAGCGGAATTCTAGTACTGGCCAATCGTTAACGGAACTTTTTACAAGTGATGCAATGGAGAGAGATCATCATAATTGATCAAAAAAAGTTTTTAAGTTGAAAAAGGTGAAAAAAATTGAGATAAACTAAGGTGACACCTGTCACATCCCGTTACACCATGTGCAGGACGTGCCCCCGTGTCCGTTCTCAGAGGGTGAGGTTGCCTGGCGATCGTGCAGGCGCTCTCATTGTCAATGAGCGTGTGTGTGTGTGTGTGTGTGTGTGTGTGTATATGTGTAGGTGCGCTCACCAGGGGACAGCAGCGGTCAAACCGCAGCCGTCTGCCGGGATTTGCAGGATATCACATTCGGGTCCTGTGATCCGGTCTGAGACGGACAAACCAGAACCAGCTGGGGGACATCAGCCGCTGTTTACTGGTTTTTATCTTCACATGATAACAGCAACGCTGTAAAAAAGTGAGGAAATGTAGCTTTAGTGAGGTCGGCAGTGTGGGAAAAGGAAGAAGAGGAGAGCGATAAATGAGATAGGTGTTTTTCTTTTGTTGACTGATTTATTCTTTTCTTTAGTTGACTGATTTTTTTTTTTGGCTTCTGATTTGTGCCACAAACCCAGCAAGTAAAATTATGGGTGGTCTGGTTTCGCTTTATTTTTTTGTGGAAAGATGTTATTTGTGCACCACAAAACAATCTTTACAGCTTTGGTGTCCAGATCATAATTCTTCTAATTAGGAGAAAAGTTATAACTGCACAATGAATCAATTTAAAGAATCTCCAACGAAAACAACTCCATGTTATTTCGACTTTCCCTGGAATTCATGAACAAACCAAACAGGATTTAGGAAAATAAATAAACACAGATATTAGTTTTAGCAGCTCAAGTCCAAAAAATGGCCCTAAAGAAACTTTGACCAACAATTTAGATGCTTAATGATGAATTTCAAATTAAAACAGCAAAAACATGACAAAAGCTAAACATCTGCATCTCTGCTGGGAAACTTGTATGGAAGTAGAGGGTTTCCTCCAGGGTAACTCTCATCAGATTATGGGCTCGAGGTCAGGGGTCTTACATCAGAAGGCGGCCTTCCCTGCCTGTGCTTTTTCTTCCCCTTTCTGTCCAGGCGTCAACATTATCAGCTCTGTCAGGTTCACAGACAGCGAAGGTCTGGGACCCTCTTCCTGACCTGCCCATCGCTCTCCCAGAGGAATTGTACTAATGAGACGCTATAGAGAACAGATGCAGAGAGAGCCGCCAGGACAAAAACAACCTGCCACAAACGCTTAATGATCTCTCTCTCTCTCTCACACACACACACACACACACACACGCACATGCACACATGCAGTTATGTCACAAAGGTTTCCTGGGCGGCTGTGTTGTGCGTGTTTGTGTGTATGCAAACACAATGGAGCAATTATGTGTTTCTGTGAATCTTCATGCTGTGTTTGTCCATAAACAGGCTGGACTTGTTCTTTTCAATAATTCCTTTTTTTTATTGTCTTTCAGACAAAACAACTTATTCACGTCAACCCCCGTGTCAATCCAGGACCCCTTTTTTGTTGAGAAATGTTGGGGGTGGGGGTGATATTGGCGTCTTCTGGCTTTTGTTTCCCTGTACAGCCATGCTCTCAGCACCTGATATGAAATTTCAGGAAGCGCGGTGCCTCTCAGAACAATATCTGCCCTTTTCCAAAGAGACAAAGTGGTTTATTATTACAGTGCGGCTGTAATATTAGCTGCGAAGTGTCTGCACGGCAAGAATAATGTCCCATCCGTGGCTTCAGTCACACCTGGTGGCTGTGTAAGCCCACCCTACTTAACCACAACGTCAGAGTTTGCAGCCTGGACTCGGGTGTGTGTATGTGTGTGTGTGTGGACTGCAGCTGGTTTGTTTGCATCCATCCGGAGTTGGATCGGAATAAATGACAAGTTAACAAAACAGGAGGTCGAGTATGAGCGGAGGAGTCCGAGTCACGGTGAAGCGGTGAAATGTGTGTTCACACACTCAATCAGGCACTGGAGGAAGGCATGGTTCTTGATATCGCACACTCCTTTTGCTTTTTTAAAAAAATACTTTTTATCATTCTGGCTTCCGTCTTGTCCCAGTGAGAGAGCTGGTCCATCCGGAACAGAAAGACAATCCAGGCGATAGACATGAGCGCACACCAGCTGTTCGCAAACGTCAGCTCGCGCTTGCCTCAGCCCGGATCAGGCCGCAGATGAAATGCAAAACAGATACCCACGCATGCACACTGCATCTGGATGCAGAGGCTTGGCCTTCGCATTCTGGCAAGGCATCAATGGAGGCCCCATTTTTCACGTTTACGTTGAGGTTTAGGAAGTTTAGGCATGAGATAAATGTTGATGTACGAGCTCTGGCATGTGCCAAAGGAAAATCTAGTCATCATTCAAAACCTTAAACTGTAGTTCTCTTTTACATTTGCGGCTGAGCTGAAAACTTTACGATGGATCACCTTTAATTTCTTTCTCTCTCAATGGCTCAGTTTATGCGTCTGGACTCTGGAACCTGGGCTGGCGCTGGCGTTCTCCTGGCAGCACCCGGGGGCTCGGACGCCAGCTCGCAGTGTGGCACAATGAGACGTCTGGATCCCGCCCAGGTCGAACCGGTTTTAACAAAGTAAGACTGCGAGGGAAAATAACCCTAAAGGTCTGTAAATGTCAGGAGCGGGTGGCAAGTGCTTGCTAGTGGTTCTTTTTTTTTTTTTTTTTTTTTTTTTACAAATTTGCAAAGAATTTGCGCCCTGATAAACCTTTTCCAAAACCCTCTTGAGAAAATTAGAACAAGACCCTGATCACTGCTGCTGTCCAATCAGCACAATTGAATCCGCACTTGACAAGTATTAAATGGTTTCTAACAGCCCCGCAACGCCATTGATCCCGTCTGTCCGTATTGATGAAGTCATAAATAAATAGGAAGAGTATAATGAGCGATGGCGAGATTTCAGGAGCTATCACAACACGGCCCAGGTGCTGCTTCTTCCTGACTGAATAATTGAAGAAGAGCAAGGAGGAAATGGAGGAATCTGTTTCAGGCGATTCATCTAAGTAGAAAATTACAGTATTGATTTTCATTAAGGTGACCGGCCGCTTGTGAAAGTAAATTCATTAAGAGAACTCCTCAGGTTAAAGTGTCTCCACTGTACTCTTTTCTTACGCTCTCTCTCTTTTCACTGCCATTTGCAGTAGCACGGAGCTGACAAAGGCCAAAATATATAAAACATACATAAAAGATTTATGGATCTCACAGACGGAACTGATGCTGGAACAAAATTTTGGTTTACGATGCTCAAACCCAGGAAATACAAAGGATATTTCTATTGGTTAATGGACATTAGTTGCCAATGTTTAACTTGTCTTATGTTTGCCATAAAAATGTTGCTTCATTTTTTCTTTCTTTGATACAGAGGTTAAACCTTCAAAGGCCTGACGCGCATTCCTTTGTTCCCTCCGTGTGTCTGCAAGCGTTCCCACCTGTGTGTTCAGTTTCACATTTCCTCCATTGCGCCGCAGAGTTAAGCATGAATGACGGGACAGTGGTAATGCCGGGTTATTGCGGAGGAGAGGGATCGGATATCAGAGCGACTGGGCGCATTAGAGCTGGGAAATGTTTTCATTAGGGGATTGGACCTGTAATTAGCCTGGACACGCTGCTAGGATGAAAAGCTAGTCAAACACAATGCGTCGTCTGTGTGGGGCTTTGTGTTCCACCACTAGGAGGCTAATTGATGGAGGTTCTCTTTCATAATAGAGACGGCTCATACATCATCTCGCCCCCCTTTCCAGTCTTTGGTGGCGGTTGAGTGATACACGACGGCCTCCTGACACCTCAGGGTAATGATCAGTCACTCCACACGTGATGTTTTAATGGATATAAAAAAGCTTTTATCTACTTCAACTTGCGCGTCTCCTTCAGGCCCCAGATAGCAACAGCTCAGGTCAAGCTGATAGCGCCCTGGAACAGGATGATGAAACAGCACCTCGTGACCTCTGGGACCGTTCAAGCTGTTTTCTGTTTCGCCAGGGCGCCAGAGTGTAACTCATCACCCCAGCCTCCCTAAACTGCATCTTAAACCCACTGACCTCAGCGCTAAAGCAGGTAACGCCACAGAAATGCCGGTTGTGAGGGAGCTTTGGCCGTGGGTGTTTAGAAGAGAAGCAAACAGAAAAGTGTTCGGCTGGAGCGGGGGGATCGATAGGGAGGTGGACAGAAGGCCGATGCAATCAGGATGCGGAATGAGGCGGGCTGGAAGCTTGCTGAGGCAGCACCGACGCCTTCGACTTGTCCTCTGGGCAGGAAAAAACGTCCTGCCGACACAACGGAGCGACGTCACAAACGGTCTGACAAACCTTCCATTTTCCCCCCATGTTAATCTGCCCCCTCACAAGCGAACCAAGTGAATCTGCTGCAGGGAGGGCCCTGAAATCACAGCCTGGCAGTATTTTGATAAGAGAAGTATTTTGAGCATCCGTCTCTGTCTGAGACAGAGATGGATGCATTCCATTTTAAATGTAGTACAAAAGAAAAATGCATTTTGATGGAAGTACCCTTACAATATAATGAAATTGACGTATATGTGAAGTATAAGAATGTTTAACCAAGAGATTTTGCTTGTGTCTCACTTCTGTACAAAAACTAAAGCTACGTGAATCTCATCTAAAACCTCCAACTCTGTCACGTTTGTAAAAATCCTAACTCTCCTGCTAAGCTAACCGGTGCTCACACAGGCAGAATGGCTGAAATCAGCACCTTCTGGTTGGAATAACACAGGCCTGTATGGTGGGGGTGTAGGTAGCTGCACCGTCTGTGGACCGGGGCCCGGCCCGACCCGCCGCAGGAAGACCCATTGTTATTCTGACATTTTCAACGGAACTTTGAATTTCTGAGTTTCAGAGCAGATAACCTACTGTGATAGCAAGAGTTGAAGTCTAATTTTAACCCCTGAACGACATTCTCTGGGTACTTTAGATTTTGTATGCGGAAATCTGAAGTAAGCTGCAAAGTCTCTCAGTTTCCCTCAGCAGGATATTGGACCAAGCGCTAGGTTAACACACTCTAAAGGTTTAGCTGGCGTTTGCTTTGTCTGGTCCGTTGGCAAGGTCTTTAACATTAAAAGTACCATTGTCTAATTAAAAGTCAGATTTTATGGTGGATGGCAGCTTTGTTACAGTATCCTGAACCTCCAAGATGGCGAGTGGAAGCTGCTCGTTGCATATGTATGACCGCCAGAGCGTGAGCACGCATGCAAGGCCGAGGCGAGCGGCTGGGTGGCGTGAAATCTTGCGGTGAGTCCACTCAGGTCAAAGTGTCTCCAGGGAGCATAAGTGGAAAGTAAATGCTGCCAGTTTGGACATCAGGCTACGACAACTGCTCTCAGCAGCATCTCGTCTGACAGGGCCATTAACGCCGCCGCACGCAAGCGGCAGACGGACACACGGGAGCAAATGCTAAAGCGTAACACGCGGCTCTTGCTTGCACATGAGAACAAGAGTCAGCTCCTGAAGGCATCGCAGCCTGAGAGGAGGAAATCTGGTCATCAGTATCTTCAATCTATTGATTTGTTTGATTTTAACTGAGGAGCAGAAAGTCTGTTGTTATTTATCCATGACTGGGATTATTTTGAGTTTTACTTCTTATTCCTGTTTTGCGACCACTGTTTAACCTTTCAGAGGACCACCAGCCAGCCAACCAGCCAGCCAGCCGATGGTTTACATTTTTGTGTGATCAAGAGTCCTGATTTATGCCGCCACACTCACAATCTCCCATCCTGGCTTTGATTCATTTGGCGGATGGTGGCCGCGCAGACACCCAGGTGGTTTTCATCAGTTCCGTTGGAGGGAGTTTACCGTCCACCTAAACTTTTCCATACGCAGAGGTGCCTCCCCCGCTCAGGTTTCGCCTTATTGGCGCTGATGATTCTGAACATTCGTGAGTTCTGGTAGCTGTTCAGTCTGACAGGATTTGTCATTGCTATTGCTAGCCTCGCACCACTGAGAGATTACTTTCAGTTGATCCAGTCGTTGAACCTCCTTTAAGCAGCTTTACGGTTGACTGTGTTTCCAGTAGCGCGTTGCTAATTAGCACTGGCTGTTTGTGGGAAAGAGGTCCACAAATCCCAGTAATTGTTGAAAGGTTAAGCAGTGATGTGACTGCAGCGTGGCAAAAACAAACCCTTCTCGTACCTCCTTTATGCCCTTCCAGGTTCTGGCTGCCACGGCGGTGGTTCAGTCATTAGATCGCTGAAGCCTCCCTCGTCTACTCATCTAATCTCTGTTCAGGGTCATGTGGTAACGGCAAGCAATGATGCCTCCTCTGGCTTCAGGACCAGGATGGAGCCACTGGTGACAGTTTGTCAGTTCTGTTTTTGTTGACATAAACAGCTAAAATCTTCAGGAACTCCTCTCAGAACGAGCTCAACTCCATAACAGACATTTTGGAGTTCTCTTTATATCTGTTGTATGTGAAGAGATGGTATTAATCTGGCCTGCACTATAATGGTTAGCAGACACCTGTCGGCATATGGCCACTCTATATTGTGAGAGGGGATACTTGACCTTCTCGGGGGCCGCCGGCCAGCACTTCAAGCTATTTCCCAGCCTGGCTGAATTCATGTCTCTCACTTTAACAGCCGCTGGCCCCACTTTTAGGAAATCGGGCCCATCGTCTCTCCCGCTCTTTCTTTTTTTTTTTCTAACATCAGTGCACCTGGAACAATTTTATTTGGCGCGGCTGGAAATATTCAAGATGGGAGGAGAAGGGGACATTTGTTCCATGGTGGAATGAGCCCGTTGGCTCCTCTGGTCCTGAGTGATGCCAGAACACTTTTTTCATCCGTTTCCCAGTCAGGATTCATTTGGTTGAGAGGATGGCTGGACTTTGTGCAGCTCCTGAGAGCTTTATTATACTGGCTGAGACTTTCCCTTTAATTACAGCTTTCTCACATTTCTCTTTAGTTTAACTTCTGTTTGCTGCCTCTTATACTTTTTGCTGTTTTCTACCAAAAATACTTCCTCAAAACCACAAAAATGCTGAGAAGAAGAACAAAAACCACCAGAATAGCGCTGCAGACATATACACACATCTGGTTTCATTACCACACTCCGTCCTTCATGTATGTGCGTGTTCTCTGTCCATCTTCAGAAACAAAAAATGTTTTTTTATCCTCGGTACAGCCGTGGTTGCCACATCCAAATAGGGGATCCTAGCATGTCATTAGCATAATTAAGCTGTGTAGTACTAAAGGTAGGACGCCGCTATTGTGCCATTGCTTCATCTAGGTGAGCTTAAAGAAAGGAGGATGAAAAAAAAGCCGCCGCGACATTCCAGACGATGCAATCACCATCAATCACGCAGGAGTCCGCCTCAAGGTGGCCCCGGACGCCATTCCTGCAGCATGGGGACGTTGTTTTGACAATGACTTAGGATCTTCCATCAGATCTGAGTGGGAATGCGGACGGAAGATCCCATCGGCCCTAATGGGGGCCGCGGTCTGAAATGTAATGCCCGTCCATTGACTCTCATTATGCCCTTGAGAAGCTCATAAACTGCTGCGGGACGCAGAGCAGTACGTGTCATCACCCACTGAGATCATACCCTTCATCTAAACACATAAATCTCTGACTTATGGCTGCGGCTAGCTAGCGCTGGGGGTTGAAGCTGGTGCACCGTAACGGAAAAAGGCTTTCAGTTCACCAAGGTTTCTTCTCAAAACCGCTTTCTCCTCATCATCCATCATCAGCTGACAGTTTAGAGCATGGCTGGATTGTACCCACTGTAATCAGCCGGTCTGAGGGTCTCGCTGGGCTCTGGTTTATCCCACCGGCACAGAGCATTCCACAGCTCTGGAGAGGTGTTGGCTAATTAGCCAGCTGACCCTGTGGGGTCAAAGGTTGGCGGTGCACCTCGCCCCAGGGGACCTTCAGTGATATTTTAAGATGTTTTGACTGTAGCTACCCAAAACAGAAAAAAGAAACCCCTGAAGGCACCGTAATCTGTGTTGGATGCATCACCAGGGTCACGCGCTGGCGGGTGAGGGAGCCGCTGCATCGTCTGACCCACAATTCCCTGCTTTGGAGCAAGGAAAAGGGCGTGAATGGTGAAGTTTATGATCCAGGGAGATACGTGTGTTCGAATCGCAGCACTTGCAACGGCTGGGCTGCAGAGGTCAGGAGGGGCTTGACGGGTAACCGTAAACCCCGTTTCCCCACAGCTGCCTGCACCGGCTCCGCATTACAGCAGTGAAATGTGAGTTCTGACATGCAGGAGCTTCAGATTTGAGGGATATTAGCTTGTTAAAATCCATCAAACCCTCCGTTGACTTTAATGCCGTGTCGGCGGACGCCGGGTCGGAGGCGCACAAAACAGGTGAAAAGAACAGGCCACAAATCTGGAAAGCGCATTAACAGGCCTCGGCCTCTGCCTGTATATCTTCACTACTTTTTGACAGGCGATCTCTGACATGCATAAATCCATAACACTCCTTCCTGCAGAGGTCTCACTGTATCCCGGCCGCCCGGCCGCCACCCAGGAGGACTACACGGCCGCTCGCGCTGGAGGTCTCGGAACACCGGCGCTCGGCCTCGCCCCTGGGGTGCAGATGACCGAACGCATTATCAAACTTGCTGGATATGCTTAAGGCGTGCTGCAGCGCTCTCCAGGACGACCGCACAGTTCTTTACCTCAACAACGGCCGGCATTGTTCTTGCATGCACGATTGTTGCTCTACAGGGGGCTTTCTGAAGCGGCGTTTGAACCACTTGGACGCCACAGCGGAGCACTATCCTGACTGATTGGTGCATTTTACAGCATGTGCAGTCCCCTCCAGGGACATAGACCTATCTCTATGATGGATGGAGATTTTAGCCATGACAGAGCCCCCCACCTCCCCCCCAACTTCACCAGTGTTGGGGGTGAGAAGGGTCTTCCCCTTTTTTCATCCCTGCAAACACTTAAAGTGTGAAAGGAAAGTCAAAAGTTCAGGGGCAGATGTCTTGTGTGCACGCGGTTATTTGTCTCCTCTCCGTCTGCGGAGGATTGAAGCGAGCGAGCGCTGCGGCGGCGGCAGCAGCCTGCCAGTCAGAAAGATTGGGAAGTGTGAAAGTAAGTTGCGGGTGCTAAGTTGTCAACCAGCCATCAGGCAGCGGTGTGGATGTAATGAGCTCAGCGTGTGTGTGTGCTGTTCAGAGACAGATTACGTGTGCACGCACTTCTGGGGTGAGTGTGAGACGGAGTGCTCCTTTCTGTAACCTCCTGTTGAACGTAGCGGAAAGTATCCGTTACTGCCCTGGTCCTTGAACAGAGGTCACCGCTGTCACCAGTTTGCAGCTTTTTCATATTCGGTCATTAGCTTTAAAAAAATGCCTGATGGATGACGGCGTGCGGCTCAGGAGCACGTAGGTCTGATGGATGTTTGGTCGGGGTAGCATGTCAGTATTGACAAGCAGCGTTGGAGGGATCCTGCACTGAAATGCATGTACACATCGATCGGTTAATGCAGATGAATCCTGCACGAGGGCCAGAGCAGGCCCTGGGGGGCCCGCATGGTGATGTGAATGTCAGCCAAGGTTAAAGCAGTCTGCACCCTGTGTGAGAACGGCCGGAGGCCAGGGGTAAAAATTTAATATCATTCTGCCTTTTTCAGATGCAGGCTAGCTGCTAACATATTTCAAGGCTGTGTGCGGTCCAGTCAGGGTCTGAGAATCATGTTGTGAACTGATTTTCACCAGAAAGGACTCGCACAGCCCTTTTCTCTCTTTTTCATCAGTCTTTTGGTGAACTGGTGTGCAGCCTGAGAGCATTAGCAAACGTAGCATTGCAACACGGATTTGCGTTGTCTCCTCTCGTTACAGTATTTCTACAGTGGGCTCAACGTTTTCCTTTCATTCCCTAACAGGCTCCCCACCACATCCTGCAGCAGCTTTAACCATCAGTGCCACAAACGTACAGGAAACATGGGAGAGGCATGTAACTGCATCGGCTCTTTGGCGGGTAGCCATACCAGCAGAAATCTGTGGAGGGTTATTTTTTGGTGGGGGGTGGGGGGGGTGGTTTTTGGCAGACATGGTTGTTTTTGCTTGAAACGAACCATTAAAAGCCATCTACAGTTACATTGTTTGCCTTGGTAATGGATTTGGCAACGGAAACAATGGCCTGATTTCTGCTTATTGTCACCTAACATCTCATGGTGGGATGCTAACGAACACAGGCGCTAATGCGCACACATCATCTGACCTCACCGGTGTTGATTCCCTCTGATATCCGTTCATTTTGATGATTTACCGCGTTAGTTGCCGCTCTTATCTGATGATTTCCCAAGACCACGTCAGATATTTGATCCGGGTGATCTCACCAGGTCGTCCTGTTGCCTGATAACAAAGGTTAATACTCTCTCCAGTGAACGCGGTTCCTGTTTGGATATAGTGTAGTCGTGTCCTCCCCGGTGGTTTGGATAATATTGTGACAGACTGAGTGTGTGGAAACAGCAGACCAGAACTTTGAGTAATGCCGCTGATATCTGAATGTGTTCTACATCTGGTTACCATGGTGAGTTAACCCCTCAGTTTAGCACCTCTGTTAGGAGAGGAGTGTGTTATATCAGTCACACACCTGCACGCACTGCGACTGGCTCACATGTCTTCACGGCTGTCCAGAAGTAAATTTAAAACGAGGGGCAATTTCCTGAGGCCCAATTAGCAGAAAATTGGTCCTGTCTGTTGGAGCGGTGCTCAGGGAGGAGGGAGAGGCAACAGGAGAGGGAACGCTCTATCTCTGTCACACTGCAGAAACAAATACTGAGACGAGAACGTATCTGTGCAAATCAGCCTTCAGAGCAGTTAGCATGATCCTCCTTATGTGTCCCTTAAGACCTCACACATATTGCTAAGCAGGCACATGCAATGAATGAACATTTTGGTATTTGGTTCTATAGCTATTGAAATTAGGTATTTCCTGTTTGGAACCTTAGTCCAGACCGTACCAGTCTTTGTCTACTGTAGGTGCTGGGATGCTAATGGTAATGGCTGTCTGAGTAGATGCTAAGAATGCTTGGAAACATCTAAACCTGATGGGACACACTCTGTTGCACATTGCCGGTATGTAAACACTTCAAGAGGACATGCTAGATAGGCCGTTAGCAAGCAGAAGAAGAGAGAGAAGGGAAAATCTGCAGGAAATTGCTGCTGCAATTCACTTTTCTCACACAGCAACAAACGCTTCCATGCCTCTTTGAAATCAATTTTTACGCTTGTGCTGGGAAAAATTCCTCCTTCTCTATCAACTCTGAATCGCAGAACAACCAGATAATTAAGCAGGCAAAATCTCTGCGCGGAGATCTGCTGAGCTTTAATTCCAGCATAATGAAGAATTGATAGGAGAGGCGGCGGAGTGACGGATGCGTCTGGACGGGCTCCAGCAGCTCCACATGTAGCTCCGCGTGTGTTCGCCACAGTCGATTCATGAGCGCTTTGTGCCCCCGAGGGCTTCACCTATTGACGGCAGCCATGACAGACTTGGAGAGACGTGGGGAGGACCGGGTCAATGCGTCCCGGTTTGGGATCGACCCGTCCCGCTTGTCACTCAGTGATAATGCAAGCACTGGGATCAATGCCCGCGCACGGGCGTGTCGTTAGAACAGAACTCATTAACCTAGCATCATTGACCATTGATGCAATTCTCTCGTAAATAAGGCAACATTTATTTGTCCTCGTCCAAGTGTTTTTTTTTAATTTTATAGTGCAGCATGTGGACTAGTTTGCAGTTGTCACCTTGTTACGGTTACTTTTCACTCCTCACATGACTCTTTTTATGTAGCTTGTCTTAAAGAGTCAATGGAACGTGCAAATGTTGACCTTAAATCAGGTTTTGGGGTCACTGTGATTTTTACAATAGGAAAAAAAGGTTATTTGATAGTTATTTGCACAAGAAACTAGCCCTAGTTCTGTCAAACCATTGCTGGTGTGTGTCTTCCAGAGAGTCTAAAAAGTCAGAAATAGCGGCGTTTGCCCATCTCTTTCGGGAGAACGTCCCTCCGCTGCTCCGACAAAAACACAAAGCTGTGGAGATCCGCTATTGTCTGCTTCCTTGTTGTTCTTGGCTGATAAGATTCAGCTCCATCCTCCCATCCATCTAATTATCTGTCTACCTGCCTGCCTCATCCATCGCCACCCTCCGCTTTTGTTACTCACTCTGGGCAGGACAAACATGACTTGCTGACCTTCCCCCATTAGAGACCTTGAAATAAAAAGGAATCCATGACCTTTTTTACCTGCTACACTCGGGGTCACCGGTCGCCACTGTTTCAATGCCCCATTCCATTAAATCATTTGATTAGCAGACAAAGGCAGCTTGTGCTAGCATGTTTTGAAGGATTTTGAACTCAGAATTAATGCCAAATCATTGGGAATGCTGCAAAGAATAGGTGGAAAATCTTGCTTATTTCATTAGCTAACCTGGCTGGCAGCAAGTGCCCCTAGTTTTAGCTTGATGCCAGTTGTGTTGCTACCTTTTGCTCCACTGCACGCGGACAGGAAATAGGGTTAATTTATAATCAGTCACTTCTCAAAGTTTCTGAGTTTCTTCAAAGATCTCTAAGAGAGCTTGACCTGGATTTGTCTAAAGCTCTGACTCCAGGCGACAGTTGTACTTTTCAGAAGTATCAAGTCTTATCATCCTCCTTTTTTTCCCCACTAAGTAGGATTGCTTTGTGTCATTAATGCTCAGGCGTCTCACAATGGGCCTTATTCTCCCGGTGAGAGAGGTGTGGGTTTTATGTTATGGCCCCCCGATGCAAAGGGAGGTAATTTCACGGCTTCCTCCTGCAGACACCAATCAGACACTCCGCTCTATTATCAAGCTGGAGATATTAGCCTGCGAGGTAGAGCTCGCCGGTGGAGGAGTTATTAGGTGTGTGTGTGTGTGTGTGTGTATGTGTATGGAGAGCCGGAGAGAACATCAGTGAATACGACTCATCAGTGGGGGGGTTGATGTATCACATGGCACACTGCGGCTGCTGCCATGCCATGCAAGAACAAAGAGGTGTTTATGTCAAGCCTGGCTGATTTTGTTTTTATTAATGTCTTACCTTACTCCCTCCCCAGCGGCAATACCCCTCCCCCACATTAGAGTAACTGAAAAAAGGTACTCGAGCAGAGAAGGGAACCACATGGATTTCTGCTGCATTTGTCTGCCACCCTTCAGCAAACACATGGCCAGCCTCGCCACACAGGATGGGCCTCCCTGAAAGGTGTCGCGTACGCTCCTGGAACAACCGACCTTCATTTCCACTCCAGACCCCTTCCCCCCCCCCCCCCCCCCCGCCCTGAGCCATTTACACAGTGGGAAAGGTTAATTAGTCAAAGCGCCAGTGGTGTTATTTCAGCTGAATCCAGAAGCTCGGGACTTGATATTAAACAGGCAAGAGATTACTGTGATGATATACGCCGTGCCAGTGGAATATTCCCACATGTCAATGGGATATAATCTAATTCCTCCTATGTGTTATAGAGCTAAATATTAAAGCTAGTCCTCCGCTTTTTTTTTTTTTTTAAAGGCTTTTGTGGTACAGCAAAACAGCACTGACCGACAACAATCTCTGAAGTTGTCAAATCATTTTCGGTTGAATGCACCTTTAGTCTCAGCTGTCCGGCTCATGACTGATGGCTCCATGTGCAGAGACTCGGCTAATCCCTCACGCCCATATCGTGCACAGCGTCGTCCGCCCGGAGAGGCTGTTAGCACCGTCTCCGCGGGTGACCGGCCTCCCCGGCTCGGGGTCAGTGCCGAGTTTGCTTTAAGGTAGAAGAACAAAGGATGTGGATCAAAGAGCCTAACCCAGAGTTACATTTATTTGACAAAGCGGAAACCAGGCCATTAGAAATGTTTGACCTGTTTCCTAACTTTTCTGATTCAGTTCAAGGAATTAAGGCTAAAATTATGCTAACACATTTAGTTGAAAGATAATTAGCACCGTGCTGAGAGCTGGGTCCGCTATTGCACTGGTTCTTCCCTGAAAGACAAATACTCCCAACGTCAGAGCCTCGTCTGACAAATGCTGTTAGCATATCTTTACTAGTTAATCTCCTAATTTAGCTCTTTTGACAAAGTCTATCCACACACTGAACAGTTACCTTTGAAGGAAACTAGTTTGCTCCCTGTGGCCACCTTGAAGTTGCCGAAATGAAAGCAACAATAAATGAAGTTGGATAGGGGAAAACAGATTTTAAAAAGTATGAATATTCTGCAAACAGAGCTCCTAGCCTGGCTGGCATGCATGTTTTAAAAGCTCATGAGTTGTAAGTGGCGTCGGAGAGGCTAGCGACTGATTCTGTCTGTACGTCTAAACGGTGATTGAGCTGGAGAGTTTGAGTGTGGCATTCTTTAAACACGGCGTGTTTGGGGAGAAGTGGTGTTTTCAAACAAACGCACTGGAGAGCCAGGGGGTTGGGGAGGTGGAGGAGGGCTGCAAAATGCATTACCGAGGCAGGGAAGTTGAACGAGTGCAACGTTTCCAAACACATTATGCCACAGCAGCCATAGCGTGCTTAAACAGAGTGTTGATGGAGGGTGGAGAGAGAGGGATGGGGTCAAGAGAGTTTCTGTTTTATTTCGGCAAGGTGTGTGCGCTTTGTCTGTCCACTGAGTGCTGATGGAGTTTTGACATCAGCTCAGCCTGGATACACAAACCTAGCAGAGAGCCTTGCACTCCAGGCTATTACTGGCACACATGCACACACCCAAAGATGGATTTCTGTCTGTATGGAACAAAAAACTGCAACACACACCTAGGAACACTATCGGGTTCCACTCCTGACCCCGCCTATAAAGCCCGCCATTAAAGATTAAACCCGCAACCAGCAAAACACTTCAGGACAGACTTCCCCTTACTTTGTCTTGGCACCGTGTCCAGCCCAATTAACCTTGCAAGCAGCAGTTGCCAACTCTAAAGCAGCGGGGGTCCTTCATCCCCTCGCCTGGCAACAGAACACCTCCAACAATAGAGCATAAGACCCCCAAAAATGTATTTACTGGGTGAAAACATCCCTTCTCAAATTTTGGAAAAAAAACATTAAATTATACATGTAAAGCCTGCAAGCCTGATGATAAAAACACACTTTATGTATTATCTTGCTCCTATAAACATCCATCCATCGGCGCATCCATCCCCTCTTCTCCCACCTCTCTCTGACTGGATTGTAGCCCGTCCCAGCTGGGATTAGCAGCCTGCCAGGGGCCTGAGGCCTGCCGTCCCTGAGCTTTTGTTTGAATCTGAAGTGCGGGTTCGGTTGGGGTGAAGCGGGGAGAGAGGATTGCGGTAATCCCCTCCTCCTTGGATGAGCCAATTCGTAGCTGATGCTGCAGACCACCAAGCATCAGAGACCCTGGTTGCCCATCACAACTCCAGCAGGTAGGATTCCTGTATGCTAACGATCCAAAAATGTCTCCTGATCAAGCATGAAATATGGGAATTGTCAGGATTAGTGGCTTCATGCGGCGATGCAGCAGATTGTCAGACACACCTTGTCAGCGGGTCAACAGGCTCAGCTTTATAGTCAACAACAACCTTCCGATGGGAAGGCCATCTTGAATCACCAGACACACCTGTAGGCTGTAGAGGTTTAGTTTAAACAGTATGTTTCAAGTATCTCGTCAAAAACGTGAACGTGTCTCACTCTGCTCTTTGGGATTTGTGCTCACGTTCCTCCTCTGACAACTGTTGCTTCAAGCTAAGCCAGGACCAAACACCAACCTTCAGGTTTGGGAAGAATTCCACCTCAAAGAACACAATGAGTGTTTTGAGTGGAAAAGCACTTCGCTCTGACTGTTCAATTTTGTTGCACGTAAATTCCTAATGAGCATTGAGAAGGCAAGCGCTCATCGTGACCTTTCCGTTCTCACGTTGCACCTGTGTGCGTGAGTTAGCCTCAGCAGCAAGCCCACGCCAACAAGCTGTCTTTCATCACGGCGCGACAGAAGCCAGCGAGATTAGAGCCGAATCCACCCAAAACAACCGTGCTAAGCTGCGGGATAATCCACAGTCCAAACATCAGAGGGAAACAGTGGGACGCCCGTCTTGTCCATCATCCACCATGAATCCGCCCCGAAGGAAAACAGGGACAGAACGCCACCATTGTCCAAGCTAGGTGGGATGAAGTTCCTGCCTGAGGCTGATGGTCCACCAGTGTAACCAATGTAGGAAGACAAGTTTTTGTCACCAGAGAGGGCACCGTTATTCACCGATGCCAGGGCATCCCGCGACCCAACTGCGTCTGACTTTACAGTTGCTACAAAGGCTGTAACTCAGAGGCGCGACTAGATGTGCGTTGAGATACCCAAAACAGGGCTGTCATGGCCGCCCCAACCATGGCCAGCCGCCTTGCTAAAGTACAGTACTCAGCACGATGGCAGCGGAACAGCTTGGACGTCAGCCCGGGCTCCCTGTCTCCGGCCAGTTCTCACCAGCAGGACCAGTGGCTGTTTTTATAGCTGCAGCTTCAGAGATGTTCGGATTGAGCTTCTGGCCCGAAGAGGAACCAGTCTGATCCTCTGCCAGAGAGACTCAGCGGGAGGCCACCATCCCCTTTGTAACACACACACACACACAAGGATGAGGCCGCCAGCCCGGCAAACACACACAAACACGCTGTCCGCCCTTCGCGTTCATTTCTGGACGTACGCTGATAAGAGTGTTTCCAGCAGACTGTCCAAACAGGCCGTCCTGTGTGCGCCGCGGGTTGTTTTGGACTCAGACCGGGATTACCACATGGGTTGAACATCACTTCCAGCTGCCTCGTCAGCATTTTAGAAGTTCCCATGTTTGACCTCCAGTGCGTTTGTGTGCACATTGCCAGAATGGAGGCTTTTGTGTAGGGATCCTTTTTGCTGGAGCTGCTGCTCATTCCTCAGGGGCTCCAGCTCAGCCGGTCCAGCCCTGAAATGACACACTGACTTACTTATTTTTCACAAGTTTTGACATTTAAACTCCTGAGTTCTGAGAAGTCAGCATCATTCCTTCTGATCTTGGCTCTTCTATAGTGATTACTAAAGGACTGAAGTTTAATGGGGTGTTTCATTTATATCGTAATAAAACAAAACTGCTAGGTGAACATTGCTTTGAGCCCACCTGTCCGGCGCCCCATGGACCAGGCTGTTTGCAGGCTGCCGGACTGGGAAACCTTCACATCTGAAGGGGTGAAGTCTGCAGATTATTAAAGGCAGTCGGATGTCCGGCTTTTGTTCTCTGGGGAAATCTCAGATCCCAAAGATGTGAGAGGACCTTTGAAAGGGTTTTGTCAAGAAGCTTTGAAACTAGCCGTGGTTCCTTAGCAAACTTGGCAAGATCCATTCCCACAGTCCTGCATTGTGAAGCAAGTTCGCTACTATAGCTACCTTCTGTAACTGTGTAACTGACATCTAAAACAAAATGCAGTGATAAAAATACAGCCTGTAATGTATCCAGGCTGCATGGATTGGTCATGCACCTCCTCGGAGGTTTTAAGGGAGTCATTCTGTTAGCCTGCTCTGCATTTCATCACTTCTGCCTGTCAATTCCACTTGATTTATAAAGGACGGTGAATGTGAAGCATCAATTTGAGAGGAGCCGATTACACTTGGGGAGAGGAGATGGCAGAATTTATCACTTGCTAACACGCCGGCGTGTCCTTCAATTACGCCGCTCCAACTGATTACGCTGTCGGTAAAACAGGTACTGTGACCTATAGAAAGCACATCCTGGTTCCCTCAAGTTACCAAAGCTATTGTGCTTTTGTGGGCGTTGGAGTCATTCCTCACTGTAGCGGCCTGTCAGCCGGCTGTTGACACAGATGTTTCGTGTTCACCGTGGGCCTGTATGAGTGCTATAAAGCTTTCACAATACAATGACTTTGTCAGAGCCCAGTAATGAATACATGACAGCGCTCGTGTGAAGCGTCAAAGGCCCCGTGATCCAACGTGTGCCTGAAGGTCTCTCAGGTTGGATTCTAGGCCCTGATATCTCTGAGGCGATAGTACTAAACTAATGGTTTGGGGACGGGGCAGTAATGACATTGTTAAAACGGGTTTGAAACTCGTCTGGAAGAAAAACCGTTTAGCAACCAGAGGTGATGAAATCTGGTGCCAGGCGAGGAAGACCGCCGCGCCATCCGCAGCCAGTTTTCTCATCCTGATAAAATGCAGACGGGGAAGTGTTAACCTGCATGCACAGCTGGGGCTAATCACCGCCGTGGCCACGTCACCCACACGCCACAACGCATCCGCTACATTAAAAGGAGACGTTCACCAAGCCAGCGAAAATACATAATCCTGCTGGAATCATGTGGTAGCCATCAACCTCGACCTAAATTGTTCTCGTTTATCATTTCAGAGGGAATTCTGTCACGTATTAGTGCTGGTAGCAAAAGTTTATTTTACATTTTACCACACTTTTTAACACAAAGTTGTGTCTTATTACAAACAAAATAGAAAGCAGGAGAGCAGAAAATTCCATTCATTCCCCCTTCCTGCCACATGTGCATAACTTATCACACATAAATCTTTAACAACTTATTTTTGAAATTAAATAGAAAGTAGAAATTAATAACAAACATGCTAGGCCACCTGTTTTTTTTTAACTAAGATAAGTTTTAAGACATTAGCAGAAATGCTAATAATCAATTACACACCAGTTCTTGGAACAGAACGTTTCACTTCTTTCCTGAGAGGTAACGTGAGCGTGAGCGGGTAGTTTTGTGTGTTTCACAGGCGTGTAAGAGCGAGCTAGCGCGCCGTGTCACTGTCAGTGAGACACATGTGGAGGGAGACTTGGTGGATGTCTGTCTGACAGCAGCAATTTATGGGGCGGCGGGAAGATTCATGCACGCCGCGGTCGGTTTCTCGGATCATGTGACGGAGATATAGATATATAGCTGTTTATGGTTGCAGAATATGTCAGTTGCTGGTGATGCTGATACCTAACTTGTTGGAAACATGCTGAGCGTTCCACACTTCAGATATGCGTTTGAAGTGTCCGTTTGGCATTTTGCTACCACGCACCACATGCTGGGGAGGGTTTGATATTCACATACCAACGGTTTTGGGGGGTTTTTGTGCCACGTGGCCAAAACATCGTCTCATTTTAAGGTCTGCAGTGACTGTTTCTGAAGCACCTATGGCAGGTAATTTCTAGAATTCTGAGTCTGCACTGCACTCAGTCCTGCACGCTGTCATGTGATGGTGCTCGGGTTTTATTTTCGGTAACTGTTGTCAGGAGGCAACGAAAAGGCTTGATTGGTATAGAGTTGTACTGTAAATGCCAGCTGTCAACCAAGATTAGCAGTAAATTCTCAGCGCATCAAACACAAGGAAAACCACAGACGTGAAAGAAAAGCAGAGTTTTCATGTTTATAACCTAAAGCTGTTTGTTGCACTAATTATTTAGGTTCTACTTCATTTTAGCGACTCTGCGGCGCTGCTAAGATTCTTCAAGTAATTCCTGTGGGTGTAGATGGGAGTCAGGAGTGAGAAAATCAGTCCTAACAAAGCCTGTAAGCCCCCCTCCACCCCCCAATATAAGGAAAATAATGAGCTTCTCTGCTGTTGTCTCAGCTCAAGCGTGGACTCAAGTCCTCCCCCGACCTTCCCTCACAAATGGTGTGTTTTTCATTTACATATACATACGATCTTAAAGAATCCTTCAGTTCTCGGATTAGTCCGCGCCTCCCCCACTTCAGGGTTTCTATTGGTTCTTTGCGCTCCAGTGGTGCTTTACCAAGAGCTTCTCTTAGACTCGAACCAGTCTGAAGTCTTTGATTTCAGTCCGAGGTCATAAGTAGAACAACTTTTAGTTTACCTTTCCCGCAAACCTTCTTGCTTTCGTTCCCACCACTCTGGATATGTCCGTGTTGCTCAACAAGTGCTCATCAGCTGACGGAGGACAAACACCTCCGCCCTCCTCCTCTGTGCGCACGTCATCAGTGATTCATTGCGTGGAATGTTCAGATTTTTGTGAATCAGCTTTAGAGTTCTGCGTTCCCGTAAACGGTCCTGATCCTCCTCGCACCACCATCAACCCCCGGTGGAGCGGACACATCTGCTCCACGGAGGGGAAGGGATG
Organism: Tetraodon nigroviridis; assembly: GCA_000180735.1. NCBI lineage: Eukaryota > Metazoa > Chordata > Actinopteri > Tetraodontiformes > Tetraodontidae > Tetraodon > Tetraodon nigroviridis. Next base: position 517,678 of record CAAE01014664.1, on the reverse strand, counting down.
GAAACTCGTCCACTGTGAAATAAAACTTCCCTTACCGCAGCAAATGCTGAGCTGGGTCCTGTTTACATCCCCTCATCCACCCCCAAAAAAGATTATCTGGACCCTTCTTCAACTGACAGGGTTGTGTGACCCCATTGTAAATCTGAAGGCTGACCTTTGACCTTTCAAGAAGCGATGAAATAAGAGGAAGCCTCCCATTTCCCTCTGTTGAGGTTCAGAAGCTTTCTTAGTGCAACGGAAGCCTCAATAATGAGCTCTAATATGGATTTTTAATGTGCTGCTGCTTAGGCTCAGGGTACAAGCCGGACAATAAGGGCACGCAGTCGGAAACAGGTGCCAGCGCCTCGGATCTGGGCTGGACGCAACCTTAAGACCGCTGACAGGTGAAATGAATCCTGCCACAATGGTAAGCTCAGCTGTAAAACTGCCATTTGTTTGCATGTCACTTAACACATAGCGGCCGATATTATCGCAGTAAAATACCAGAGAGGACGAGTTTTGACCCGTCCTCTTTGTATGCACCACAGCGCAGAGGGAGGACAGAGGGAAAAGAGAAAGAGAGGCCTGCTTCTTGAAGAGCTGTCAGAGTCTTTATGAGGCTACAGTAATGATTGTCCAGGATGCGTTTGGTGTCCCCTCCCAGCTCCGTTCTCATGCTCACACTGGCAGGTGAATGTTTAATGATGGCATCCTGCTGTCCAAACCGGTGATTCATTAGCTGAACGTCCTTTCGTGGTCACGAGTGAGTGCTGAAAAAGACCAGAGCTGCACACCCCCGACCCCGACCCTCCCCTCTTATCCTCCTGTTTGCAGTGAACCCACAGGAACCAAACCTTCTTCTGCAGAACTTGTGTTGTCGTCATTTCCCTTTGTCTTATCCTGTTAGATTAGCAGTTTTAGGGGTCCTGGGCAGCAGTTGACCACCAAATAAAGGAAATGATACTCCCTCGATAACACCGTGACTTACTGCCACACTTCCTCTCTCCCTCCGCCCATCTTTCCACTGTTTCCTCATCCACCTTTCCTGGATGTCTTCTTTGCTGAGTCAGACGGTTCCTGTCCGACCTCCTGTGACGAGAATCGCAGCTTCTGGCCTGTAAAAAGGACGTGACGTCCGGCTGTACCTTGAACTTCATGGCAAACGGCAGTTAGCTGATCGCGCCAGTCAACACGATTGGGCGAGGGCTGTTCTGTAGGCGTTTGCTGAACAGGATAAAGGTCAAAGGGCAGTGTGTGTGAGTTCAGGGTGCGACATTTCCGATGTTCTCTGTGAAAGAGAGATCTGGCGTCACTACCATCATCTGCTTGCTTCAGATGACGACACACACACGCGCACACACAGACTTGTGTAATGCCCCCCGACTGGCCCACCATCATAAGCAGGGTGTCTCGTGTCCACTTCTATTTTTACCGACAGGCGCTGAAAGCCTCTGGAAGCTCCTTGTCAATGAGCATCTCATTCCGCCGCCAACGGTGTGTCACCATTTATTAAGTCGTCATTACTCAGGGCCGCTGCGGCTGCCCGGGGGTGTCGCAAATAGATGGACGAGGATAGGCTTTGCTGTTGCTGCACTCCCTAAAGGCCCGGCCATAAAGGCGCCTTCCGTCACATCTCACTCAGCTCTGAGGATCGATGCAGGTAGCCAGGCCGCCATTAGCCCGGCTAATGCAGACAAATGGAATCGAGGTGGCTGGTCGGGGCAGAGGTCGATGGAGAGCGCGAGTGTGAGAATGGGCGACTTCAACGCGTCTATCCTCACATGGTTTTGTTTGGGGGTAAATACCTAAAAAGAGTCTTCAGACTGAAGGGGCGATGAGATACGAGGATGCGGACGCCACGGTTGTGGAAGTGAATGGACATTTGAAGATGAGTAGGTGCACGAAACAGTCCAACACAAAGGTGGAGAGTTGAGCAAAGTTCTGATGTATGAGGTAGAACCCGCGTACACAAGTAATAAAGAGAACGTCAGTCCCCAGCGTTTCACCAGCCTGTTCTTCAGGATGTTTTCTTTAGGGTCTTGAGGTGTGTGATTTGCCACATCAGCACCCCTGTTTAACCAAGCTTTTATCACCTCGCTGCTGCTATGTCACCTCGTGAGAGGAAGCACGACGTGCCAGCTCACACAGGCGAACACCTGCGGGTGGGGGGTGCTGCTGATAACCTGCTGCACTGGAATGACCTAACCAGATGCAGGATCAGACTTAACTAGCAGCACATGGGGGCTCAGAGTCTCTGTCGAGCTCCAGTTGGACCGATACGATCCCCATCATGAAGCGGGGTGTTAAAATGGGCTTTTCCCACCTGCGGTGACTTAACCCTGCAGGAACATCTGCAGCCAATTAGACACTCACCAGATAGTGACTGAGATAAAATATATTAATGTAAGAGGACACTTTTCCTGTTAGATACTATGTTATTCTTATTCATCTTAGTCCAATGTTTACCTGGGCTAATCTCAAATTCTGGTAATGATTTCCTGATGAAACAGCAACATTGAATGTAGAAAAACTTTTGGACCTTCAAACTCTGTCACCTTTAGAATTCATAATAAATCTGAAAAAAAGAATACATTTTGAATAGAAAAATGTAAAAAAAAATTTGGAGTGAACGAAGTAAAACCTTGTTTTCCTTGTTGGATAATTAAAGGGATCCAAAGTATGTAAGATGACATACTTTGGTTATTTCTTTGGCCGTATGTAATAAAAACAGCTTCTATCTTTGGACACAGCAAATACCTGAGGCCACTGAGCATTAAAGTGTACATATGTAACTTTTGTATGCTTTGTCTCTGAACTTTTATATTTGAATACATGATTAATATTTTTAAACTCTCGTCAATTAATATGATTTTTTTTTTACAGAATCAAAGTGAAATGATGTTATAAAAGTGACAATGAGCTATAAACCAGTCAGTAAGTGGAGGAGAGACGGTCCTATAAAAGCCAAAAAATATATATAAAACTGGTCTCAGAGCTGTTCCGAAGACATCCCGCCCCTTCTCTCCCCCCCCCCCCCTCTCTCCCAATAGATGGTGTATCTCTCTCTCTCTCTCTCTCTCTCTCTCTCTCTCTCTCGCTCTCTCCCTCTCACTCTCTCTTTCTCTCTCTCTCTCTCTCTCTCTCTCTCTCTCTCTGGCAGTCTGGTGGCGGCACACACGGGGATTAGAGGGCTGCCGTGAGTGTCTGCTCAGAGAGGAGAAACCAGAAGATAAGGAGAAAACAAAGATCTGCAGATAAAGACAGTTGTTGTGGATGTGGTTCACCTTTGACGCTCAGGCTTCAATCCACATTTCATCTTGCTGTGCTGAAGCCCTTCACCTGGGGGAGAGCAGATAAGCCGGGGGACCGTAGAGCCCGGACCTCCACACGGGGAGCCATGTGAGCGGCCCCCCCTCCGAAGCCTCTTCAGCATTACTGAAGTTTCCCTGAGCTGGGGAGCACAGCTGGGATTTTACCTCCCTGGAACCTCCACTTTTTTTTTTCCTCCAGGGGCTCAGGTGACGGGACCCATCCGGGTTCTGTGAACCCTCGTTTCTGGGCGCTGATCAGGGGGGTCGCGAGCGGCCCCTGGTGCGGAGGCTGGCCGGCACTGCACGGGCGCCATGGATTACCTGTTTGGGGTTGTGGTGCTGCTGTGCACGTGGTGCAGGCGGGCAGAGGCGCCAAGCCCAAGCACAACGTACCCAGGCTAAAGCTGTCGTACAAAGGTAAGCCCCCCGCCCCGACTCCCAGAAAGAAGGAGCAGCGCTGCTGTTTCAAAGCAGCCTGTCCAGCCTCCCGGTGCTCTTTTATGCTCTTCTTTTCATGCACTCTTTCTTGTTAGGAGTGTCTTTTTTCCTCTTTTCTATTTCTGTTTCTCTATAATCTATTCCTGCCCGTGTCTTATTCACTCCTCCATCTTGGTCAGTAAACAGCATCTAACTCTGTGTTTAACCTCATTTATTCCTCTCCGCTGTCACTCTCATCTGTCTTGCAGAATTCACTCTTCTTCTAACAAATAGTCAGATTGGTTCCATATGCCGAGGAGGAGCGGGCTCTTGCTCCGAGTCAAATGTATATGTTGGCCCCCGTACCAATTTTCCGCCTCGCGCCGTCCTCGTACGGCTCCATTAGTTGCTTTGAACGGGCGGCAGAACCTCTTCTTTGATGGCCTCCGACCCGAAACACAGTTATTAGGTGGGCTGCTGGTTCCGGGACTTCTAATTACTCCACTTCAAATGGATCAGCTGCAGAGTGGAATTCGAACGGGGAAATGTACGTGCACGCTGGCTCAACATGTGCCCTCAACGCTGGTATCAGGGAAGTCTATTTGCAGCGTGCACGTGTAAGTTTTCCTGACGTTTACAGCAAACATGTTATTCTCTCCTCTTCTGTGTTATTTTGAGGGGAGACTGCGGAGCGCCGCTCCTCTCCTCCTTCTCTTTTTCCCCCGTTCTTGTCTCCTCTCTCACACCCGACACTAAATCAAGCTCTTTGTACCAGCAGCCTTTTCATCTCAGACAGCAATAAATAGCAGCATTTTTGCCATTTTTCTTCTTTAGGATTAGATCCTTCCTCCTCTTTTTTTGTAAAACATTTAGGGACAGGATGGCGTGCCTTTGAAAACAAGAGCCGGTGGTATCAGTCAATCTGATGTCTGTCACTCTCCTTCATTTTCTATGTTTAGCCGAGATACTTGGTGTAACGTGTGTTTAGAGGCCATCTATATGACACGCTCCAGTCTATAGACGGAGCCCAACTTGTAATCATGGTATAGTTTATTGCCCTTTATCCTTGCAATTGTCTGTTCTAAATCTATAGTTAAAAGCTTCGGGGGTCTTGTTTTTCGGCGTCTCGCTGAGCGCGCCATGGTCAAGATATCACGAGTGGAAGAGTGGCGATGACATGCATTTACCACGCGGACTGGAGAGATCTGGAAGGAATCACGGCTGAACTTACCTGCACGGAGTCGCTCATCCCCGGGGCTCCATCATGTCAGCTCACACAACAGCGAGCCCCCCGCCTGTGCTGGGAAAATGTCTCCCCTTCTTCACTCAGCCATCTGTTTAAAGAATATAGCTCCCTCCTGGAGCCCCTTTGTGATCCTCATCACCATTCAACCTGACAAGCCAACACGCTTCTAACAACAATACAAGACAAGAGACGTGTCATCGGGCGTCAGAGCCCGCGCTGATGGATGAGCGTCCACGCCGATGGATGTCTTCCAGCCCCATGTACAGTTGTTTAAGCTGAGAGTGCGACGTTGTTTATACGTGTGAATGTTCCTGCCATGTCTCGCCGCAAGCGCTCGACACCCGCTCTTGTGATTTCCTCCATTTAGACTGTAAAGTGGTGTCTGAGACAGCGAGTTTCTGTGAGGCGAGAATGCGCCAGGTCCGCCATGGGCTTATATTTAGAATATCTGACACCAGGGTTTGTGCTCCGATCTCACTTCTGTTCCGTCATAGACTTTCTTAATGTGAGACAGAGCTTTTGATGCTCCACAGACGCGTCACAGCCGTGTAGGATTACATGAAAAAGCGTCACAAATCTAAAGGAGATGCAGGTCAGACTAGCAAACCCATCAGTTTTTCTGAAGCTTCATCAGTCAGCCACATACTCTCTGTCAGGTTCACTGCCACCTAGTGACGTGGAGTCTTTTCCATTCATTACCGAGCTAACTACAGCTTATTCTAACCCTAAAAAAGAAGATTTAAAAGGCAGAATAGAAAGGATTTGAGTAGTCACATGGCTCTGCGACAATACTGTGACCTCCTTACGTTTGGTTGAGCGTGTACATGCCGTCACGTGAGTGGTCATGTGACATGAAGGCACAGGTGTGTGCTGGTCCTCTTGCCTGTCGGCGAGCCGTTTACAGTCGACGCCCACGCCGCGGTGGGTGGAGGAATGAACACACGGCGGCGGTCTGTATTTAAGGCAGCAAAAGCTGGCAGGCACACAGTGGAAGGTGCAGAAGGAAGGGAGTCTGGGGTGTCAGTCAGCCCGTCTCCCTCCACAAATCCAGCATGTAATTAAGACAAATAAATGAGGAGAAGGAGGAGGAGGAGGACACCTCCTGGGGGCGGGGGGGGGGTGACCAAGACCTCAGAGAAGGACGGTCGGGAGATGGAGAAGAGCCAGTGTGCACCAGAGCAGGGTCCCATGAAACTATCCTCAAACGAGTGCTGATGACACTCCTCCGGGAGGGACAGTCGAGGAGAATGATTTTCTCCTGGCGGAAAGGACGGCTGAACAACTGCAGAGTGTGCACTTTAGGAGTTGGGACGCCTGAGAAATGGAGGCAGGTAGATAAAATGACCTCTCGTGGGACGGATGGTGCGGCGAGCAGCCGAGTGAATGATTTCCCAGCGGGTCAGTTAGACGTTGGGCTGAACGGATGTGCCCTCTGACGGGGACAGAACTATGATCACGAGAGTTAATGATTTTCTCCTCTCCTTGAAACTAGAACAGTTCCTACTCTCTCTGCCAGAAGTTGAAACCGGAGGAGACTTGAACTCCAGGCAAAGTTATAATTGCCCCTGCAAACATCTACGATGCAGGTTTATCACAGCTCACTGACAAAAGAGAACCACGTAAAATTATTGAATTTCACCTCTACTGAAGGCGGCCCTCAGAAGCAACACTAACCCCCAAAGGTCATATAATGCATGTACATACTCTAAAGCTTGCACGTGCACAGCCTGGTTTTGCCTTCCTATCGGAAGCAGGCTGCATCGAGTCAGTAAACAACCCAGCAATTAATCGGCAGCGTATGTAATCGTGGAACCTGCTGTGTGACTGACGTCCCCCTGCCACCGTGGCTCTGAGATGGGCGGAGCTGAGGAGGGAGGATGGAGAAAGGGAGAGAAAGAGAAAACGGACTTACAAGCATTTAAAATAGACACTCAGAACCGCATTTATCGCAGTCTGGATGCAGCCACATAATAGCCTGTGTGTGTGTGTGTGGGGGGGGGTTGTCTGCCTGTGGAAATATCTGTTTGGATGCTGGTGGTTGTTTGTATGTATGTTGCTCTTTCATGCATGAAGCAGCACCTTTGTGTCGTTCTGAGGGTGGAGGTGCTCCTCCGTGTCCCATCTGTGTTCTTTTTGTTCTCATCCTTCTTGTGTCTGTCGCATTGCTCGTGAGTCAGATCTTCAAGTAGGTGTTAGTCATGTTTTCTTTATTTTATTTCTCTCCACTCTTTTTGATGCACACTTTCTCTCTTCTCTGCTCTATTCAGACACACAAACACCCTAAACTACACCCGTCATTTGCCCTGGACCGCGTTCCTACGGCGAGCCAGTGTTTCGTGCTGCGGGTTTGCCCCCCTGTAGCATCTGCGTGTGACGCATTTTCTCACGCTGACTCATGCACCTGAGCGCAGCGTTCGTAACTCCTTTCTACAGTTAGCCAGCACATAATTGTGCAATGACTCGAGCCCACATAATAGATTAAAAAAAGTTGCTGATGAATCTGCTTCAGCTTTGTAGTTGTTTCATGTACCTATTGAGGGGGCGGGGCCTCATGCACACGGTAGCCTGATGTGCCCTTTCAAGTCTAATATCATTTATTATTAGAATTCATCGTAGCACTCTTCAGTGAAGCTGCATAGCTGCAAATTCTTTTACAGAAAGCTCCATATGATTGCTTTATGCACACCACAACATCTGCTACATGCATAGCATAACGTTAAACATTTGCACAACACTTGTCATGATTCCATGTGTTCATACTTGTAGACTGTAACATATTTCCGGAGTATTTATGAAATATTCCATTATCGTCATGTGTCGTTTGTTGCATTAGCCAAGTAAACAACGGTCTTTAGTTCAGAATGTGTTCGCTAAAAGATTAACGTGTGTGAGCGCTGCAGGGACACGCACGGGCGGAAAAATGTCCCTTGCCTTTGCATCTGTGTTTAGAGACGTGGGCTTGGGTTACAGCGCGGCGCAGATTGCTGAATGGCCGGTATGAATGGGTGCCGCCACCTGCTAAGTCTCGTCAGTCAGACGGAGAAAGGGGTGCACCGTCCGCTGCAAACAGAGTCGTGTTACAATCGGAGGGGACATCTTTGCAGAAAGATGGACCAGTGACGGATGGACGGTACCATGGTAGCCTCTACCCTTCTGATTTCTTCCCCCTTTTTTTCCTATTTGTTATTTCTCTCCCCAACATAAATGTCAGAAGCAGCATTAGATATAATGAGCCTGGTTCTGAAATCACTTCTCCTCAAATGTCAAATTTTAGGTCACCACACTGGAGAAAATGCAAACATAAATCCTCCAAAGTGTATAATTTTGGGGATTTGGTCTTTGAGCATTGTCATTTTTCCAGTGCAAAAGCATTTCTCCAAAGGCAGACGCTGCATTCATTTATCACACGGAGCCTTGTTTTGTGAGAGAATGGAGCGGGGCTTTGCGTGCGCGTCCCTGCCGCGTTCACCGTCACAGTTTGCCTGGGACAGACGGGGATCTGTAGCCCTGCCTCATTAATTTCTAATAAAACTGCAGAGCTGACATGGGCTACACGATGCGGCTGACAGGCTGCGCTAACAGGCAGTGGCTCCAGACATGACCACGTTAACCACAGCCTGGTTTCTCTCAAAGTCCATCCATCAAGCCGCCTCTCTGCACGGCTCCGCAGACGGATACGGTGCCTGCTCCAGCGGCCCATTTGGTGCCTCCTCTGTGTGTGTGTGTGTGTGTTTTTTTTTCCTTCTTTCTGCGTTTTGCTTGCAAGCATTTCTATGTGTTATTTATCAAGTGTGTGTGAAGTGTGTGTGTTATGTGTGTGTGTGTGTGTGTGTTAGCAAAGTGAGGACATTTTTGCTGGTCCTCACTGGCCTGTTGGAGGGTTCAGATGTGGTTTTCAGGTTAGGGTTAGAATTGGGTTTATGTTTTGGGTTCGGGGCTTGAATCTACCTTCAGATAGAAGATAGAAGTACTAGGAGGAGTGTGTGAGTGGGCACGGCCAGGCATGCGGTGGCAGAGCTGGTGGGACGCCACCCTCGGCAGTCCAGGAAGAGACGCAAACTAATGAAACGGCTTCACGTTCAGCCGGTTTTGTTACGTTCGCTTCATGTTTTCCCTCCTCCTCTTCTTGTCTTTTCTCAGTCGCTCTCGGCCTCCCGCTCCGTTGAGGCGAAGCAGGAATGCCGTGCGGTGATGGCTCTTGCATTTTGGGTCGAGAAAGTATGAATGGTGCTTTATGGTGAGAATCAACACATATTTAGGGCTTCTTAAATAGATCCTCTGTGGTTTGGGATGTGGTCACATTTTCCTTGTTAGTCCCTGGCCTACATACACAATGGCTGAGCGCAGTCACATTCACACAAGTATTAAATATCCCATAATACACGGCACTTTTGTTTAAAATCATTCAACACTTTATTTTCCCTCTACGCTGCACAGCACACGTGGAGGCCCGTCTTAATTGTCCTCCTGCGCGTGTGAGGTTGCCCGTTCCGCCGTCAAAGCCGTCACTCGGCCGCACCTGAAAGAGAAATCCGCCGGTCACCATGGAAACCAGCCCACACCTGCTCAGAAAGACGCAGGAAGAGCGGAGGGAGGGGGGGGAAGTGAACTTTCCAGGCATGTGTGGATATCCTTGAGCTTAGGATAATATTTGAGCGCTTTGTTAAGCAAAGCTTTGTGCACATTTCCAGCGTCTCGCCCTGCCCTCCGACACCTGCGCTCCTGCCGCCGCCACCGACGCGCCACACACAGACACACAGAGGGAAAGAAGGACCGCATTCAAATAAAGAGCGTGACGTTCCAGACCAAACCACAAGGGATATTATTATACTGGTTTTAAAAGCTAACCTTGTGTTTAAAAAGTAAACGTCTAATCCTCTGCCCCAGCTCCTTTTGAGGCGTCGCGTTGACGGAAAAAGTTAGCACAGAGCAAGAAAGCGCAGAAACACACATAGCCTTTGCGGCAACGCACGGGAATTGAATAAAGAAAGGAGTGTAATACGCTCACGTTTTCACCATATTGAAAAGCCGTCACCTGCACGGTGTTGCATTACTTTAATGGAATATTACCCGTCTGCTGAAGCCAGTCAAGTGTTCTCCTCTGTCGGGCTTTTTGTGCTCCGCGTCACTCCGCCACGCTCGCACAGCGGCGCCTTACACACATTCAGATAAACATAATTTAATGCGCTGTCGCCTCTCTTTCATGCCATTTCATTATTCTACTATTGCGTGGCGCGTAGGCGTCTAAAATGCCTGCCTGTTTGGAGATTGGGGGAGCTGCAAGAGTACTCCACAGACAATTGCACTTCTGAATGTACTGTTTTTCATCCCCCAGGGCCCTAAAAAACAAAAAAAGAAAGCCAGCATTTCTTACAATAGAATAAATAATTCATCTGAATTAATTACCTGCTTGGGTGTGTTAAATTGACATCATTCAGCATTTAGACTAGCTTGATGCTAATATCAAGGAAATTTGGTCAGTATGAGGAGAAACCATAAGGAGAAAGTCCTGGAGATATTTACTGCCAATCTGACGTTGAAATGTCATAATAATCCTCATTATGACTTTAACCATAATTGATTAGCCTTGTGTGGAGTGTGTGTGTGTGTGGAGGTTTGAGCAGTGTGTTGTGGAAGCTGCTGAGTGTGCTCACTGTTCCACTAGTTCATGCCGCATAAGCAGAAAGACTGATTGGTTTACTTAGACTGTGTGTGTGTGTGTGTGTGTGTGTGTGTGTGTGTGTTTGTGTCCAGGGAGAAATGGTGCAGTGTAAACATTCATTTAGGTCAATATGAATATAACATGCATGTCAGATTCAGGGGGTGTGTGAAACTTCATGTCGATACCTCATTTCCATATATGTGTGTGTATGCGCGTGTGTGTGTTTTCTGTGAGCTCTGCTGTTCTCTCCAGTTCTGCCCATTCATCATTTCCAAAGGAGCGTGTACGTGTTTGACTTGGAGGTCCTTCGGCGCTGGCCGCCTCCTTCCTCTTCTCTAAACAGATCTGGGCTCAGATCGAGCCTCTCTGTGGGCCGTCTCTTTGTCAGAATTCGCCATGTGTTCTCCAGTTTTTTAAAGAAAAAGAAATCTCTGGCCCATCCGAGGTAGATCTTTCATGACCGATCTCAGCCGGTTGCCTTTTTTGGACCAGGTTGCGGGCCCCTGGGTCGAGCTCCAGACGCTCACTTTTTAGTCGACGTGGTGTAAGCCAAGATGGAAACAGATGAAAAGATGGAGAACAGTGTTCATCCTTGTGTTTGTACTTCTACCTCAGTGTGTTTCCTAGTTTTCATTTCTCCCCTGGCTCCTTGTCTCTCCTTTATGTTACCGTGGAGATGTGGGAGCCCTTCTTCTGCTGTCCTCTTGACTGGTAATCACATCCAAACCCCAAACTTTTGCTTTTCATAAACGACGTCATAAAAGCATTTTTCAGCACCTCACAGGCCCCCCAGGGCACCAGGGCCCCAGAGAGGTCCCCCCTGTGTGTGTGTGTGTGTGTGTGTGTGTGTGTGTGTGTGTGTGTGGCCTCACAAGTGGACATAAAGCTGACGCCACACACGTCCGCTGGGCCCATCTGCGGCACACTCCACATTCTCACACAAACACGCTCCCACAGACCTCCATTCATGCCCGCCCACGCCATTTTCTCCTGCCTCAAACAGACATCGCAGCCACGCAGATGAGCCGCAGTGCTCTTTATTAGGTGGCGAGCCCCCCTTCCACCCCCCACCCACCTCACGGCCCTCACCCATCCCCGCTGGTAGTCTGTACACCGCCGCGGTCCACATAGCACTTTTCCACCTCCTCTTCCATCAAACCCCGCTTTCATGTAGACACAGATGTCCACAGTCTTACACACTGGGAGTGGGCACAGATGGCTCCTATAGCGGCCCGTCAATCACAGCGCCGGCGGGGGAGCGGCCACCAATCATACACATGTACGTACCGAATGTTGGGCGCACACGCTTGTCCAGTGTGCTCGCGTGGGGAATCTGTAGTAATGAATGATGCATGTGGTACCAGCTGCAGATGGTGATTCCAATAAAACTCGTTATTCTGTTATGACTTGTCTAAATAGCTCCACTCATGTTGTTCAGAACATGTATACACTTCACATGCCACACCTTAACCCCCCCGAGGCTCTCTGAATTCCATATGAATTATTAAACCAATCACACGGCTGAGCGTCTCCCTGATTGAGACGCTCTGCGCTAACCTTCCGCTGATGTGTGTAAAAAAAAGGAGGAAAAAGCTCCTTTTGCTTTAGCTTTAAATCCAACTTTCATTTCTGACCTCTGACGGCTCTCCTGGGATTTCACGGCACGTTTTCTTTCCTCTCCTCCTGCAGAGATGCTGGAGTCCAGTAACCTGGTCACCTTTGACGGCCTGGCCAACAGCTCCAGCTACGACACCTTCCTGCTGGACGAGGAGCGAGGACGGCTGCTGGTGGGCGCCGAGGACCACCTCTTCTCCTTTGACCTGGTCAACATTAACCGGGACCAAAAACAGGTAGCGTGGAGGGAGAAGCTGCAGCGTCACACTGCTGCGGCTGTTATTTGAGCCCCTCTCTTCCGTCCATTAACCAAGCGTCTGTCTCGGCCCGTAATTCCATTACGCCACCTGGACTAAGTTAGCCATTCTTTTTATCAGATTCAGTTCCCCTCCGCAGAGGCGGACTTGGCCACGGGAAGCCGAGCGGGCTTATGAAAGTGCAGAGGAATGTGCAGTTGCTGCAGGTGGAAAGAACATTCTCTTAAATGTAGCGCCGGACCAATCAAACAACCACTTATCTGCACAGATTCTGGTTTTACGCTCTTACAAAACTTCACCATGGTCCACATCTGTGTGGCAGCAGGCGAAACACTCAAATCAGTGACTAATAAATTTAGTGATGATATAATCATTCCCTGACTCGGCTCAGCCTGCGCTCGTGATTTATTTTGTCATGTGTTCAAAATTTACAACGGTGATTAAGACCGGGCCGTAGCGAAGGGTGGGATTCTTACACTCTTCCCTCTGTTTGTGTATCTTTCGTTTTAAAGCTGTTGCTATTGTTTTTTGTGTAACACAGAGCAGCGATATGACAGAATAAATACTCAGCGGATGAGTGAAAAGGGTGACACAGCCAGGGTCATGGCCTCTCCTGTTGTCTTCTCTTCACCTCCTCTCAAATATGGCTTCTCTCTGCACAGATTGCTTGGCCCGCGACTCCCTCCAAGAGGGATGAGTGCAAGTGGGCGGGAAAGGACTTTTGGGTAAGTGGAGAATTTCTTTTTGTGTATTTTTGTGTATTTCCACACCAAATCTGTGGTTCTTTGGTGGATATTTTTTAGTTTTTCTTCTCAAAGGTTTAAAAGACCTAGACCAAAGACCACAGCTCTTGTAAACAGTTTTATTTTATTATAAAGGTTAAATACTAACAGAAGTGCTTTAACGCGGCCCTTTCTGCCGCCCATGTGACTCCTGACGTCGGCGCGGCTGAGAGGAAGTTTCTTATTTCAAGCGAGGAATCTACAGAAAGGAAATTAACTCAGAAAAATGACCAATGTGTTCCAAAGCCGACTGTACCCCACAGATCCCTCCCCCAACGCCTATAAACAAACACACTGATGACAGATGTTGGGTCGCTGTAACGCACACTTTGAGGCATTAGCTCAGAGGTTATTAGCTGCTCCGGGGAGTATGTTTATGCATGTGCCTCAGATTGTGCGCATATGTGGGGGAGCGTATGTCCCGAGTTGGCGTTATCTATGGAGGTGTGTTAGCTCACATGTGCTAAACATTTACCATGTGGCAGCAGCTTTGTTTGGGGAATTGCGTATCGACATGGCGTTGCTGTTTGGATAGGCCCTCGCTGTGGATCCTATCTCAATTTCACGGCTGGATGATTCCGAAATGCGGCGGCGACGAGGCTTTTGGATTAAACAGAGCTGTGGCGTCCTTTGGAATAACGGCTTTTACTGTGGTCCCATTCCGAAATCTAACGCTGACATGAAGTCGCCACCACACGAGCAACACTACACCGCGGGTTCACAGCTCTGTGGTAACGACATTTGTTCTGGCGGCAAAACGGGTTTTCAAAAATTCACCGGAAAGCTGGATGATGAAGCGCTTGCGTGCGCCGAGATGGTTTATTCTTAAAAAGGAGGCCGTGAGAGCGGAGACACCACAGAATAGATCTTGATTCAGACAAAACAAAGGTATTAAAAGCTCCTAAACAACTTCTGCTCCACCACATTTTACAGCCAGACAGCAACTGTAACAGCTGCCCACCAACATGCCTGAGTTTCTGCACGTCCAGGTTGTTGCCTTTGATTCAGCAAACAAAGGATCCCGGAGGGTAGAGTGGTTATTTCTGGACCTTCTGAAGTCCTTTCCAATGAATTCTTTAGCTATTTCAAGTATTTAAAAACCAAAAAAATAAACTGTTATATAAAACTCATACTAGAGTAAAAGCAACAGCATGTTTGAAGTGTAACTTTTTTGCTGTACATGACGTAAAATATCGAATAAAAAAATTCTGATAATTTACTTTATTGTATATACTTAAAAAAATTATATAATAAATAATCCATTTTGATTTTTAATAAATAAATATATTCACTTTTTAAAAAATTACACTAAAATTATGACGTTAACACTTCAATTGTCAATATTTTCTTTAGTTTCTTTAGAAGTTTGTTAACAATAAATTGCATTTAAAATACAAATAACTTGAAAATTAAAAGGTATTAAATAAGTTCCATGATAGCTGAATTTGTGAACAAAAATGCTGAAATTATAACAGTCAAGAAAAATTACATAAAAGTCTAAACTAATTACATTTGTTGAACAAACATTATATTCAGAATTTTAAAAATATTAACCTAGTGATATCACAGGATTATATTTTCAACAAACACAGGCTGAAGTTTGTTTTGTCTGTGGTTGATGTGTTTGAGGAAAAGGTTTGTACCTCGGCGCTGAAAACAGCCACGTAAAATCCCGAACAAGGTCCGAAGCACTCCATGTGTGTTTCATAAAGGGGAATAAAAAGTTTAAGGAGGACGGCGCTTCTGCTTTGCGGACGTACGAAGCCCAGAGGGTAAAGTCATTAGTGTGATATACAGAAGAGCTGCGGGTGGAGGTCGGCCTGCTCGCAGCCGTCCTGCAGGCTAATAATACTCGAGGTGCTGAAAGATGTCCCACACTCTGGAGCCTAGTGGAAAATGCTAACATGCTAACATACAGTGCAAACTCTCATACAGAGGGAGGGTCTGCACCTCAGCGAAGCTGAGCACAGGGATAAAGATGCGCTGACCAAGCTCAGCCCAGAACAGCATTCTTAGGCTGCTCTAGGTTTCAGCCTGGAAGTGTGTGTTTTTCCAGGGATTTATGTGCTCGGGAATTCAGGAAATCACTACTCCCACCTAAGGAATGGTCTAGTACATGACCCCTCTGGAACAGGTGAAACTGATTCCCGGTCAGGCGAGTTCTCTTATGAGAACCAAACACGTTTTCATGCACGTTTGGGCTGCGATCCCGTGGATTGGGAGCAGCAAGGTGGGAGTTTGTGTGTGTTTTTGGACCAGTGTTGGTTTGCAGCGTGTGATCTCAGCAGCAAAGACGAGGTGACGTGCCAGAGGTTTAAAGGCTGTGTCAAAAGACTGGAGAGTGGGATGATTCCACTGTGTGCGTGTGATGTGCACGGCTTTACCAAATCCCCGAGTAAACGTGCACTTAATTGTGATGCGAATGTTCAGTGTGTATTTATAATAAGGCAAATCCTGGGCTAATCTCTTAAACACATGTGTCCAGATCAACTTCTGCAAGCTGCTAATAACCCTCCAATATTAGCCAATCCTGTTGATTAGCGCTCTAATAAACAGTCTTACGCCGCCAGGACCCTGGATGTGCTCCGGACCGCCAACCCAAACACACTCGCAAAGCTCAAACACACGGATCATTAAAAAGCCAGGACTGCTTTGCCCGGGCTTGCAGGTGGGATTTTCTTGAGGGAGACTCATTTCTTTCCAGGAGTCTTTTCCAGACCAAGTGGAAATACCCGACAAGACAGGCAATTCCAGCCGAGGTTTTCCCTTTTCTGTTATCGTCTGCTTCCATTTGGTCTTTATTCGCAGTTAAAAGGTGCTAGGGCTCGTCTGTGTTGACATTGTTTTAACAAAGGATACAACTTAATGGGAGTTTTACGGTATGGAAACTATACTCTGCATCAGGTTACGTTTACTTGTGTATTTCTCTGGATTGGAGTCACAGGGAGTGCATTGTTGTGGGTTTAACACCCGGTACCTTCTTTCCTTTCCAGAAAGAGTGCAATAACTTCATCCGCGTGCTGCAGCCTTACAACCAGACCCACCTGTACATTTGTGGCACAGGAGCCTTTCACCCCATCTGCGCCTTCCTGGAGATGGGCAAGAGGGCAGAGGTACTGCCTGGAGGGGCGCTCACATTGTTTTTTTCACATTTAATCAGTTTATATATATGCAAAACTAATTTCTTTATTCATTAATAAGTCATGAGCATGACAGGGGAATAAGGGATGGTGCTATTGTAAAGCTAATGAAAATCCAATATTGTGTCCCCTGGAAACACAGCAATTACACACTTAGCTATCCATGTAGGACCCTGGCCAGCATTAACAGAGCCGGCCTCATATTAATTTTAATAATGATACTGAAAATTTGTGCGGCCCTGGACAGATAATGGTGCTATTTAACAAGAAAGGACCCCACATGTACAGGAAAAACATGTAGGCACACACACTTTCTGTTGAACAAATGCTTAATCATTCCCCTCATTGATTATTCCCCTCAATAGTGTGTGTGTGTATATGTGTGTGAATTGCTAATTATTCATGACAGGGGGATTGAACAAGCTCTCCCAACATAATAGTTTAATCAGTCATCTCGATAAAGGTCTGCAGGTTAATCAGCGTATCAGCAGGCATCGCAGTTTTGACGACGGACTGTTCACACCATGCTAATTCTGAGTACAGAGGATCTTCTTTTATTTTTAATGAAGGCAATGCTAATTCAAATCTACATTTACAGTTATTTATTTATTTAGAAGAACTGACTGTTGCTGTGTCTCAGAGTTTGATGTAATTTGAAACAGGCCCTCAAAATGCACCCTTAGCCAGGACCAATGTGGCTCTTGCTGGCCCCTGTTTGACCTCTGACCCTTCTCACCGCAGGATAACGTCTTTCGGCTGGCCTCGCATTTCGAGAACGGCCGCGGGAAAAGCCCCTATGACCCCAAAATGCTCTCGGCTTCACTTCTGATCGGTGAGTTTGATCTGCGCCTCGATTCGTTCCAGGAAGTAAACTGTGGATTCCCGCGCGGACGTCTGTTGCTAACTCTGCCTCCCTCGCTGCCAGATGGAGAGCTGTACTCTGGCACATCTGCTGATTTCATGGGAAGGGACTTTGCTATTTTCCGTACCCTGGGAGATCATCACCCAATCAGAACGGAGCAGCATGATTCGAGGTGGCTTAACGGTAATAAAAAAGATAAACATGCAAATCGATTTTATGTTCATTAATATCGATGACAGATTTGTTTAGTAGTAGTGAAATTTAATACAACAACTTCCAAAACTGGATTAGTTACATTCTAATCGCATGAGTTGCACATTTTCAGATTATAAAACCAGAAACTTAAAAATAAAAAAAAAGTTTTAACAGTTTATTGTTTTATGACAGAAAACAAAACTGATTTTTTTTTAGCCTCTAAAGATATATTTTTTTTCTTGTGTTTGAATGTAAAATGGGACTTTTTTGTGTTTCATAAAACATAATATAAATAAATCTCTGCCAATGGTAAATACACAGTTTAATGCTGCGTGCAGGGCACATATATACCAAAATCATTTTTCAATTACTTTCCTTTAGTCCAGTAGGAACAAACGGACCAAAAATAGGACAATTATGGTCTCCGCAAACCACAACTACTGTGAACCGACAGGACGTACAGTCCTGCCATTGACCAGTTTGGAGAAGAAAAAAAAAAAATCCACTGATCTATTCAGCGGACTTTGAAGCATTAAAGTCTCTCAAGTCGCCAACCACTTCCATTCATGAGCGGACATCAGATATCAGCAGCCATTCAGGAAAAGTCCCCTGGATTTGCCTGTGCTGCTGAGATTAGCAGGCCAGCGGAGGTTCTGCATACTGGTGGCTCTCTGTTGCTATCTGTCGGCACCGCTCAGGACTTAGGGAGCCACAAAGGGTCAGTTTGAACCTTTCCCTCAAGCTGTGCCATCCCTTTTCCCCCCGCTTTCCCACAGAACTAATCCGCTCTCAGCTGTTTTCCTGCAGCGGAGTCAAATTCCCCCCCGGTTCCCTCTGGCCCAGTCCTCCCCCGGCACCAGCAGAAATCACAAACGCTACCCTCGGCCGCGCCGATGACTGTGACATGTTAATAAAGAGTGTTTGAAAACTCTTGAGGAGTAAATCCCCACCGATCTTTCACCTCAGTCAAACAAACACACGGGAGGGATTGTGTCTATCCACATCAAAGTCCCACGCTTCCCACCAGAGGGGATTGTGCTTGGACGCGTTGTTGGCACGGAGATGTTCTGTGGGGTCCTCAGCAACGAGGTTACACGGTGCTCCGACGTAATATGGGACTGAATCCTGAAAAACAGTTGATTTTCCAAAGGATTAGAGATTAAATGGTTGCTTTGGTTCCACATTGCCTCCCCCTTCACTGCCCCCCACACTTGACGCCGACGTGGGCCGAAAGGCTGCAGTAATAAAGCGGTTTGGAAGAGCAGAATGACCTCAGCGGCTGGCGACACTGCTGGAGGGCTGCTTTGCTACGTGAGCTGATCTGCACGTCGGTAAATTTACGGATTTATCGGCACCTTTGCAGCAAAGGAGTCAAGCTTGTGTGGGCGACACGTGATTCATACCAGAGGTCTCGCACCCGCGCGGCACTTCCAAAATCCACTTCCCACTTTGGCCACACTTGTCTTTTTCACAGCTACTCTATATCTTAAACGGCCATGCGGGCGTAACACGGCACTGCTTGTTTCGGTGGAGCTAACCCCCAGAGCTTTTTGACACGGGCTTGTTTTACGCCACTCGGGGACTGCCGCCGCTTTGTCCACAGTCCTCCCAGGAAAGGCGAGGGAAATTCCGGCCCCGGAGGCACCGTCTCTCTCAGCTTTGATTTCCATTTGCCCTTTAAGGAGGAGATAAATGTGTTGGGGCGTTAGGCCGGGACGGTCTGAGGATGTGTTCTGCCGACGGGAGGGGGGTTGCGGGGGATTTGGGCGCTGGCTCAGGGTAAAGTCAGATACTGTGACAGGGTGGCGTAACGTGCATGGCTGTTATTACTGAGCCGTGACTGGAGAATATCACGGAGGATTGGTTTCGGAGGTGTGAAATAGGGGTGAGAGGATTGCTGTTGGGGCAGAAGATGGATGGTTTAAGAAAAAAAAAACATCTGTACACAATGTTTGTGAGTCATAAAATGAGCAAAACCAGAGCAGTGTGATGTAAGGCTGTCACAATCATGGTTCTGGCTGAAGGTTAGCGTGGTATATTGTGATAGTCAATGACAGTTTATGTATTCTCCTCCTTCAGAGCCCAGGTTCGTAGGCGTGCACTTGATACCTGAAAGCGACAACCCGGAAGACGACAAGATTTTCCTGTTTTTCAAAGAGAACGCCATGGATGGAGAGCACACAGGCAAGGCCACCATTTCCAGGATAGGACAACTGTGTAAGGTAACAACACACACACACACACACACACACACACACACACACACAAACAAAAGCCCAGTTCAAGTACATTTCAGAAGAGAAAATAGGATAAATCATAACTTTTAATTTATTGTGTGTGTGCAGAATGACATGGGAGGTCACAGGAGTCTAGTGAACAAGTGGACCACTTTCCTCAAGGCCCGGCTGCTCTGCTCCGTGCCTGGCATCAACGGCATTGATACACACTTCGATGAGCTGCGTGAGTATATTTTCTGTCCTTGGACACTTCTTAATTACAGATGTCACCTTTCATCCACCCTGGTTGGTGTCTCCACAGAGGATGTGTTCCTGATGAGCTCCAAGGATCCCAAGAACCCGGTGATCTACGCTGTTTTCACCACATCCAGGTACCTGCATGTTGTCATGGTAACACAGCGAGTATTTCAATCAAAGTAGTTAATGTCTGTCATTTTTGAGGGGGAAAAAAAGCAGAAAAAATCCTTCTTGTACACTTTTGAGCGTGAGGGGGGGTTGTTTTTTTACGGGGCCGGCATGCAGAAGGGCCACGCTCTCAGGCAGCCTGACAGATGTGGGTAGTATCACATTTGTTTTGAAGATTCGTTACCAGGAGACCTTGAGCCGCTGGGGTGTATTCAGGAGGCAGGTTATTTCCTCTGTATTAACAGATAGATTTTTTTTATGCTTTCTTCATCTCGAAGGTTCATTTTTCATACCCTTGACATGTGTTTTGTGTGATTTCTGAAAGAAACCAACAGAAGAGGCACAAGCGAGCGAATGTGTCCCTGTCACATTCCCAGACAGGCTTCCATCCCATAATCCACTTTGCTGGATTTCAGACGGGAGATTGCTTTTAGCCTGATTCCTCGTCTGCTGCGCTACCTGTCCCCCTTTGAAACCTTGTTGTTGGGGGGCTGGAAATGAAATCATATTAGGGGGGATAGAGCGAAAGGAAACGCCTCTTGCCTGAGCCTTGAATGGGGCTGAAGGAGGCCGGGTGTGGCCCCGTCCATGCTGGCGCAGAGTTGGAGGCGCGGGGCAGAGGCAGATAAGTGATGTAAAATGGCGCAGATGGAGGCACTTATCGCGATTATGATAAATTTGCTTTGGGGAGGGAGGGGGTCTTTGTGTCCAGCAGTGTCTGCGATAAGCTTTAAAAGAAGGACAAACACTTCACCATCAATCACCGCTAATGAGAAGACGCTCGACTGGAGGAGCGGCGCTGGCTAACATGTAGCGACAGGTGCACCCGGTCAGGAGGCCTGCGCCCGGCTCTCTGGAATGCATCCAGAACAAGAGGCCGGTGCACGTACGTCTGTGCCGATTTGTGCAGATGCGTGCTTTAAAATTCAATTATGGGGCATTGAGGGATTAGAGTGGTTTAATTGGTTTTCTAAGTGGCCAGTTTTCAGAGATGAATGGGGCCGAGATTCAGAGGCTGACTTTTAATATCACTGTTTAATGAGGCACAATAAGCTGCCACAGACAGATCAATGTTTGACTCTGCCCTTGTGTGTGTGTGTGTGTGTGTCTGGCCATCCTGTCTTTCTCATCCCAAGCTTGGTGGTGTCTTTCCCTTTACCCCCAGAGTTAATTGAATTTCTCTGTAATTAACATTTTTAAATGCTAATCCATTCATCTTGGCCGCTCCGATGAGGGCTGACGGCGGTGGGAATGCCAGCCACGTCCCTAATTAGACCGATACAACTTCCCATCGCAGTCAGCCAGACAATGGGTTGTTGCAGAATGTCACCACTGAAGCAAAGGTTCCTGCTGATGCACGCTGGTGTCTGTGAAACGCGATAAAAGCTGGCGAATGAGCGCCCGAGCGGCAGAAAAACGATAAAGCACATCAGAAAAACGGAACAGAGGATCCTCCTTGAACGAGGTCACGTCCACATTGAGTTGGAAACTCTGCAAGTATCAGTGGGAAGATCTCTGTGGAGATGAGCTTTTGGTTCCTGGAGCTGAGATTTAGACTCCCAGTGTCTACTGGAAAAAGTCATCTAAAACTCAGAGTTATGAGTCACAGAGGATGACCTGGAACAAGACTCTGGTTCTGACTGGAACTGGTGTGTGTGTGTGTGTGTGTGTGTGTGTGTGTGTGTGTAGAGGGTCTTTCCCCGGTTTATCAAGCACAAGCTCGCCAGGTCTCTGTTTTTTTGGTGTTGTGCCTAAATTCCTGTCTGTTCTCATGACGCTGGAGGCGATCAGAGCGAACTTCCAATCTGTCGTTGCCGTACTTAGCTAAAGACAAGCTCGCTCTCCTCCATCTTTGTGCGATGACGGGTCATTTTGCTGTCTTTCTTCAGTATTTCACAAGGCTCTAATCCCTGCCCTGTGGGACCCATCCCCTTTGCTCATATCTCTCACCTCTGTCCTTTCAGCACCTTCTCCCTCCTTCTCCACCTCCTCCTCCTCTTCTCCTTCTCTCCTCCATCACCAGTCTCTTGATGCGTCATCTCTTGTTTCTTTTCCTCCTCAGTAACATCTTCAAAGGCTCAGCTGTGTGCATGTACAACATGGCCGACATCAGGAGGGTGTTCCTGGGGCCGTATGCCCACCGAGACGGACCCAACTACCAGTGGGTGCCTTTTCAGGGTCGGGTGCCCTACCCCCGCCCTGGCACGGTGAGTCTGCGCATACAACTTGAAATTTCTGTCAAATCAAAGCCACAATTGCAATATTTTTTTTTTTAGTGTCCCAGCAAGACCTTTGGAGGATTTGACTCCACCAAGGACCTCCCCGATGATGTCATCACCTTCGCCAGGGGTCACCCAGCCATGTACAACCCAGTGCACCCAATCGGCGGGCGCCCCATCATGGTGAGGACGGATGTGGACTACCAGTTCTCCCAGCTGGTGGTGGACAGAGTGGAGGCGGAGGATGGACAGTATGATGTCATGTTCATCGGAACAGGTCAGGGGCGACCGGTCCAGCTTGTTTTTAACACTGGCCAGTGAAAAAAAAATGGTTTTTTTCTGATATCTGGCACATGTGGCCTTTTCCAGATGTGGGCACAGTGCTGAAGGTGGTGATGATCCCCAAGGAGAGCTGGCATGACCTGGAGGAGGTGGTGCTGGAGGAGATGACCGTCTTCAGGGTATGACAGCAGCTTTTCCGGCTGTGCTCCAACCTCTGGAACCTTTGTAGAGCTGACGTGTGTGTTTCTGCAGGAGCCCACTCCCATCACTGCCATGGAGCTGTCCACCAAACAGGTAGAGACGCGTCCTCGCGCCTCATCTCAAGCCTTGAAGGGCGAGCCTCCTCGCAGGGCTTTAACGTTTGCGCCTGGTGTTTGCGTTTGCAGCAACAGCTGTACCTGGGCTCGGCTCTGGGCGTCTCGCAGATGCCCCTGCACCGCTGCGAGGTGTACGGCAAGGCCTGCGCCGAGTGCTGCCTGGCCCGGGACCCCTACTGCGCCTGGGATGGCACCGAGTGTTCCCGATACTTTCCCACCGCTAAGAGGTAGGAGGACACGCGCGCACACACACACGCGTGCGCTCACACATACGTGCAGCAGGCAAATATTTGCTCTTTATTCCCCCCCAGTGTTTGCTGAGCTCACGCTCTTCCTGTGCACGGCGCCTTGGCTTTTGTGTTCATGATGTCAGGGGCAGGCGCACCTGGGAGTTATCAGCGCACCTGCAGCGTGCTGTTGCAGTTGGCTCTAAAACGCTTTGCTCAAGGGCGTCTCTGTCCACAGGCTGCTTTCTCTGACCTCCACTGGCCTGTTAAGCAGCACTGATGTAATATTGTTGTCAGCATACTGGAATTTCTACTTCTGTGGAAGGAACTCCCAGCGTTGCTTCACATGTTGGACCCGATCTCTCCAGCTAACGAGGCTCAGACAGCTTCCTTTAATCGATGAATTCGATGTTGAAAGTGTTTGGAGCTAAAGAAAAGCCAAAGTTGAGCAGCAGGAATGCAGTAATTTAATCCACGTGTGCGTTAACCTGTTTCAAAAAGGTACATTTCAGAAAACTGGGTTATAACTGTGTGGGACGGTCACACCACAGCCAAGATAAGCGTGCACGCACACACAAACACACAGACACACACACCTTCGTCTTTGATCAACGTGAGTATTTCCAAGACCTTTACCTTCACCCTCGGACAGCTATTCAAAGTTTATTCTGGGATTATGTAGCCTAGAGAAGAACACAAACACACACAGATGTTCACACACACACTAAATTACAGCCAACAGGAGCTGTCTGACCACTTCACACTGCAGCCAAGAGGTATGAAAATAACACACACTCAAACCATCTCTGCTGTATTCCAGTGGGATTATACTGACCCACACACAGACAGACACACACACACACACACACATCCCATTCATCCAGAACTTCTCATACTAGAAGTGGGCCAGTGGGTTTACCTCCTCAGCCTTGGCAGGGTTACAGTGGTAGTGGCACACCCCGCGGTCGGGACCAGGAGGGATTCCTGCACAAACTTTCCCAGCCCAGCACGTGCTCAGACGGGAAGTGGACAGAGGAGGGAGGCGTGTGAGAGACGCAGAGATGAGTGATCAAATATGACAAGAGGAAAGGAAAAAAAAACCGTCTCATATTCTGACCGCAGCACCCCATCTGGTTCCCGTTTACCTTCTGCTTTTGTTTCTCACCTTTGTCCCCCCACCCTGCAGCTCGGCCCTGCTTTTACAGCATCTGTCAGAAGCTTTAAATATGACCGCGACATTTAAAAACATGTCCACAGGCAGTCAGCAAAGCCTGCTCATTATGACGCTTCAAACTTTTTTAGATATAAAAATCCATTTTACAAAATTACAGTAGAAGCTGGATTTGCATGGCGCAATACTGCCCTCTGGTGGTTCACAGCCGGCTGTGCAAATAACGCGTCCTAACGCTTTAAATGGCCTGTGAACCTGAACTTGGGTTTTGTTCTTTGCAGACGAACCAGACGACAGGACATCAGGAACGGAGATCCTCTCTCCCAGTGCTCCGACCTGCAGCATCATGGTAAGAATATCTTTTTCCATTGTATAAAATTCTATAAGAATCAAGATCCTGACCAGCGGTTTTGCGTATCTGTGTTGAGCAGAAGAAAGTGACGGCGTGGGCAGCGTGGAGGACAGGAGCGTCTACGGCGTGGAGAACAGCAGCATGTTCCTGGAGTGCAGCTCCAAGTCTCAGCGCGCGCTCATCTACTGGCAGCTGCAGAAACCCGACGACGATCGCAGGCTTGAGGTGGGTGTGGGGGGGTCAGAGGTCAGCGTCCGTCTTCTACCGTCTGACTGAGAAGGGGTTTGGTTTTTCAGATCAAGTTCGATGACAGGATTCTCCGGACGGACCAGGGCCTGCTCATCCGCAGCCTGGCCCAGTCCGACGTGGGCGTCTACCACTGCCAGGCGGTGGAGCACGGCTTCATCCAGCCTCTGCTCCGCCTCAGCCTCCAGGTCATCCCCGCCCAGAAGGTGGGTGAACTCCTCCCCGGGCCCCCCGCTGCAGACGGCGGGGTCGACCAGTCCGCCAAGCACCGGCTGTGGTATCGCGATTTCCTCTCTCTGCTGGACCACCCCGACCTCAGCAGCGTGGAGGAGTTTTGCGACCGCGTTTGGAAGAAAGAACGCAAACAGAAGAGGGTGAAGACGCCGAACGGCAACGCTCAGGGTCGGACTGATGGCGGCTCCAACTCAGCTCTTCAGCCCAAAGCCTCCAACCCCCAGAAGCAGCAGGCGGGCCCTCCGCAGAGCCGGCCGTGGCTCCAGGCAGGGGCTCCTGTGGCGGAGAAGAGTCAAAAAGGGACGCAAAACGTGGGAGCGGTCGGCAGCCAGGCGCCGAAAAACAGCCAGAAGACGCAGAAGGGAAACGCGGCTGCCTCGCTGGTCGTCGGGGGGTCCCGGGCAAACAGCCAGCACACCGCCAAGTGGAGACGGATGCAGGAAAATAAGAAGGGACGCAACAGGAGGACCCACGAGCTTCAGAGACCCCCCAGGAGCGTTTGAGGAAAAGCACAATAGCGTAAAACCCCCCCAGACCCACACATACTAGCACAAACCCCTGCATCCAACACCAACACACAAGCACATCCGACAGGCGGTGAACGGGTTGGACCTCTCCGTCATCAAACAGCGTCTAGGTAGAATCCACCAACGCCTGCGGTGTCACAGCGACTCAGCTCTCATTCAAGAACACACACGGACCCGTGAAGAGGCCCGAGGGACTGGAACACGGCCTGCAAACGTGTGAAGACATGGCTGGTTGCCTGGGATACGAGCTGCGGACAACCTCCTGTACATAGGCTACTAGAAGAAGAGCAGGACAAAAGCGTGTAGTGAGCCCGGGAGCAGACGGACCGGAGGTGCGGACGAGACGGGTCGGCGCCGTCGTCCTCCCAGACCCGAGCATGTGAACTGTGACAGCGTCTGAGGAAGGGATGAACCCTCCACAGAGGAGAGGGAAGGGCTGCTGTTCCCATCAGCCACGTTCTGAGGCCGGGAAAGCTTTGTGCATGTGTTTGTCGGTCAGTGTTTTAATAAGCTAGTTATTTTACAAAAAAAAGCTTTTTTTTAAATATTTATCCTTCTTTTCAGACCCATGCTTCTTTTTTTGGAGGAGGCCAAACAAAAAAAAAAAATCCCAGACACCTCGTCTGCTCTGGACATGGTATTTTTGTGTCGCTGTTGCTACAAACCCAGTCTAAACCAGCGTTGTGGTGTACATATATACAACCATGCTAACTCTGTGTATATACAGTACGTATACGGCCAAGAACTCCACCATTATTATTTATTTGCTCATTGTTTTGTGAAAGGGTTGCATTTATTTTTGATATTATGCTATTCGGGGTGCATCAGTATAATCGGAGAAACGACGCCAACAGCAGCTACTTTGATGGACCAACTGACTGGAAGGCCGCAGGCGGGTTGGAAAAGCGCTGAAGCGCAAGCACGTTAACTGGATTCGACTACGATAAGCACAATTTTATTACTTTTGATCTTTTTTTTAGCTCTTCAGAACCATCCAGTCGTCAACTCGCCGTCATGTGTAAGATAATTCCCCGAACCGAACAACCTTGCTGTGAATCTCTGTAAGAAATAGTCAAAAATGTTAAATTTAGTCTGAAGGAGACACATTATACTGCATGTGAATGCTACCTACAGTAAGTGCATCTTTTTTATCGTCTCTTTGCGTGTTTTGTGTGAGAGGGGTGCGGGTTACTTCTGTCCTTTTTTGCCAAAACCGGTGATTGTAACAAACTCTGGCCAAAGCCGGGTGCGAAGCTCCCCCATCCTCCCCCGTCTCCCCTCCTTTTACTACCACAAGACTGACGTGTCGAGGCAATAACTCAGTGTTCTCCACCAGACCTGTGACCCCTCTGGTGGAAAGGACGAAACCTGAAAGCTGCTGCTGTAACAGTTCTTTCTGGCATGCGTTAGGTTGTCTGAATAAACATCTCCGTTTAAAAAGGGAGGAAGGTTCTCGTTCTGTCCTTCTGTCTGCAGCCTTGAGCCCATTCATCAAGAACCATCACTGTTCAGTTGTCATCTCCTGGCGTGATGTTCCACACTCGCCCGTGTGTGCGTGCACGCCTGCGTGGACCGGAGCGGTTGAAGCGCCACTGTCATGTTCCGTCGCCTTCGAGTTTCATACATGTTCGGGTCCCGCTGCTCTGTTGCCATGGTAACTGCCCTTGAATGTCCTGCGTGTGCGCGTCAGGCTGACTCCTGAGACGTGCACGCCTTAATCAACGTTCTCTGCTGCTTTAGAACCTGCAGTACCCGCTTTCACCACCGGAGGGAACCAGAGCTCACATGTTCATTTCTACGTTATGTCCGAAAGTAAATCGGATGAGGTTCAATAACTGACAAAGTAGTCAGGCAACTCTTAATTTAAAGAATTAATATCCTAAAGGATAGATGGATTAGTAGAAGCTGGACGGGGGGCCGCGCCCGGTCTGGCTGACCTTAGTGCGCCTAAACATCCAGGACGCGCTGGTTATCATCCAGAACGAGCAATAACGTCAGGTGGTCCCGTAATTAGGAACCCTGCGGGTGAGTGCCAGCCGCCTCCGGCACCATGGCAACCGTGGAGGGACGCGATCCACAAACGCGCTTTTTGATCATACTTGACATTTCCTGTCAGGATCTGATCCCAGAGCGGCTGCTGGATGGTCAGAAGTGCACATGAAGCGCACGGAGCCACTACTGGCCCCACTCCGGGACAAATCAGCCGCATTTGACGTTTAGAAATCAAATAAACCAAAGATCTTCGCTGGATTTACTCATCCGGGTTTCTGGGACGGACCCCCGCAGTGATGACGTCACCGGCTGTGACGCACTACCTTGACTCCAGGTGTGATGATGACTGTTGCAGCGTGTGTGTGTGTGTGTGTGTGTGTGTGTGTGTGTGTGTGTGTGTGTGTGTGTGTGTGTGTGTGTGTGTGTGTGTGTGTGTGTGTGTGTGTGTGTGTGTGTGTGACCGAGCTGCTCCGGGTTTCTCTTCCTCGGGTTAAGCAGCAGCGTTAGTCAAATGTTCGTTCGGAGGCGATGACGCGCAGCCGTGTCGCTCCTGTGTCAGCCTGCTTGAGGCGTTTCTGAGAAAAACAAACAAAAAAAACGGCCTTTTCCAAACGTCACTTTAGCATTCGGCTATATTTTACAATGAAATGAGCGCAACAGGCGCTCAGCTTAGCTTAGCTGGACCCAAAGTCCAGCTAAGCTAAAGCTACCGGCTTGGCTCACTTTGGGCTTTTGTCACAGTTTCATGATTTAAATTTCATTCTTTTTGATGTAGCCAGGCACAACCAGCTTCCGCTGTTCCCTGCTGGTTGTAACCATGAGAGGAAGGGGGTGGACGATTGACTCTGGGGCCGATTTCGGCTCACCTGTTGCTCCGGCTGGTTGCCGGTGAGTTGCGTCGAGCACATCCGAGAAGGACCGAAGGAAACCGGCTTACGGCGCAGAGCCGCCCGTGATTGGCCTGTCCTTCAGAAGAAAAGAGGATTAGAGGGATCTCTCTACTCCGTGCACGACTGTCCGTTCTCTGGACATCAGGTGTGCCCAAGCACGGCTAAACGCGGCCCGGCGCGCATGCACGGAGCCGATGGCGAGATTGGTGGAAGCCGTCCTCCGAGACTTTAGGGGTATATTTAGTCCTGAAACCCGGTGCTGCGGGTGGAATTAGGGACGGGCTGCTAATCAGGATCAGTTCTGAGTGAAAGGAAACGTTCAGGTACATCAGAAGAGAGAAGAGGCAACAACAACAACAACAACAACAACAACAACAACGACGACGACAACAACTCTAAAGGTATGTTTGCTCTTCTTTTCTCCACCATGTAGCTGTAGCTGCTGATCTCCACCACCTCGTTGCTGCCGTTATCAGCTTTTCCATCTTTAATGAAGGCAGCTCAGGTGTTCTCCGCTTGCGCGACTCCAGTTACAGGTTACAGGCTCAGCTCGGCCTGCTGGAAAGGTTCAGGAGGAAAGGTCAGCCTGTGACATCGGGGTGGAACCGGGGGTTGTGGTATGCTCAGCTAGTCGGCCTGAAAATGCGTTCTAGTTTATATAAAATATGATGCCAGACGCCCGGGGTCATGCTCGTGTTTGTGTGCATTATCGGTTGAATGCCGATAAAGGCCGTGCAGTACCCCCTGCTGCCAGCAGGGGCGCAACTCTGAGAAACCCTCTGTTTTTATATCCTGTTTCACTAAAAATCATCTTCAATTTGGCTCTTTTGTGGCCGATTTATCTGCTTTGAGGGTAAAGGTACGCAGGTGTGTGTCCTTTGTCACATGACCGCTGTGAGCTTTGATGTTTACGCCCGTGTGACTGTCTGTCTGAGCTTGTCGTGCACGACTGGATGCTTTGGTCGGTGTGTTTACACGACTGCGTGGGTGAGATGGAAGAGTTGGGAGCGGGGGGGGGGGGTGGGTGTGCATGTGCAAGCTGCTTCAGGCTTACGGCATCAGGAAGGAGATCAGGCCACGCTCCAGCGACCAGCGGGGGAGGAGGGGAGGGGAGGAGAGGGGGAGGAGCAACGCGTCACGAGGAGCCAAAAGGAATAAAAAAAGTGAGAGTGAGAGTGGGCCTGGTGATGCAAGATGTTGATGTTTGTGAAGGATGTGGGGCGATGCTTCCTGGTTGAGCCGCATAGCTGGCCAGCTAACTTAGCTAACGGCCTCCTGGAGCCCAAAGCCCTCCCTTGGACGTCTTTAAGATGCTTTGACAGATTTCACCAGTTGGAGCCAGTTTGTGTAGGTTTACCTTCTCCAAAGCTTCCCTGAATCATCTGTGCATCATCAGTGGTGTGTGTGTGGTGGTGTGTGGGGATGCTGCTCGGACCTAAAGCTCAATCCTTGGTGTAGATGAACAGATTTAGCATCCTCTTCTTCTCCCTGCAGAACACTGAATGGAACGTGTGGATGTGAATATTATTACTGTTTGATGCAAACGGCATCGCTAACCCAGTTTCCCGGCTCGGGTTCTAAGGGGGCTCTGATCTGTGCACATCCAGGACACATCTGCCTGAGCGTTCAGCTGCAAATGAGCACTCGCTGTCACGTCACCGCACGTCGACGTGATGAAGAGCTGAGCCGGCGTGCTTTAATATTCTGCTCGCACAAATCCGAGGCTGGCTGTGTGTGCACGGCGTGTGGCCCATCCAGGGCATGGATCTTTTGACTTTTCAGCCGGATGTGTGCGATCTTTGTTATTTTCCTGGTTTTATAGTGAAACACTATCACATGTTGTTGTTTTGAGGTGCGATACACACCAGCAATCAAAGGTGCACCCAACTCCACGCCAGTCTCAGAAACTTTAAGTTAGCTTTGTTGAGAAATGAAATGAGACCTCAAAACAGAGAATATCCATCAATGTCAATGGACCATTCATATATGAAAGGCTTTATTTCAAGAGTTTCTCACTAACATCAGCATTTAGTCACGTGTACTCTAGATTTAAGCAGATAATGAACCAAAAATGACCAAATTGAGTTCCATGTCTGAGCACCATGAGTAAAATCTAGCTGCCGTTGTAGAACATGGAGGAGCTAGATCTTAATTGTAGATATTTAGCAATAAAATCGATGCTGAAATTATTTTCTATGTGCTCCAGACAGCCCCGACAATCCTACCTCCTTCCGAACACATTAGTCCCCTTTAAAGACATCTTTTGCCCGCTGATGTCTCCTGATCACCTGTCAGGGGCGGACATGCGCAGGAGCGCCAGGAGGCTGGAGGAGCCGCGTCAAGCGCGCAGAGATGCGGAGGAAGAAACGAAAGTGTCCTGCCAGTGTAAAAGAAGTAAATGCCAATCTGGACACTGAGACCAAACATAATCGCATACCAGTGGGAAAAGTACAGAATGTGGTTGATTTTTAATAGCGTTATCTGGATGAGAGTTTCAGGTTGGGTTGCTACATTGGATTATTTGGGTTAAAACAGAATTTTATTTCAAAAAATCACCGGAAACATCTCTTTGAACGTGTGCGACTGCACATTTGCGATCCCCCTCACGGAAAACGGTGATAACAGTGGAGTAGAGCTGCGGAGATGCTCAGGGAAAAAAACAAGAGGAAAGGATGGCGCTGGCTGGACAAAACGGCAGAGTAGAATAATCCGACAATAAAAATCTGCGATGCTCCGACACACCCTGGCGGCTCGGGTTCACCGCCATCTCCGGACCTAAGGAGACGGACAGGACTCGTATTGATCCGTGCGCGGGGGACGGGAGGGGTCGATCATGGGGAACGAAGCAAGCCTGGAAGGAGGCGAAGGGACGCCGTCAGGGCTGCCGGAGGGGCTGGCACCTGACGGGAAGGGCGGCTTCGTGAGGGTCCCCGAGGGGACTCCGGTAA
Organism: Tetraodon nigroviridis; assembly: GCA_000180735.1. Classification (NCBI taxonomy): domain Eukaryota; kingdom Metazoa; phylum Chordata; class Actinopteri; order Tetraodontiformes; family Tetraodontidae; genus Tetraodon; species Tetraodon nigroviridis. Next base: position 486,166 of record CAAE01014664.1, on the reverse strand, counting down.
ACCTGAGCGAGCTCACCGAGGAGCAGAGGAGGCAGCTGGCCGCGGCGATGGCGAGGGCGCAAGGCAGGCAGCCCGGGGGCGCAGCGGCCGCACGAAGGCAGGGAAATGATTCATCAATACACCTTTTATTTCTGTTTTTCTTTAAATTCCGACGCAGACTCGTGGATCAGTGGCGTAAATCTGGACCAAGATCAGTTCACACCCATTTTATCAACCCCCTCGCAGCCTGATCAAGAAACCCGCAAATGGTGCATATAAACGCATCCTCGATGATCCCAGGCGAGAATATAATCCCACTTTAGATGGAATAACCTGGTGCTGTGCGCGTCATTATTTTAAGGAATTGTTTGAGTCCGCAGTTCGTCTGCGCGTCGATCAGTGCGTAAGAGACACACCTCCAACATTTGTGCGAAAATTCCGAAATGCCTGCTGGGTAAAATGAGAAAAAAAATCGGTCGTGGCGGATATTTTTCCTTTTTCTTGTCTTCCTCAATGCCTCCATTAGCAGATTTCACGAAATCGTCGCCAAATGACGGAGACGCGCGGCAGAAACGTCATTAATATCAAAGTATTTTGTTTCTGTTTTTATTTATTTTAACCCTTGTCATACGATTAAAAAAATCCACCCAGAGGAACGCCGCTAATTAGATCCCAAATGGCAACGCAGTTATTTTTATCCAGCGAAGGGGGGAGGGGTGTTTTAATATTAACACGACTATAAATAGAAGGCCAGCGTTAATGTCATCAGCTCAGACTTTCTGCTTTTTTTCTGGTCATTTTTAATCCAAAAATCGAGTTTTCTCTGTTTTTCCGGGGGTCATTGAACGCCTCCTGCCGCTGTCCGTGGTGCTGAAGCGCTTCTGTCTGGCATCAGCGCCGCAGCGGATTGGCCGAAGATGGGCAACCAACGCAGCTACTTCCATGTTTGCCGGCCTCTTGAGTCATGCTTTCCTTGACCTGAACTGTAACGTTAATCAAATGCTGCCCTGGAGTCAAACACTGAGCGCGTTATCACCAGGACCGTGTGTGAGCTTAGCCAGTGTTGATAAAGATGTCCACTCTTACCTCTACACACCTCTACACGGGACTTTTCTCTCTCCGTTTCGCTGTGATCTAGGCTCTCAGGCATTCGGCGTTTTTTTCACTTGTGTCATCTTTAACTGAGAGCCGCCGGCGACACGTTCTCGGTTCACTGCCGCGTTGACACGCTGTAGGATCATGAGGCCTGCGCCACAGTTTCCACCGTTAGCATTTGCAGAGCAAAGCTATGGTCAAGTGAACTAGCTGTACATGAGGAGAAAATGCTCCTCAGGCTCAGTAACTGGTAACGGTTAGCTTTTTCAGTTTCAAAACAACATACTGGCTTATTTATTTAAATTTTTTTGTTTGTTTGTTTGTTTTCAGACCATCGGAATCAGATGGGCAGCAGCATTACCAGCAGACAGGAGCCTCCCGGGGCCAGACCGGTCTCAGCAAGAGCCGAACTGTAGACGCCTTTAACCAGGGTCCGCGTGGGAAGCCTGCACCAGGCCGGAGCCCCTCATCCCTCAGCCTTTTCGAATCGAGATTTCGGCAGGAGCCAAAAGACCCAGACACTAAACCAGCCGGCATGTTTGGCTCCAGCTTCTTCAGCGGTTCCAACCCGCTCAGTGCCGTCTCATCCATGACTTCCTCCGTCTCCTCCTCCATATCGTCCATGGGGGATTCTGTCACGATGCCCAAGTTGGGATTGTTTGGGGATGATGAAGATGGAGATTCACCAGCAGCACCAGAGTCCAAGCAAGGAGGAAAGCCACCAAGCAAAGGTCCTCCAAGGGGCCCCCAACAGGGAGGACCACAGAAACAGGGTCAGGGCCCTCCTGGACAGGGGCCAAAGCCAGGGCAAGGGCCCCCTGGGCAGGGACCGAGGCAAGGTCAAGGACCACCGGGCCAGGGTCCCAAATCTGCACAGGGATCACCGGGGCATGGGCCAAAGCAAGGTCAGGGACAGCCAGGCCAAGGGCCCAGGTCAGGTCAGGGTTCCCCTGGTCAAGGACCACCTGGGCAGGGACCCAGGCAAGGCCAGGGTCCACCAGGACAAAAAGATGGACCCTCTCAACAAGGACCTGGGAAGCCTGCACCTAAACAGGGACCACCAGGCCCAGGGACTCATCCTGGGGAGCAACCTAAGAGCGGAGGTCCTGGGCAGCAGGGAGCGGCAAAGCCTGGGGGAGGGCTCTGTCCGCTGTGTAAGACCACCAAGCTGAACGTCGGCTCTAAAGACCCTCCCAACTACAACAGCTGCACCGAGTGCAAGAACCAGGTCTGCAGCCTGTGTGGGTTTAGCCCCCCGGACTCGGCGGTAAGAATCCTTCCCTCTTTTTCTCTTTTTTTCTGTGGATATCAAAGCAATCCAGTCCATTTAGCTAACCCGCTAGCAGCTTGTTGCCTGTTTGTGCGGCTAGTGGAAGGAGGGACAGAGGGGACGGATGGACTCAGGGAGTGTTGCACAAGGTGACTCATGTCAGGACACCGTGCCAGGATGAGAGAACACGCCGTCACATGGCCAGTGGGTCATGAGGACAGATTACCCGCTAGTACTGAAATTTATTACTACACGGTCTCAGTCACAGTTTCAGTTCTTTTTACTGTCTGTGTGTTTTTTAATTCTCTATTTATATTTTAGGCACAATTAGACTCAGAAGAGACAGGTTCTGTTCAAGATAGCAATGTTTTGACATTGGGTCTGTTTTCAGAGGAACCCTGGGAGATTCCACGCAACGCAAAGAGCCGTGTTTATCACAGCGACACCCGACGGTGCTCTGTGGTGCTCTGACGTGTTCCAGATGCGCTGAAGTTAGCAGCAGTTAGGCGAAGATTCCACCTATCAGTGAATAACTGTGTTTCTTTTTGGTCTGAACAGGGGAAAGAGTGGCTCTGCCTCAACTGCCAGATGCAGAGAGCCATGGGAGCAATGGATCCCCCTGGACCGGGACCCAAACCCAAACAAGGGTCTGCCCCACCCTCACCGCAGAAGCAGGCACCTGGAAAGCCGGAGAAGCTCCTAATAAAGCAGCAGAGCACCTCTGATCAAGGGTTAACACCCCCGAGCACACCCAGGCAGAAGTCCCCAGGTCCCCACTCCCCTGGGCCCCTGTCTCCCTGCTCCTCAATGGGAGGCTCTCCGAAAATCGACCCCAAGACAGGACGCCCCATTCAGCCGAAGTCCAGCCCCCAGCAGTCTCCAGCCAAGGCCAAACAGGAGTCCAGTTTCTTTGGAGGCTTCTCTGGCATCAGTCTGGGAGGACTGACGGACTCGGTGAAACCTTCAGCATCGGCTCCTCAAGCTGCAGAGTCCGTTACTGGGAAGCTCTTTGGGGGCTTTGGGGGTTTGAAGGAATCGAGCAAACCTCAGGCTGCTCCCAAGCAGGAGGAGTCGGTGGCTGGGAAGCTGTTCGGGGGCTTCTCAGGGCTGACGGAGTCCTCCAAACCTCCTGCTGCTGCCTCTCAGATGTTCAGCTTTGGATCCTCCCTTTTGAGTTCAGCCACTAATATTGTCACAGGAGAGGCGAACAAGGCCCAGGAGTCCCCCCCCGGGTCGCCCCCAGACTCTCCTGTCGACTCTGGACCAGGATCTCCCCCGGATTCAGGCCCCGGCTCGCCACCCGACTCCCCTTTCTCCCCGCCTGGATCTCCCCCTGATTCCGACTCCGCCCCTGACACGCCTACTGCCAAGTCCAAGAAGCCCCTCAGGACCGTTTCTGTGGAGCGGGAAGAGAAGACCTCTGCTCCCCCAGCGCCTGGGGCCGGCGAGAGCTGCCCGCTGTGCCACAAAGATCTGAACGTGGGCTCGGCAGAGGCCCCCAACTACACCCAGTGCACCGAGTGCAGGAAGAACATCTGCAATCTGTGTGGATTTAATCCCACCCCCCATTTAGGAGAGGTAAGAGCTATTTTTGCTGTTACACACACATCCTTCAGGTCCAGCTCTGCTACCCCCACCCAGGCTGTCGCTCCACTCCGCAAAGGCCGTCCTGCAGATCTGACCAGAAAGCGACCGAGGGTGGTGGGTTATGCCGCGTTTCTCACCCCTCCTTTGGTGGAGAAGCCAGGAAACAGGATATTAATGAGGTGCTTTAAGTGGATTCCACTCCACACCATTGACACTTGACTCTGAAACCCAATCCCCAGCGGTGCGCTGGTGTCAGGGTGGAGGTGCGGAGCATGCTAGCTTCGCTCTGATGAGGTTTTCTCATGTTCTGAAATCTGCCTGATGACCTGGACTGGCTCTTTGCCCTTTTGTGCCCCTCCCGGTGTGCTTCCTGCCATCGCCGCGGTGCTTTTGCACGTGTGAACAGATGGCGCTCCGTCGGTGTGGGATCATATACTTTAGAATCAGAAGCCAAAAAGAGCGGAGGCGCAACTCTCTTCACACATGCCCTGCCCACCTAACACTTCACGTGTACTTGTTATCGTTTACATGCCATTGATAATTTAAAAAAATCACTGGTCATGTGACTGGCGAGCTGGTGTTTCGCTGCCCACGTGCTGCTTCCTGGGTAATCTGCTCTGTATTTCTGGCTCTCTGAGCAGCTAAGCTGGTAACCAACTCCACAAGCCTCCACGGCTCCGCCTCGTCTCCAGGGGAGACGCCGCATCCTCTCGGGAAGTAGGAGGGACAAGGGTGGAAGAACATAGAGAAAACAAAGAGATCATTCAGTCTTCATCAGAATTATCGTAGCCGGGGTCCTTTCTCTACGCTAACCTATATACTAGTCCTCTGAACGCTATCTGTGCTCAAATGTAGCTAAGCTAATCAACCTTTGGGTCAATTTCGAGCTACATTGAGGGTGTCTACACTTATGTGTGTGCGTGTGTGTATGAATAATCTGCTTCCTGTAAGGATTTAAAGGGTAGCCAGGTGTAATCCTCAAGTGTCTTTTCTCACATCTTGTTTTTCACCTTTTCTTATCAGTTTCACCAATTCTTGACATTCCTTTTCATTGATTTCATTATTTGATCTTGATTTCATTCGTTCTCAGTACCTTCCTGCCACCTCTCCTCCCACTGCTGCTCTTGCTGTTCATCCCCCTGATGCGTGGGAGCTGTAAACATGCGTCTGCGGGACTCGAGCACTTTAACTGTCGCTCAGACTTCGTGTCGTGTCATCCTCCTTGCTAACGAGAACGCTTATGTAAAAACAGACTGAATCACAGACTTCGGGCTCAGAGCTAATGTTAGCCAGATACCTATAGATAATAGCATTTAACCATATTTAAAATAAAATCTCTCATTTGTTTTAGTAATCTGATAGAATTTGGGTTCAAATCACATATTTTTTAGTTTTACATGTTTTTTTTCGGTTTTTTATGTCAGCTAAAAGTCATTAGCTTCTGGTCGCTTCCACTACGGCTGCAGCAGACACAGCCACCATGTTGTGTTTACTGTTTCTCGTTGTTTTTATGAGGTCGTGTGCCAGTTAACACCCTGCAGGTATGCACACATGAACAGTAATGCTAACAGCGGTGTGTTTTTAGCATCCTCTCACAGCAGCAACAGGAAACCTGGCTGAAGACGTTTGTGTCTCTCGGGTTTCTGTGTCTCCGGCTTGGACGGTCCTGCTTGGGTCCTTCACTGGCCCAGAAAGCCGAAGTGTACCAAAATAGTCCCAGTTGAAGATCCATAAAAGGGGGAACAGGAGCTCCTGCAGGGCAGCTTTTTTCTCCGGCCTCCTTTGTGCTCCTTCTGTAACATCTCCTCTTTATTATTTGAAAGGGACTGTGGGCGACAACAGAGCACGGCGATCCCACAGCCGCTGCGGAAGGCTCCAAATAGGTTTTATTTTTACACCGAGATGATTCTTTTCTGAGTGCAGCAGCGTTTTATTTAATTTGTTTTGCCGTCAGTGCTCCAGCACACACACAAACTCGGGCTAAGTCATCAGAAACTGTAGGTCTGCAAGCAGAACATGCACGTTTGCTTTCACACCTCCGCAGTCAAGTCCTGAGAAGCAGATTTCAGCTACCAACACCTATAAAACACACTGGCACCATGTTAGCCTAAGTAGCACATATTTGTGGTACTAAAAAAATCAAATGGAAGTTCTAATGTAAGTTAAAATAATGTTCTGAGGCTGATTGGAGAGGATGTGACAGCGGATATGAGTGTTAGTCCAAGGTGCCCACGGCGCTGCAGACTGGGACAACTGTTCTTTCCTTCAGAGCTCGTGACTCACGCCTCTGAGTCACATCAGCAGCACCTATAGGCACAATAAGCTGTCGCGCACAAACCTCCGATGGAGTCGTGAGCGATTCCTGCCAGGCTGAAAGATTTGCTTTGATCTCCTTTGATCCCATGCGTTGCGAAATGTGCAGCTGATATCTGGGAGTTCCTTTGGGAGAAAAAAAATCTGCACTGATGTTGGCTGGAAATCATCAACTAATCATCAGTCCAGCACTGTGCAGTTCTGCTCACAGGAGTTTGAGATTAAAGCAGGAATTTCATAAATCAAAGCTCAAGTTATCCACATGGCCATGTGACATATTTCATCTGGGCATGCGTTGAAATTATGAAATTAAATGTTTGGTAATATTACAATTAAAATATTTGGAATATCATGAAATGTTGATGCATTATCACACACCGTGTTTTCCTCTGGTTGCTGCGGGTAACTTGTTAGCGGTGGGGGGGATATACTGTACTGAGGGCAGATGAAAGCTTTCTGTGGCAACTAGTGGGAATATATTTAATAATTAATGGCAGACCTATAGATCTATCTTTATTTAATGACAGGCTGAGAATATCGCCGGCTCCTCCTTTTTCTGTCACTACCTCGGGTGTTTTCTGGCCTTCCAGCTCTTCATTCTTAGATTAGCAGGTTAAAGTTTTTTGGCAGGATGTGTGTGTGTGTGTGTGTGTGTGTGTGTGTGTGTGTGTGTGTGTGTGTGTGTGTGTGTGTGTGTTTGTGTGTTGAGTCACCTCAGATGACACTTGTCTCCTTCACTTCTCCTGTCTCATCCTGTCACCTCCTACATCATTTACCGTTCAATCATGCTATCACTGCACATTGCTCATTATACGCCTGGTTATCATCACTTTTCTCTTCACTCCTGCAATTATGTATGTTTGGCCCACGGAAGCCATTTTTTAAACCTTCAACTTTCATTAGCTTCCAGGCAGTATCTAAAGTCTTAGCTTTTAGCACCTAGCTGTAGTTTTAAGTCTTTCCTCATTATTTTTAAAGGAAGATGGAGGGAAAACAGATGAAAACACATTGCTCCTCATTTTAACTCACTTGAGAACTGTGACATGGGGAGAGGAAGTCTCTCATCACGGGACATACATGTCAGATTCGTCCCTGCAGATCACTGATGCGGACTGGTTTTGGTAAAAAGCAGACATGTGAGCGTCGCTTTTGTGACTCATCTGGGTTGATAATGTGTGCTGGTAGGCTATTCATTTATTTAAAAGCTCGGCAGGAGGGAGGATTGTTATGAAACTGTTCTACAGAAACACACCTGTCGTGTTGGATTTAATTGCAAGACACGTCTGCAGGGACGCCAATCCCTCCGGATTTACCATCCGTGTTTCTGAAGCAGAAGGAGAAGGTAATTACGGGGAGGTCTTACTCGAACTAATGACAATTGTCATTTTCAGTCAGTGCCGTCATTAGTTCAGTCACGCTAACATGACACGTTTCAGAGTTAGCCCTTCACTGTGTCAGTTGGTCAATGAGCCTCATTTTTCCTCATCAAAATGTAAATTTGGTGCTCATCAGCACAGAAACAGAGGGTTTCCAGTGCCTGTTATTTCTTTAAAAGTGAGCTCTAGGTGACGCTGCCTTACGCTTAGATTGTGCTGACCTCGTTTGGTGCGCCTGCCTCGCCTCAGACACGCTCCGCATGTCTGTTGGGATTGGCTGATAGTGTGATTGAAGCAGCCCGGCCCCGATGATGGTTTGTCTGATGGAGCGTTCCGTTCTGCTGTTGCTATCGCGGCCATCTCCTGGTGTCAGCGCGGTTTAGCTTAGCTGATAAAAACTCTGCAGACGCCACGCTCACCATTAGCTGGCAGAAACGGAATAAACCCGCTCAGATTCTCAGGAGATCCATTGGAATCCGTGACGCGAACACGGTGACTCACATGGTACCTGACAAAACTCCCTGATCTCTCTTCTTCTCTTCCTCCTCCCGCCTCCCTCCCGACTGTTTTGCTGCCTGGTTTAATATTCAGGCTGCGCCCTTCTGTGGAGCTGAACACTAAAGCAAGCAACGGTCAGCTGCTGTATGTTCTCACACATGTACGGTCTTTAATTCTTACACGTGTGTGAGCTTATGCTACATCTACCATCCGATGCGGTGGGCGCTAGCTGAGCGACATGACGCAACCCCACTGACGTGTCTCAGTGAGCCCCTGTCCCACTACCATGAATTATACATGGACCTGCCTCCGCGGTCCCGAAAGCTTTGGCTAAAATAGAGCAAGAGACACTTCAGCTCTGCCACAGCAGCGCTTAAAATGCGCAGGAACGCACTGTTGGCACATTTATGTCAGAATAGTGACAATATCTGTCCTTATTTACTGTTTTTCTTGTGTTTATTTTGCAGAAAGAATGGCTCTGCCTCAACTGTCAGACCCAAAGAGCCGTGTCGGGCCAGCTGGGAGACCCGGTGCCACCAACCATGGCCTTCCCAAAGAAGCTGCCGTCTGCTCTTGCTCCTGCTCCTGGTTCCTCCTCTACATCCGCTGCTGTAGATAGCAAACCTGTAGTAGACCCTCCTCCCTCACCAGCTCCTGAAGCCAAGGTAGTTCTTTCAACCCCTCCCAAACCTGATGCTGTTAGCTCTTGCTCCGTTAGCGAGCCTCTTTCTGAATCTCAGGAAAAAATATATCCAAAAGAACAAAAAGTGCTGCTTGCAGATGAAAATGTGTCAGAAGGTAAGCAGCCAGAGCCGAGCAGCTCTGAGACTCAGGACCATCCTCTTATTGTTGAAGGCGAGGCAGAAAATCAGTCAACAATAACGGGTTTAGATGCAGCTGCAGCTCCCGCTCAGGTAGAAACCCAGCCTCAGATTAGCCAGAGTGTGGCTTCTCCTGCAGAGAACCTGAAAGTGGAGCCTGGACCTGAAAATAGTCCAGGTGTGGCAGAAGAGCCGAGACCTGTCTTGACTACAGATGCGGTTCTGCAGGTTCCTCCTCAGCTGGAGCGAACGTCAGACTCCGCAGTCCTGACTCAGACAGAGAGTCAGGCTACTGCGGTAGAACCGGGACAACCAGAGCCAGTAAGAGAGGGTGCAGGGCCCAAAGAGTGTACTGCTCATCTTCCTCCTCTTTCTCCTCCTTCTGAGGGTGAGGTAGCAGAGGTCGGTGGGAATGTGGTCTCAAGAACTGCTGAAGCTCATCAGGAACCTAAACCAGAATCTGAAGAATCTCACACATTATCAGAATCCAAGTTCCTCAACTCTGATGGGGAAACATTGGCCCAAGAACCTGAACCGCCGGAAGAGGTCAAAGATGTGAGGGATGTAATTAAGCAGAACAGGGAGGAAAAAAATGTTTCAACAGAAGAAGAACCAGTTCAACTAAAAATGCCTCAAAGGGTTAATGAGGAGATAAAAGCAACAGAGAACAGTGACGAAGATAAAATTGCTGGGAACAAAGTCACTGAACCCGTTAAAATGGAGGCAGGAAGTGAAAACGAACCATCTGAGGCCTCTGAAGAGCAGCTAGTCTGCAATAATGCAGCTTCAGAGACTGTTAATGAGGTAGAAGCTGATGAAGGGAAACTTCCAGAAGAAGAAACAACTAAAGAGAAGAAGACGGCTGACCAGAAAGCTCCAGAGGAGAAGGTTAATGAAACTGAGTGGAGTGAGACGAAAGAGACGGCAGAGAAAGAAAGGAGTGGGCCAGCGTTGACTGCAGCTAAAGAAATCCTAAAAGAAGAGACTCCAAAAATGATTAGAACAGAAACCGAGACAGTTTCCTTAACGGACGGAGATAAACACCGAAATAGAAACACAGAAGAGTCGGTGCAGATGGCGTCAGACGTCATCAAAGCAAAGATGAGCGAGAATGCGCTGATCCGGGGCGGCTCGGAAACCTGTTCTCAGCAAACAAACCAAAGTCAAAAGGAAGCAGAGGAAAAAGCACCAGTCAAAGATGAGGAAGGGAAAGAAATAGAATGGCTAATCCAGGAATCTGTTCCAGAAAAAGAAAAAAGTGCAGGCGGCGATGAGGGCGGCACAGCCTCACCTGATTGTTTGAAAGAGGAAATATCAAATCAGCAGGCAGCAACAGAGAGAAGCTTTGAAGATGGAGGTGTAGCTGTAGCCGTAGTTTCTGAATCCCAGATCCTGCTCGATGTTGCTAATGAACAGGGGAATGAGTTTCAGAAAGAGAACACTGGCAGAGAAGATCCAAAAGAGGCTGAAGATCAGCCTCTGGTAAAGGCCAGTGATGGAGGGACGGTTGCCCAGGTGACTGTAGAAGTTAGCAAAGAAAAACAATGAGGTTGTAATGGACTTTGTGCTTTATCTCAAAGTGGAAAATAACAATAACTGTTCTTTTTATGTTTTCAACCAGCAGGTGAAGACAGTGGAGTCGTTAAAGGAATCTGGAGAAAAACAAGTGGCCGCCAAGCAGCACAGTCCCACCAGTCCGTCAGACCTGGCAAAACTGGAGAGTACGGTTCTTCCCATTCTGGAAGGCCAGGCCAGCACCCTGTCAAAGGATGAGGAGAAGCAAACGGACACTCTTAAGACCAGACGTAGGCTGGAGGTGCTGCCGCTCTCGCCGGACTCGCCCAGCTCTGAGGATGACAGAGAACCTCCCGAGAATGAAGCTGCCCCAAAGAAAAAGCTGCTTGTGCCAATGGATGTCAGGCCAGATTCCCTGGACGACAGCAGTGAGAGTTTTGGGAAGGAAAGCCCCTTGTCAGGCGACGATGAGGAGTTTATCCGGAAGCAAATAATAGAAATGAGCGAAAATGAAGATGTGTCCCCATCGGATGAGGAAAATCTGGTCCGTCGGAAGGTCCGCGAGGACGGGAAAAAACAGATACAAGAGAAGAAAACGGAAGCGGTAGAGAGGAGTGCATCTGGAAAGGCCAGACGGCTTGTTAAAAGGAGCACCATTAGTCCAGAGGAGGAAGAAGAGAAGCAACTCTCCTTAGATAAACCTGAGGAAGGACTAAAAGACACAGTGAATCAAGGAGGCACTGATCGCAGATTCCAAAACATTGAGCTAAGTGCAACCAGCAGTCCCGTGCCGATCCCGAACCAGGACGGAGAGCCTGGGATGGAAAGCCTCCCAGACTCCCCTGATGATCGATCCAGGGGTGACGGCTCCTCCAGTCTCCATGCATCTAGCTTCACTCCTGGGACGTCCCGACATCAGTGTCCTCGCTGGATGAAGACAGCGACAGCAGCAGTCCCAGTCACGTCCGTGCCGGTGAAGGCAAACAGCAAAGGAAAGCCAGACACAGACAGCCTGGGCAGGTGCTGCCGACCATTGAAGACTCCTCCGAGGAAGACGAGCTGAGGGAGGAAGAGGAGCTCCTGAGGGAGCAAGAAAAGCAGAAGGGCTCTGGGAAAAAATCAAAGAAAGACAAAGAGGAAATTCGAGCGCAGAGGAGACGGGAGCATTCAAAGACCCCGCCGAGCAACCTGTCCCCCATTGAGGATGCCTCTCCGACCGAGGAACTGAGGCAAGAGGCTGAAATGGAGGAAATACGGCGCTCGTCATGCTCCGATTTCTCCCCCAGCATCGACTCGGATCCTGAAGGATTTGAAATTCACGCTGCGAAGATTGCAGCCGTTCAGAAATCCTATCAGCTGCCTACGTCAGCATCCCTTCACTCTCCAACTGACGATCAACAGAACAAGCAGAAACCAACCCTGAAGTCTGCTGATGAGGCATATGAGGAAATCATGCTGAAGGCCTCCTCTCCAACTTTTGACAAAGGTGAGATTCAAACAGGCAAAGAGTCCCTTTACGGAGGCATGCTCATCGAAGACTACGCTTACGCCTCCCTCATCGACAATTCAGCTGACGAGCTGGTCGAGCCGGAGAAGATTGTCGTTCCGGCTCAGCCCAAAAAGCTGAGATCGCCGGATGAGGTTTATGAAGACATGATAAAGAAGAGAAAGGAATTCATGCAGCTGGAGCAGGAATATCAGAACATGCAGCCAAAAAAGGACCCCACTAACCCTGAAATAGTTTTACATCCAGCAACAGATCCTTCAACAAAAAGCAGCACAGTAACGATAGGCAAAGATGGGAAGCCGTTGTTGGATGCTGAAACAGCTTATGAGGAGCTGATGAAAAAGGTGCTGACTCCCGGATCAAGCCCTACTCAACAGGAGCCGCAAGTGGAAGCAACTGGCTCCAGAAGAGCGCTCCATCCCATCCCTGACCTAAAAGTTACACAGTGCTCTTCAGGAGAATTGTCTTCTGATGAAGAGAGCATCTGCAAAAAGGAGGAGGAGATGCCTGCTGCGACAACAGAGAGTGAGCCTGTGACGGTGTCCTTGGCCACATCTGATCAGCAATCTGACACGCCAGCAGCTCAGGCTGATGTTGTGGACTTATCCGGTGCACCGTCAAGAACACCAGCCCACGTGATTGCCAGTGTGCCGCCTTTGGCTACTGTTCCCCAGTACACATCTAGTACTCCTAGTTTAGTGTCAACCGCTCCACCAGTTCCCCCAAAGCCAAACATATTGCTCAGGGGCAATTCTCAGGAAAAGACAGAAGTACCTGTTGGACCAGCGATGCCTCCCCCCACCCCACCAAAACCTACGGTGTTTCCAAGGAAACCTCCGGTTCCACTTCCACCTCAGGCTTCAACAAATCAATCAAAGCCAGACACTATGAATGCGGCCCAAGTACCTTCTCCAAAACAAGCTTCCACACCAGTGTACAAACCCCACACTCCCCCTCCTGTACCTCCCAAACCTTCCATTCCAGCTGGGGAGGCCAAGCCAGGACATGGCGTCAAACCACCTATTGCACCCAAGCCTGGCTCACAGCCCCCTTCGCCTGCCCATACAGGTCAACCACCGAGACCAACTGTACTTCCCACATGTACTACTGATATAGCCCTGAATTTGAGCCCTTCATCTGAGAGCAAACCACCCCAACTCTCACCAAAGTCTCCTTCTTCTCCACGATTTGCTAGAAATCTTCGCGACACCTACGTTGTCATCACCCTACCATCTCAGCCCAGCTCTCCTGTAGAAGGTATCTCAACTATTGCCCCCTCTAGTTCTGGTCCGTCTTCTCCTTCATACCAAGCTCACCCTCAAAGTTGTCCTCAATCACAGTCTCAGCAGCACCAACAAACAGCCCCCCCTCAACCAACCAGGGTGCCTCTGGCTTACACTCGCGTAACAGAGTCCATTGAAAGCCAAGAAATCTGTGAGCCAGAAAAACACGTGTCTAGTTCCTGTCACATAATTGAGGCTGTATCTGCCTCAGCTCAGCCGCCTGTGGTTATGCAAACCTCATCTCTCAAGTGGTCACACACGAGTACAGAGGACACAGTCTCTGTTGTTCATGAAGAGCAGCCCACCAGTGCAGCTCCGAGGGCAATGGTG
>CAAE01014664.1:374665-471952 GCA_000180735.1 Tetraodon nigroviridis | reverse complement strand
GTCGTCAGAACAGTGCAGTGAGTCCCCTGTGGTGAACCTCAGCGTGGAATCATCCAACGTGTCTATAGTGACCGATAGCATCACCATTGTCACCTGTTCTGCCACAATTCAGCAAAATACCAACATAGACATTTCTCAAGCAGCATCAGTGCCCCTCCAGCTCACAAAGAACAAATCGTTCGAGCCCATTTCTCAGATTATATATCGGCCAATTGATTCGCAGCCATCGACTCACGCTAGTACAGAGATACCCATCAACCTCTCAGTTGGCTCAAGCACAGGCGGAGGAACTTTTCAGAGCACCCCCATCACTATCGCACCCACTTCTGCTGCAAGTGTTGCCAATGGGTTAACTACAGGCACACCGACCGTGGCAGGAGCCGTAGACCTCAGCACAACAAAGCCATTCAACACTGTGGTCACCATGGATACGGCTTCAGCAGAAGTGGCAACAGCTGTCATCACCGACGATGACGGAAAACCAGTGGATCTGACAGCAGGAAAGCGAGCCGTCTGTTGTGATGTTGTTTACCAGCTCCCGTTTGCAGGAAGCTGCACCACTCAACAAGCCACAGTGCCGCTGCCTGAAGATCGTTTTGGATATCGTGATGACCATTACCAGTACGACCGCTTACCTTACGGCATGAGGGGCTTTGGCGGGATCAAACCGTCAATGTCAGACACTAACCTAGCAGAAGCCGGCTTGTTCTTGTACAAAAGTAAGAACAGCTATAATTTCAGTGGCACCACAGAAGGTGCAGTGGATCTTACCGCTGCAAAGATCTCTGATGCAGGTCAGTGGAGTGATATTGCAGACCTGTCACTCAAATGTCACTTTGAAATGCTCCCACTCATTCACGGCTAATTCATTTTTCTTTTGATGGTTTGTCATTTTGTTTCGCATGGACAGTTCATTTTTGGTCCTAATTTTTTTTGCATGTGCCAGCATGTTGCTGCTTTACATTTCATCTCTGCCTGAAGCACCTCTCAATAGCAGATTGTTTTTTCCTCATTCCACCTCTTTCACCACTCAGATAAGGCATGGATTGCTTTCACATTGCATTGCAAGTCTGAAATATTTGGCCTCAACTGATGTTCTTGACTTTTGACAGGTGAAGCAGTTGACTACTCCAAGAAGGGAGCGTGCACAGGAATGACCATTCCGTCTTATTGTCAAGCCAGAGCCACAAGTGCTGTTGGCACGATCTATGGCACAAGCAGTGTTTTGAGGTCTTCAAACGGTGTTGTCTATTCCTCTGTCGCTGCTCCAATACCCTCCACATATGCCATAACCACCCAACCTGGATCCATCTTCAGCACAACCTACAACACCCTGTCAGGAATGCATACTAGTGACACCATGCCTTCCTTGTCAAACCTTGAGAACTTGCCACTCACACGATCCCACAGTTTCCTGTCCACCATCTCTACTGCCGTAACAGAGGAGCAAGGTGATATCCCACTTAATCTGGAGATCTCCAGAGGAGATGCCACCACTGCCCACACTGTTACCACAGCAACAACCTCTCTGCCACTTGACACCTACACCGATGGTTCCTTGGAAGCCATAGCCGCTTCCCTCGAGGCTCTGTCCTCACCAATGGTTCCTGGGGAAAGCCAGTATCAAGCCGAACGAGAGAGGTTAGAGATGGAGAAGCTCAAGCAGCAGCGCCTGGCTGAGGAATTAGAATGGGAACGCCACGAGATTCAGAGGTTCAGGGAGCAAGAACAGCTCCTCGTACAGAAGGAGCTGGAGGAGCTGCAGGCCATGAAACAGCATATCCTGACACAACAGGAAGAAGAACGACAGGCCCACCTCATGATGCAGAAAGAAACTTATGCTCAACAACAGCAGCAGCTTGAACAGATCCAGAGACTTCAGGAACAACTTCGCCTGCAACTAGAAGAGCAAAAGCTGCGCCAGCTGTACCCTGGGGGAGACCTGCCGGGCCACGGCTACCAGGAGGCCATCGTCTTGGGCCCAGACGGCACAGTGCTCTCCAGAAAGATCACAGACAGCGGTTGCCAGACGGATGAAGAGGATGAGACTGTAAGCAAAGCTTACTCAGCAGGGAGGAAAAAGAAAAGTCCTAAAAAGAGCGTGGACAGCTGCGTGCAGACTGATGACGAGGATCAGGATGAATGGGAAGCTCAGAGCAGAAACCGACAAAATCGGCCTCGCACCGCCAGAGGCAATAGAAGTGGGCCGTCAGATATGTCTCTTCAGGCCCACACAGAAATTTGCATTCAAACAGAGACGGATGGGAGCATTCGGATGGATACCAGGATGGAGCTGTCGGACTCGGAAAGGACCTCGCCAAAGAAGCGGCCTACACCATTAGAAATAGACCAGTCCTCTGAGCTCAAAGTGGATTCCTCTACACTTCACGCCCCCAAGTCTCCTAAAGTGCTGTACTCTCCCATATCACCCTGTGTATCTCCCAGTAAATCCCTTGAGTTTGTGACCTATGAGAAGTCACTGGGCGATACGAGCCCACAAAAGCTAAAAGGGAGTGAAGATCCATCCAAACCTTCTCCGGGAAGTCCCAGAGGACCAAAAGGTATGCAAAGATCTATGTCTGACCCTAAATCCATGAGTCCAACGGGAGAAGAAAGAGCATCTAGCACCCAATATGGTGATAATGTGAGTGTCTATTTTTAAATCTTAAAAGTGTTATTGTGACATCATACCTTGGCTTTTATGAATTTGCTGATTTTGTGTTTGTCATTTCTGGCATAAAAAAATAACTATTATTTTGTATGTTTTAAACAGGGGAAAGACTCTGGCACTCAAAAGAAAGTGAAGAGAACTCTGCCCAATCCACCGTCAGAAGAAGAGTCGACAACCAGCGGCCAAACGGCGTACACCACTAACTCTGCACGCCGAAGAATGTGCCGCAACTCCAACATGGCGCGTGCAAAGATCCTACAGGACATCGACCGTGAGCTAGACATGGTGGAGCGAGAGTCCTCTAAGCTCCGCAAAAGACAAGCCGAGCTAGACGAGGAGGAGAAAGAGATCGATGCTAAGCTCAGATACTTAGAGATGGGCATTAACCGGAGGAAAGACATGCTGTTGAAAGAAAGGGAAAAAAGGGAAAGGGCCTATTTACAGAGCGTGGCTGAGGACAGAGACTACATGTCGGACAGTGAGGTTAGTAACATCCGAGAGACCAGAGGTGTGCACGAAGGTGGTGATGATGAAGAGATTGAAAGTCACGGTCTCGAGCGACCCAGAACGGCTCCCCAGTCAGAACTGGATGACTTTGTCCCACCTCAAACCAAGCATGAGTACGGAAAGTACTCTCAGTACCAATACCCTCAGAGCCAGTACCAGCAGTTCCAGACACCCCAGTCCTACCAGTCTCACTCCATCTACTCGTCTGTCCCATCCTTGACCAGCTCTCAACAGCAGAGTTACCATCAGATGCTCCTGTTGCAGCAAAAAGCCGCCAGACAAGCAGCCCTCCTCTCAGAGCTGGACGCAACCAAATATGATGTCATCAGCCGCCAGCCTGATCCCACATCGTCGGCTTACTTGGGAGTCAAGTATGACAAGTATGGAAACCATCTTGACCTCCGAGCTCTGGAAGTGGGAAGCATGGTGCGTAGCCCCATGTCAGCCGTTTCCGATTCCTACTACACAGATGTGGACCACCACACACCTCGGAGCTACATGCTGCTTGAGGACGCTGCGGATCTGGCCAAGGGCTCCACAGGTCTCTCCTCCTCCTACAGTCTTGCTGAGAGGGAGCTGGCCAAGGCAGAGAAGCTGCTGCGCAGGAGCGCCGCCGATCTAGGGTCCACTGAATATTTGGGATCCACTTCAAGACTCCACAGTTTTGGAAAGACGCCGGATGAAGAAGATACAATGGAGGAACCTTATGAACTGAAAATTCTGAAGCAGCAACTGAAGCAGGAGTTTAGAAGAAGCACTTGTGGGACAGAAAATCTGGAACAACTGGCAGGTCTTTCCCAGCACTACTACACCCCCCCAAGCACTGGCATCTCTAGTTACTCCCAAAGGTCCTATCCCAAAACAGATAAATATAGCATCAGTCGTCTTACTCTGGAGAAGCAGGCTGCCAAACAGCTTCCAGCATCCATGTTGTACCAAAAACACAAGACTCCGTTGTTAGATCCAAAACTTTCCTCAAAGTACTCCTCGATCACAGACAGCAGGGGCTTGGACACAGACTACACCAGCTATCTCGGGTCTACCAGCGCATCTCCAAGATCCAGCCGGCTGTCGCAGGATGAGATTACATTTGGCCTCCGAAAGAATATTGCAGAGCAACAGAAATACCTTGGGTCCACCTTGGGTGCTAACCTGGCTGGGTCACTAAACCTGGGCCAGAGTTTAGGATTAGACTCTGCTTATCCCAGCGGTAGTCGCTCAAGGCCATCATCCAGACCCACATCGTGCTATGGCTTAGACCTTTCTATCAAAAGAGACCCTTCCAGCTCCTCGTTGAGGCTCAAAGGAGATGGTGACTCCGGAGATGGACCGAGCTACCAAACCCCCTCTGGGCGCATGAAACCCACCAGCCTTCCCATTGTGCAGAGCGGACGCGGTCGAATACCCATAGTGGCCCAGAACTCGGAGGAAGAGAGTCCGCTCAGCCCTGTCGGGCAGCCCATGGGCATGGCCCGTGCCTCCGCGGGGCCTTTGCCGCCCATCTCGGCTGATTCCAGGGACCAGTTTGGTTCCTGTCTGTCACTGCAGGACTCCCAGCAGCAGCAACACATGAGGGAAGAGCCGACCAGGGGTAGGGATTATGTGCTGCTGGATGACCTGCAGAGCACCATGTCAGACAGCGAAGGTAAAAAAATGGCTTGTCACACTTCTCACCTCCTTGACTTTCTTGCTTTGAGCATGTCTGCTCGGTGTTTGTCACACTTTTATTTAGCTCTGGTGGTTCAGGGGTTTCCCTTCTGGTTGTGTCTGCATGTGCTTCTTTGTCATCTTTGTATGTGCTGTGCATGCACGTCTTTGTTCCTATTTAACTACAGGCTCATTTTAAGGGTATCTTTATGCATGCGGTGTTGTGTAGCGTCTTATTCCACTACATTTAATTTCTTCTTTAGCATAATTCACTAATATCAACTGTTCCTTTTCAAATCAAGTAACCTGTTAACATTATTAGCATTATTATGATGATGATGTGGTGAGTGTCTTTAGTGTGTATCATGTTTCACCTGGGTGTGATATTTAAAAGCACACAATAAACACAAAACTAATTTGCATGTCTTCTCATGGATATTTTTTTGTAGATTTTGTGACAACTGTGTTGCATGAGTCTGTGGAGCTTCTTTAAACTTTATTTTCACATCGGCGTTTACTCTTTGCTGACTCTCCTTCCTTTTATGACTATAACTGTACTCTAAAATGGACCCAGTATCAGTTTATTAAACGCATAAACATGTTTTCAGTAAAAAGGAATGATCAAATTGACAATAACACGGTTTCCAGCTAGCATTACGAGTGTCTTGAATGCTACTTGTGTAATAAATCTGTATTGGGTTGCCTTGATTCCAGCGCTAAGTGACGCCCTGATGGCTTTGAACAGAGACGATGCGACCAAGGGTAGAGTATTAGTTCAGTTCTACGCTCATCCATATTAACCTGCTAACATATAATCTGCACCACCGTTCAACGCACACGTGCTGTAAAATCACGACGGAATGTTGAAGACAAATGTGCTTTAGCAGGTTTTTTTATTGCTACAAAATATAAACCTGCATATAAAAATAAAAGTGCAAAAAAAAAACTTTAGTCCAATAACAATGCAAAATATTCACACCCTCAACATTTGCATTCACAAAAATCATTAGACATCATGTACTAATGGTGATTGGAGTCATTTCAAACTGCATCATTTTGATTTTTGTGCATATTTATCTTCTAGTTAGAGCTAAAAACCAGCAGAATGTCCCATCATCAATGGGGAAAAATTCACATTTCCCAAGTAACAGTAAAAACTGTTTATGATTTTCAATTGGTAAAGCTTATCACCTCAGACGGGAGGAGACGGACTGGTTTGACAAACCCCGAGACGGACGGTCGGACAACGGGCAGGAGAGGAGACAGGTGAAACTGGACAGAAGCATGCACGCTTGACCAGCTTCTGATGTTGATTCACTCACCTTAGCAGTGACTAATGTGTATTTATCAGGTAAAAGGCTCCAGCTACCCCTTCCCTCACCTAAGAGTCAAACTGCAGAGGGATCCCAAAGACCGCAGCGTGTCAGGTAAAGCGCCGCAAGTTGGGAGTCATTCACAACAAATAAGTTACGGGCTGAGATATTGATTCATCCTTGGAGCTAATGCGTCTGATACATTAGATTTTATTCCCCCCTTGCTTACTGACTGCATTAAATATGCACAGCTTGAGGTGCTGAACCCTTTCAGCGTGCAGGTCTCATTGGCCTGTGGAGCAGGATGTGCATGCCTCCTGTTTTTCATTTTTCTTGGCATGCCAAATTCCTGCCATCACGTTCCATCACCTTGTTCCTACAGGCTCCGAGTGGGCAGACATTTCATTTCCTGGCTTCCTCTTCGATTTGGCTCCCCTCCACGCTCATCAGTCAGCTCAAAATGGCGCCTCCCTCACGCTCGGGCTTATCGCCTTCAATTAACAAACGGCCCATAAAAGGGGGGGAGGACGGTGTTCTTGTTTACTAAGAATAGAGCTGAATGTATGGCTGTTACTTGAGAAATCAGCGATTTTTGTCACCTTTTAGGGGTGGAAAACTGTGCATTGAAATGTGAAATGTTCCCCTAAACAACAGGGAACGGTCTGGGTATCCGTGTGGTTGGAGGGAAGGAGGTGCCCGGCTCTGATGGAGAAATCGGGGCTTACGTTGCCAAAGTCCTCCCTGGCGGAGCCACAGAACAGACAGGGAAAATCCTGGAAGGTAAGCAAAGATTTATATCCCTGGAACCGTGGTGCCGAACGTTGGAGAGAATATGGTTCATTTTGCACGAGAGACAAAGCCGTAGCCTTGGAAACGTTACATTCGTGAATAAAAACCTGTGCGATCTTGGTACACTGTCAGAGCTGCAGTCATCAAGTCTCCATTATGTGCTGACATCTGGCCTGCGACCTCACCCTTTACGCACTGACAAGCTCTTCAGGATAGATGGGCTGGTGTGTTAGCAAAAACACATTTCACGAGGTGCTATTGATTTCATAGGAGGGAGTCTGGAAACAATTAAGCCCCTCCCCCTCCGAGGCCATCTGTCTGCCCATAGTCCCCTTCAACATCCGTTCTGCTGTGCGAGGGTGTCTGGCTGCTGCTAGCGCCCCGGCCCAAGCCTCTTTGAAGCCACAGATCTCCTGAGACCTCCGTGGTTTACTCTCATTTGTCTTCGTGATGTGGATTTTCAGGCAGTTGTTCCCACGTTTTCTCGTATTTTGCTAACACTTGGATAGCTAGCCTGCTCTCCCAAGGTCGGCCCATCTGTGGTGTTTTTAAAGGACGACCCTGCCACCATGTCACCCCAGACTCATCCATCCACACCGAGCAGGGTGGCTTTGTTTGGGAACATGGCACCTCAGTGTCTGTGGTGCGAGTGCAGGGAACGCTGCCCAGCTAACCGAGTTCGCCGGCACACAGTTAACACGTGTCTCATCGCGACCACTAACCAACTGTATCGCCCACACGCGCAGCTCGAGAGCACCGCCGCAAGCAGAGGACCCTCCTGATGAGCTGCTTCAGGCTGTGTGAGTCCTGCACGTGTGCTTTGAGGCTGCAGTGGCTTTGCTGTGCTCTGTGGATTCACGTTAGCTTCTGCTGCCACCTTGAATCCAAATCAGTGCTTCTTTTTTCAGCTACCGGCCTCGGCTTGGACGGGGTTTGATTCTTCCTCCTTAAGCTGCAGTGTTTGGAATCAAAACAGGAGGCCGGCACCGTGTTTGTGTCGGCCCTGTTCTGCCTGAGCTCATTGTCTCCCAGCGTCTCTCACAGGATTTCTCTCCACAGCTTGACTGTCTGATGTACTTAAACTGAAACTCCTCTGGAAAGATTTCAGTGGTTCCAGCTTTTATTTGGGTGTGCTGTGAATTTGGCTTCAGTTTGTTCAGTTTCTACGTGTGTTTTTTCCAATAACCCTGAGCAGGAATGCAAGTCCTGGAGTGGAACAGTGTTCTCCTGATGGGGAAGACCTACGAGGAGGTTCAGGCGCTTGTCAGCCAGCCGTGTAATGAAGCAGACGTGTGCGTCCGTCTGTGAGTACAATCTTTGTCTTTGTCTTTGTCTTTGTCTTTGTCTTTGTCTTCCTCTTCCTCTCCTCCGTGTTCATTTTTCCTCCCCACATCTCTGCTTTCTCTCCATTTAATGATTGTTTTATACAGATTTCATGATTATGACCATGACGCCTTGGTTTCTGTGTGTCCTGCAGCGATCTCAACATGCTGGCCGATTCCGAGGACTCCAACCACCTGGACTACCAGGAACACGGCAAAAGTGAGTAGTGTCTTTTTCCTGCTTGCGTTTACATTCTGCCTTCATGAGATGGGACTGGATCGAAGAACAGCTGTCTAGCTTGAAAGGATACAGGGCCAGTGAAGGGCCCAAACCGGAGCTGGGCCTTCTGGCCAGTCAGAGTAGCTCACCTTGGTGTCTTTGTGTGTCCTCCTGGCTCCTCAGGCAGCAGACCTCCCAGGTCTCCGGGCGTCGACCCCAAACAGCTGGCCGCTGAGCTCCAGAAGGTGTCCCAGCAGCAGGCGCCCCCCTCTGCCTCCGGCTTACCCGCCACCAGCTCGGCGACCTCCAGCCCCGCGCAGCCTGGATCGCCCTCTGTCGGCAAGAAGCGCCACAGCAGCAAGGCCAGTTCAGGCTGAGTTTACCTTCCAGCAGGGCCCAGACCGAACCACAGCGTCTCCACGCACGCTCCTGCCTCCAGCATTAACGTCTGCCGCTTTTCTCCTCCACAGACTGCAGAGGCAACCAAGAGCCAGTCTCACCCCATCTCTGGAGAGATCCAGGTCTGTAAATATTGTAGCTATGCAATCGAGTTGGTTCTAGCTTCTTTTGAGGGCATTTTATCTTTGATAAATAGAGCAACAGAGAAAAATCTGTTCTGGTTTTTTTTTTTTTTTTGTCGCAGCTTCAAATCCACTATGACAAGCAACTTGGCAACCTGATCGTTCATGTCCTGCAAGCCAGGAATCTTTCCCCGCGGGACAATAACGGCTACTCGGACCCGTTTGTCAAAGTCTATCTCCTCCCTGGGAGAGGGTGAGTGCCACTGGGGGCACGCGGGGCCTGACCAGCACAGGCTCGAGGAGAGACCAATGATGAATGTCTGTTTGTGGATTCCAACAGCACGAGAGGCGCCGGTAAAAGCGATTCCCTCTCAGTGCTCCAGCGTAGCTCCAACGGTTCAGTCTTATTAGGCCTCCTCTGATCCTTAGAGCTGCTGAATGACATCAACATGATGGTAATGATGTGTAGTAGCTAGCTTTCCCAGCTGGCGTGGACGGGTGTGCTCCTGTAGGTGTGAGTGAGTTCAAATCGATAGTTCTCATATTTACTTGTAATGTGATCCAGACTCCCACAAGCGCTCAGGCCTCTCCTCCTCGCTGTGATTGCTCTGTAACGTAATTCTCCCACCTTCTCTGCCGGAGGCAGTTTATAGGGGTTAGCATTAGGCCTGAGGTGGTACAGCTGAGAGCAGTATCCAGCCATGGAGCACATGTGTGCAAGGACTCGTGGGTGTGTGTGTGTGTGTGTGTGTGTGTATGTGTTTAAGCACACTTGTGGCGCTCAAAGCATTGACTGCGATTCATGCGGAGGTCTTTCGCTCACATCAAATCTGGCAGTCACATGGGCTTCTAGCAGATTAAAGTTGATCTGTGTAGATGGCAGCCTCTTACATCCTCTGGTGGCAGAATAAAGAAGCCCACCTCCTCCCTTGTTTCAGCTCCAGCAGCATTCCCAGGCTGGTTAATCGATAATCTCCATGGCGGTTGTCACTAGATGTGTACAGCTGCACTCACATGGACTCATGGGGCCAGGAGACGTGGACAAACGCTCTTTCAAGCATCGCCAGTGTGCTCCTTCCTTCCGTCTCCTTGCCCTGTGAATGAGTTCCTGTGAATGCTGAAAGACCTGCCGCCCACCGCCTCTGCAGCACGCCACAGCTCATCACTGTCGCCCTTTCCCAGACACTCGCGTTACGACGCCCTGTACTGAACTGTGGCTCGGCCCCCTCTCTCACAGCCACGCTCTCTTTGAACCCCACACCTCCCTCTGACCATTGTTTCTGTATGTTCTCTATATTTAATGCATGCTGGACTCCCCTCAGTCAGGTCATGGTTGTCCAGAACGCCAGGTATGTGACTTGCCCACTCTGGTAATTTGGTGCTCTTTTGATTGAATATTTGGTGAAGTCAGCTCCACCTGCCCTCCTAAATTGTGCATTTTCCTGCCCCATACTCTCATGATTCCACTCATGTTTAGACCAGCAGCTCTAAATAAAAACATCCTCATCTCTTTAACACATATGAAATAATTGTCCTCTCTGATCCGTTTTTCTTGTAAACCTTCTTTGATTTCGTCCCTAAATTCTTTAAATCCACACCTAATCCAGCCTGTGTTGTGTTTACGGTCCCCCAGTGAAGCCCTGACGAGTGCCCATCCCACCAGTGCATCCATTATTTTCCTCCGGTCCCGATTCCATCTTGTTTTAAAACCCTTGTCTTTGGCTAACTTTGTATTTTTCATGACTGACAATGTTCAACCAAAACCCAGCCAACACATTCTGACTGTGAGCGGGTTGAATAATGAAGCCTGGTCATGTGACGACCCTCTGACCTTTCTAACGCGTCGATAATTTGAGCTAATGTAGTTTAGCCTATGTGCTAATGGTTTAGGTATTAAAATGCTCATCTCAGTCGATACAGGTCCTGCCTGCAGTAAAGAGGACAAATTATTGTGAAATTCAAGCGGTACCAGCCGTGATGGGGTAGTCAACAGTGGCGCTGGAAGGTTTGCTAGCATGACTGACTCCTCAGGGTCTCACCAAGCTTCATTTTTTGACAACCTTGGAGTAAGAATGTGGTCAAAACTGCAAAAAACATCCATGTGTCAACGTGTCCATCCTCAGCCAGGATGTCCGCTTTGATCCTTTGTTCTTTATAACACCAGGAAAGGTCAAAAACATGATCTCGTTGCAATTTCAAATGAATCATTGGACTTTTTTGCAGCTAATCCCGACATCGTAACCCTGCTGTCCGTGCACGCCGGCCGTCGTTACCCTCTAGGCAGTGTGCATCGTATCACTGCCCCCCTCCCCTCCTCAGACACACGTCAACCATAACTTTCGTCCTGGGCTAATCTGCCGTGTCTCGTTATGATGTCTCCTCCCTCCCAGCGCTGAAAACAAGAGGAGATCTAAACATGCAGGCAGGAGCCTGAACCCGGAGTGGAACCAGACCGTCATCTACAAAAACATCCTCCTGGAGCAGGTACGAGGTCAGAGGTCAAAACCTGGCTGACAGACGGGTCCAGTTACCTGAGTCTTTACTCGCTTTGTCTTTAGTTGAGAAAAAAGACCCTGGAAGTCAGCGTGTGGGACTACGACAAGGGCTCCTCCAATGACTTTTTAGGAGAGGTAAGAAGAGCGTTTAGAACATTTAGAACATGATTTGAATGAATGTTCTCAGCCTGAGGTTGTGGTGCTCATCAGTTCTCCACGTTGTTCTTCAGGTTCTCATAGATCTGTCCAACACGGCCCAGCTGGACAACGTCCCACGATGGCTCCCCCTGAAGGAGCAGAGTGAGGGAGAGCACCACCGGCGTTCCCACGCAGGGCGCCACGGCTCCTCCAAGCCCTCCTCGCAGCACTCCTCCCCCAAAACCGCCGGCTCCTCCCACGACGTCCAGGACTCCCCCCGGTCGTCCGTCATCAAGAGCAGGAGCCACGGAATCTTTCCGGATCCAGCCAAGGGTAGGGCGCAGTCACCTCCGTGGCCTTTACGTCCTCTCTGCACCAGGGCCGCCCATAAGAGGGGGGCGGGGAGGGTGGGGGTCTTCTGGGACCATCCTTCAGCTAGGTTTTGACACCAAATTTGATCTTGTTCCCGGTGGAAGAGTTTTAAAGGCAGAAATTTTACGTGTTGGGGTGTATCAGAAAAACCAACGTCTGTGGGCGGGCCTGCTCTGCACTCCTAGCTGCTTCTTCTTCTGCCACCCGTCACTTCTGTCACGCTTCTACACACTCTCCACCTCCACCTGTTCTCCTCCCTGCTGCTTTATGTAGTCATGTGCACTTTTTCCACCCATCAGTCAGAGCTTATGCTTCACGCTTTGTGCTTTCACGTGGTCTGTTGCCATGGCGTTACCCAGGCCGGAGGTGCAGTTGTAGCTCATCTCAACATGGCCGTGGAAGGCTTTGAGCCCCCTCCCCTGACCCTACAAAAGGAATTCACTGAGGGATGGGGAAGAATCAGGCGACGCAGCTCTTTGGTAATTTGGTGAATCTGGTTGTTTTAGACACGCAGGTGCCCTCAGTCGAGCAATGTCAGAGTAGCCCCGGCACGTCCAAGCCTTCCCCGTCCGAGGGCCAGAGCCAAAGCCGCAGCCACGGACACAGCCAGCACGCTCGCTCACGCTCCGGCAAAAGCAGTGCACGGCAGCAGCATCAGGACGGCGGCGCAGGAAGCGGCAGCGGCTCTGCCGTGACCACGGGCGACGTCCCACCGCCGCAGCAGCAACCGTCGCCGCCGCAGCAGCAACAGTCGCCGCGCCGCCTCCCGCCAAGTAAACCAAGACGCAGATAAAGCCAACGCAGCATGGCCTCCTCACTCCTCCACTTGACCTTCTCTCACCTCCCTTTTCTGTTCTTTTTTGTTTTTTTCCACCTGCGCTGTGGCCACCACAACACTTCCGTGTGTGCGCCTGACTGCGTGGAGTCAGAAGCTAACTTTAGCATGTTAGCGCACCCTCGTTCACCTTCTAGAGCAGCATAGTTGCTGCCTAATGCGTCTAACTCTTTAAAGAAGTTTGAACTACAAAGCTAACGAATACATCTTTGCTTTAACTTTCATTTTATTTTACAAGCAATCAGCACTTTTGCTGACCACTTTTCACTTTATTTCACTTTTCATTTTATTTTACAAGCAATCAGCACTTTTGCTACAGACCCCAAATTTTTAAAATAAAAGTGGATAAACTGAGGGAATTTATTTGAAAACAGTAAAACAGACTGAACTGTTTCTGCTTGGTTGCTCCAGGCAGGAAGGGACCCCCGCCTGATTTTAGGGTCATTCACCTCTCTTGTTTCATTCCAACTATTATTTTACTGTCATTTTCCTCCCGTCACCAACGGCCGGCTTGTGTGAAGCTGCTCCTCTGAACCGGCTGTGCATGTAGTCCACTAACCCCCCCACACCCCCCCACCACCACCCCTCGGATCTGTCCGAACGCCCCACCGGACCCACAATGCACCTCGGCAGCTGCTGCACCCCTCACCTGCACAGGCGAACGTGCACACTCTGGCTGCATTTGACCGACAGTCGGACGGGTGAAGGAAAAAAAAATGCTCTCTCCTCCTCTCATCCTCAACTGCAACCCCCCCTCCCACCTTCTCCCCCTCCCCGCCTCACCATTACCTGTGCGTCGACCCCGCCCCCCTTCCCTCCCACCGGCCACACTCGGACGCCTCCAGGCCGGAGAGGCCTCCTCTCTCTGATGCACCAGAGACACAGCGTGGTGGGCGTGCTCACCATTCACAGGGCCCAGTCCGACTGGCTGCCCGCCTCGCCATCGGCCCCGCCGGGGAGCAGAGCGGACGGCCGACACCTGACTCTCAGGAAGGCCCGTGTCCGAGGAGAGGCCGCAGAGCACCGGAGGTGAGAGAGGCGAGAGAGTGAGAGGATGAAACTACTAACGCACACCTACAGGAGGATAGAGGGGGGAGGGCCAGAGGATGGAAGCGGGTGCAGACACGCCTCTTTCACAGCCACGGACACGGCTCACTAATACCAGGAAATGAGCGTCCCGATGGTCCGCCCCGTCCTGACTCCGCCCCTTCCGCGTCATTCACCTGTGATTAGTGAGCCTCTGCAGGGTTCATGGGCCCGGTCTGCACCACATCCACATCCACATCCTCCATACCATCCACGCTGAGGGGTGACCCACTCACACACCTGTCCTCCTAGACGAGTCGCGTCTATCCGCATAGAAACCAGAGTGACTAGAGGAGACGAGCCCACACAGAGGACTAACCGCGTCTGCAGGGCCTCTTTGTTTGTCGCCTACATGTACATGCGCACGTGTCCCACGTGAAGCCTTGTATGTGGTTTGTGTCAGGTCCTGTGTTTCCCGCTAGCTTTAGCTGTCACCACCGAGCAGGTGTGGATTTCAGATGACAGGAGCCTCAAACCTGTGGGTCTTAGCTCCTCCCACGTGTCCCTCACCCCTGACCTTTGCCTGGCTTCCCATCAGCTCGGTCCAGCTACAGATCGGGCGACGCCCCGGTCACAGCGGCCTCCCTGGACAGCGGTCTGAGCGGCAGCGCCTACAGCCTGCTGGATGAGGAAGAGGAGGCAAACGAGGTGGACAGCGCCATCTTCCAGGTGCCGCGATTGTAAGTCAGCTCAGCCTGTTCTCCCCTACACCTGATGTTGATGACGGCTGTATTTAGAGCTCAGCATGTTGTTCTCTCTCTAGTGGAAAGATCCCGAACGGCACAGACGTGGTCAAAACATCAATGGGCCACTCAGAAACGGAAGGTTAGAACACCGCTTATGGCAGAACTGAACCCGTTGAATCTCCCCTCTTTGTGTCAGTTCGCGTCTTTGGCCGGCAGAGGGCAGTCTCACACAAAAACCCAACCAGGGCGAGAAACTGTTGCAGGATGTTAAAGCACACAGCTGATGTGTGTGTATGTGTGTGTGTGTGTGTGTGTGTGTGTAGGTAAGTCGCAGGTAATGGGGGAGATAAAGATCGCCTTGAAGAAGGAGGTTAAGACTGAGGGGGACCACCTCATCTTGGAGATCCTGCAGTGCCGCAACATCACCTACAAGTTCAAGAGTCCAGACCACCTGCCTGGTAACTGCAGATTTAGGCCGTCTCGTTCATGTTAGACAGCCGTCGCACCTGAGCGGAGATCAGCATCCTGGGCACTACATGATCACATTTGTGTGAAGTGGAAAAGCAGGTGTTGGAGGCTTTTCCGGCTTGGAAAAACAGTTTGCTGGTGCTTCTATGCCATTTTCAAATGTGAAGAAGAGACGAGTACAGATAAACACACACCCCTCCTCATGCATGCTGCTATAGTCCTTATAATGTTGCCTTGTTGCATCACTGCCCTCTAGCGGCCAGAAAGTGTTAAACACGTCCCAAAGACCCATCAGCAGTAAAACAAACAAGAGCTTGCTCAGCCTTGGCAGCGTTGTCTCCTCCTGGTCCTAACATGTCGTGCACCTGTTGGCAGACCTCTACGTGAAGCTGTACGTGGTGAACATCGCCACCCAGAAAAGGATCATCAAGAAGAAGACCAGAGTGTGTCGTCACGACCGTGAGCCCTCGTTTAACGAGTCCTTCCGCTTTTGCATGAACCCCACCGGCCACGCCCTGCAGGTACCCAGCTCTAGCTACGCTCCTTGGGTCGTTTATTGCTAATTAAATATTTACACTTGCACGCAGCCATGCTGTAGATGTCGTATATGAAAGCAGAAGTAGTAGAAATCTGAAAAAAGCTATTTTCTTTCGCTCTGACCAGCTGTTCCTGGTGTCCAACGGGGGCAAGTTTGTGAAGAAGACCCTGATCGGTGAGGCCTATGTGTGGCTGGACAAGGTGGACCTGCGCAAGCGCGTGGTCAGCTGGCACAAGCTGCTGGCCAGCACGGCCCAGATCCACTCGTAGAAGCGGCCTTGGCGCGCCGGCTCGGGCGGTGGCTGGGCGTCACCTTGTTTCCCCTCTCCCTGTTTGACGCAGACGCTAGTTTACACGAAGAAGGTCGCCAGGACAACGAACCAGGTATTATCCCCCCACTATACACAGATACCGGGAGAGGACGCGCGTCCACCTTTCCTCGTTGATTTGTCGTTTTATTGATTTCCAAAGCACATTTTTCCTTTTCCTTGAGAGGGGGGGAGATTCCAGGAGTTGCGGAGATTTATTTTTTTATTCTGAAAATATCGTAGAATATTTATTATTTCTCTCCTCTTCTGAAAGTCCTGGCCAAGACGGATGGAGTATTTTATAGCTTGTTATTGGAGCGTTCCAGTTTAAAAACACACGTGAGCACGTGACCTTGTTTGTGACTAATGCTTTAATAAAGGATCTATATGTGAATTTGGTCACTATATCTCGTGCGCATGAGTCTAATATAACGTGCACACATGAAAAAACTCACCTTAAAGTTTGTAAATACTCAAGTGTCATAGCTGGATACAGATTATTGATAGATCTATTGACAGATATCTTTATTACTGACAATCGAGTGATAGAGTCTTAATTTCTCCCCCTGCCCCCCCCAGTCATGTGACATCCCCCCGTGAGTGTTTCCTGCTCCGTTGGTCCTCCCTGCCGGCGGCATCACTCTTTTGTGGTCTTTTGCACTTTTTTCTGCTTAGAATGTAACCCCCACCCCCACCAGGTCCTCCACAGGGAGGAGGTAGAGAGATGAACAGCAGACAGGCGGAGAGGCGTCCTCACAACTCCGCCTGTTTTTGTTGTTTTGTGCGTGTGTTCCACGTCGTGCGTGTCCATCGTGTCTGTGTCGGAGTTTCCAGGCAGTGAAACAACGTCTAAAACAGGACAGATTTCTATGCAACACCCACTTGAACCATGTTAGCATCTGTGTGCAGAGAGGGAGCTTTTCTTTTTCCTTTAAAAAGGTTTTTTCACATCCACGAGAAGGTCGTTGCTTTAAAAACTGCGTTCCCCTTTTGGTTTATTTTGTACCGTGAAGAGATTCTTTTTTTATTGAAGATTTCTATGTTGTATTATATCTGTTCAGTTGTACATAAGATTGTTTTGTTCTTTTGTACTCGGCGTTGTGCTCGTTTACGAGGCCTGAAGCTCAGAGAACACACTTTTCTCGCCCTCGTGCCAGAACAAATGCAGATATTTCACGTAGTTATGACCCGAGTGGAGAGAAATGTCACCCCAGTTCAAACCAAATCACATCTTTCCCCTTTTAAGATCTTTTTGTTCAAGAAACAACCAAAAACGGAGACAAACAGACGTTTTCAAGCCCTTGTTTCAGTCCCGCGTGCTCGTGTGCGTCATCATGTCAGATCCACGCATGTCGGTGATAATTATCTCTTCTTTTATGTCCTAAAACACACAGACGCCATCTCTCTGTTTCCAGCCTTGTACATACGTGGCTTTTTATACTGGGATTTTGGGAGCAATGGCAGGCGAACAAATCTGTGGGATCAAAAAAAGAGGCTGTTTTTTCCCTCCAGTTCCAGATTCACCTTTGACCTTTAATAAGGGTTAACATGGTCGCGGTGCATCTTCAATGTGCTCACACTAGATGTTGCATGTTTCTTTGGTGGTTCATACTATTTTTGTGTCCGGATATTAAGAAAAAAAGATAAAATATTAATATTAATAATAATAATAAAAATAATAAAAGGTAGAGGAAGACACAGAACAAAATGTTATAGATGGAGAAATTATTAAGAGAACCTATTAAAATTACTGCTGACGTATGCTGACTGTACAAAGATACTGCTTGTAAAACTTGTCTGTTTTTTCACTTGTAAGTAAACTAAAAAAAAATTCTAACGTCATGGTTTCGTGGTTGTATACAGGAGGAATTGATAAATTATGCAAAACTGTGCTGTAAAAATGGCTGTCGCCCCATGTCTGAATATTAAATATGAGTAGAAAGGACGTGTCGCTGTCCTCCTTCTGCGGCGTGCTGTAGTACCGACGTTTGGCCACCAGACGGAGACAAAGCGCCCCAATATGACATTAGAATAGGTGACGCGTTCAGGGTCCCTTCCTCGGTCTCCCCTTCAGTGTAGTGATTTTGGAGCACTCTCACACTCACACACACCTCCTACTTTGTATGGAGTGAATAGAAAAACTTTGACAAAGCGATATAAGAAAAAAAAGATCAAACCTGACAAAAAGGTGAAATAATCTGGTCCTAATGGGGAAAATTGGCCTGATGTACAGTTGGTGTTGAGGCGGAAGCTAAAAGGCTGGTTGATCCTGGGCAGAGAGGCTGAACTAGGAGGTTGGAATTCTAAAGAGATTCCAGAGAACGAAAATCCCCGGTCTGGTTCAGAAACGTCCAGATCCAGATTTCCTTTCATGTGGCTTCTTAAACAAATGATAATGTGTAAAATGAACCTTGTTCTTTACCCTGAGCTCCTCTGATCTGGTTCTCATTGATCGTATACGCGCTCACGCAACGCGCAGACATAAATACGCGGCCGACGCCAGATTTCTCACAAAGGGGGTCGTAAATAACCCGGTTCCTCCTCAGAGCTGATCCGACGGCGTATTTCACCGGACAAAAATGGTGTATGAAAACAATATCGTGCGCAGGGAAGGTTTAAATCTCAAACAGATGATTGTGAAAGATTGAGTGTTTTGTTAGGGGCAGATCAGATGCGTGGCCGTAAATCCCGAATTGAACACTTATAAATGGGAACTAATGTCCGACTGGACCTGGACATCTGGTTGTACCAGCCGTGGGACGAGCGCCTGCGTTTGCAGAGCTGCGCCCGCAGAGGGCGACATTGAGCCTTTTCATTCACTGAGTTCGACCCTCGACTACAAATGTTCACTAAAGTGTCACAAATTAGAAATTCTGACCATTAGAAACTAGATCGGAGCCAAAAGGATTAGAATTTGACCATCTATTAGGTTGAATACGTGATTTATATTTTTTTTAAAAATTAACAAACGGGCCGTTAAAACGGGGCAAACCGATTTTTTTAAAGGGGCAAAATCTGATATTATTTAAAGCCCAGTCGTTGAAACGTTTAAACAGTCGTTCTAGTTGTAAATTATTGTGCTGTGGACGCTTATAGGTTTAAATTAGGCTGTTTATTTTTATTTTTATGTTGTTTTTTTTTTTAAGTCAAACCACTAGGAATAGAAAGTCCGATAGGCGGGAGACGCGTCCCTCTCCAGCACCTCTGTGGCTCAGAGGTAAGATCACGGGCCCCGGAGTCCAGGCTGTCCTCAGGTCGCGGGTTCGAATCCAGCCTGAACCTTTTGCACTTTCACCTAACTGGTAGGAACTACAAGAGAGAGGAGCGAGCTCATCCGGTGATGCAGCTGGGTAGCTCGGCGGCCAAGGTGGCCGACTGTAACGCGGGCGAGCAGGGTTCGAGACCAGTCCGGGGAGGCCGATTCAGCGTGGTGATGTGGCGGCGGCGACGACGACGACGACAGGAGGTGGCCACCAGGAGGCCAAGGAGCAGCGGCAACAGGAGCCAGGGCGGATCCAGGGGGCCCGTAGGGGGCGTAGGAGGGGGGTGCTTGTAATCAACACCCCAGGTGGCGTCATCTTTGGCGCAATTGTGTGTGTGTGTGTGTGGTGTGTGATGTTGTTGTGTTGTGTTTGCTGGCGCATTGTGAGCGCCTCACAGTGGCAGGGCCACAGGTAGAACAGGGACTTGCATCACCTAGCTGATGCGGCTGTAACTCCCGGAGAGGGGGGGTAGAGGTAGGAAAGATAGGGGGAGGGGGGAGGTGCGGAAGACTACCCAGCTGCTTTTATTTTTTTCTTTTATGAAAAGTAAAAAAAAAAAACTTCGGGCGGAAGCAAGACTTGAACCCGGAACCTCTGAACCAGAGCCGCAGCCTCAACCACTGAGCTATCCAGCTGCATGGACCAGTGTCTTCGTTTCTTCTACTTGTGTGTCCGCAAAAGGTAGAAGCTCTGACAGTCAAGGGATACAAACCTCCTGGGATTCGAACCCGCAACCACAGCACTGCCAAAGCACAGAGGTGAGTGTCTGAAGCAGGTTTCCTGGTGTGTGTATCTTTCTTTTATTAGTGGTGAACCTTAAAAAACATGCAGAGCAGCAATGATATTTGACGCAGCAGGAGCTAGCATGAGCTAGCTCCTGCTGCTTAATGTGTTTCCAAGGCTTCCTGGAGCGTTGGTGCCCCCTGGTGCCCACCTGCACAGAAAAACACAACAGATTATTACAATCCTGGGAACTAAGTAGAGTGAGTCGTTTTTCAAAATTAAAAACTGGGACACTATCTATCTAAATAAATAAAATATATATATACTCGCTGCCAGGTGAAAAACACATATTGCGAAAAATGTTTTAAGTTGATGCATTTAATACATGTATCAATAAACTGTTCAAATTATTTTAAACGGACATACGTGGGTTTTTTGTGTGTTTTGTTTTCCAATGAGCTGCGGTTTCTTATATCCTCCAGTCTTGATTTAATGTCCCATCAAACCTTTATTCTAGTTTATTCTACATTTTCAACTAGCACATTAGGTAACAGAAGCTTTTGGCTGACATTTTCTATCTGTAGCAGTAGTAATCCAATGTTCAAGTGCACACATCGGCAAACTAAATGTCTCTTCTGGGCTTTTGGTCATTCATCCCTGAGCTATGAAACTCCCATAAAGTCCTGTAAAGACGCTGTGAACACAGCAGTGGTCAACCTGGATGTGAGCCGAAGATACGATCAAATCTGACCAAATCAGCACTGCAGCATATTCCTATCACTGCCTTTAAGGGTGACATGAATTTAAATTTGAAATAAACCATTTTTCTGTATCTAGCAGAACCGCATTAACCCACATAAACGCACAAAAGGCCTCTGGACATTTACCGTGCATTGGTCCGCCTCGGGCTGATAAACAGCTCTGTGGCCACTCCTGGAGTATTGTAAAACATGTTCTCTCACTAACGAGGCAGCTCGTTCCTAAAAATGTTTTTTCGAAAAAACTAAATAGGGTAGTGTAGTGCTCACAACTCACCCAAGGGGGCGCTGATGTGTCAGACAGCAGCTCCACTAGCAGAAACAGGTGACGTCAATAAACGCTGAAGTTAGCATCCATGCTAAGACTAGCATGCTATTACCTAGCGTGGATGCTAACTCCAGTGTTTTTGTTGCCTTCCCTCCTTAGGTTTTTTAAAAAGTGAAGTGATGCTGTGCGTCACTTCGGCTTCTCCCTCTCGGTTCCTTTTCGAGCCATCATTCGTCCTTTTTGCCGAAATTAATTCGAATTTCCACTATAACGTTACGGAGCAGTGCGTATACTCCGAACGCGGCGCTGAGTATTGACCAGGTAAGTACCACGCCCCCCTCTACCTGTGATTGGCTACATTCTTCTTCTTCGTCTTTTTCGTCTTCTTCGTCGTCTTTTTCCTTCTTCTGCTTCCTTTTTTCTGTTTCCTGTTTTCTACTTCCTGCTTCCTGCATCCGGCTTCCGGCTTCCTGCTTCCTGCTTCTTCTATGGATTTTCTTTGCGGTTAGTAAGCAACAATTGGTCCATTACCGTTCTCAATTGATGTGGAGTGTGAGTCGCAATATTTACTCAATCTAATTAAAAAGATGTTTTTAATATCCTGTTGAGGGCTTTTGTTTCTTCTAAATACCAAAGTAATATTTGAAGTGAATATCTCCTTTCTTTCTGACTTTTGCTTTACAATTTCTACAGTAAATTGACTTTTTATTCTCTTAAGTTTCCTAAAAAAAATTCCTTTTTCCTTCCTTTGCCTTCCTAAATTGATGGAGAGCTTAGATGACAGAAAAAAAAACAAAACCCAAAAAAGAGAGAAACTATTGCTCTATCACTATAGGCCAGCCTGCAGCAAACCGAAGCGCTTGCGTCACACTTCTTTCCTCTCCGTCTCTTTCTACATGATGCTTCAGATCTTTCTGTCCACACGATTGTTCCCCCTTTTTGCTTTTAAAGTAGTCATCAACCGTCTGAGCCCCCCACACCCCCAGCCCGCGGCGTCTTTTATCGGCGGCTCAGCCAGGATTAAAAGTACCATCAAACAGCTCCTGATGTCTGAAGAGGGATAGATTAACATTTCCATCAATCCTGTCTTTAAAACCAGGTACCTCAGGGGTGGGGCTGAAGATTTTTAAGGATTTTTTTCAGGTGTTTGGAGCCGGACCTCAACCATATTGGAGAAGAAGGAGTGGTTACTTCATCAGATTCACAGAAGAGTCCGAGATCGGTCATAAATCAGAAAACGTTGAGAAACGTTCTCTCGTTTCGACTGAATCTGACCAGCTGATGAATTAATGGTGACACGAAAAGAAAAGAACTCGGTGGAACAATGAAGGGAGTGATCAGTAACCTCAGAGATGACGACATCTGAAGATGGAAAACGTTCCCCTTCTAAGGGAGAACGACAGATGTTGTAGATCATGTTTGGGGCAGAGGATTTGCATGGATCAAACCTGTCAGAGGATCTCAGGACGGAACCGTATGGGATCCAGAGGAGGTCGTGGAGGTTTGGGTCCTGAAGACCTCAGGTTTAGGCTGAGCCGGTAGATGTCAGACGGCCGTCTGCTTCCACGTTTCCCTGACTGATACACACACACAAAAAACCCCTAAAACGGTAACGTTCTAGAGGTAAAAAGATTTTATTAGTCAACGAAAAGGAGCCGGATGGGAAAGCGAAGACCCTTCACTTCCAATCACCTCAAATCCCTGCCTGAGGTCGGCTTTCTGTCACCGGACGCCCGTTCCGACCCGAGGCCCCGATTTGCTCGGCCATAACTCCCCTTCGCTGACAGAAGAGCTTCGGCTAATTTTAATGTGATCAGTCAGCGCGCAGAGAGGAGCGAGGGCCCGTCCCGCGCCAGACGACATATCGCACACGTTCTGCCATCATGTCTCTGTCACCGAGCCCAACATGCACGCCAAGGAGAGGCCGCCGCTTCCAGGGCCTGGTTCCTTTCCCTGCGGTGGCCTAAAAAACACAGACGTGCTAACTCAGGAGGCTCAGACCCAAGCCTCAAAGACAGGAAGAATGTAGGAGTCACCGTTTGGTCCGAGGACGCCACAACCGTAGCAAACGGTTAACCTACTTTAGCTTAGCTTTGTGCCACTATCTGACTCTGGTTCCCCAAAAAGTTCCCTGTCTCTGTTTTAATCTGCAGGTTTTCCTTTAAAGTCTCAGAGCAGATGGAGGCGGCGACGGACGGTCGGCTGTCAGCTCGCCTGGAGACAAAATACGTCCCCTCGTCTTTATAGGAAGAGATTAAACTTTAAACTGGGAGGGTAATTTGTTGCCATGGTAACGAGCATCGATCGCTCCTGGCAGAAGGGTCCGAAGGTGCTGCTTGTTTCTCTCGGGCTCAGCAGAGGCACAGAGGAAGATGACGTCCAGATGTTGGACGGAAGCGTCGTTGCTCTGCTCACAACCTGCTGACGTCGCCCTTGACAACGGCGGACTTAAAGGTCATGCAAAAGAGCAAAGCGTGCACGTCAGGTCTGACCAGGAGAACGTCAGAGCAGATCTGATGGAGCTCCGCAGTGGGCTCAGTTTCTCCCTTCTGCCGTCAACGGGTTTAAGGTCTCCGCACCATCTTGAGGAAACCGCCTCTTTTTTCTTCTCCTGACTCGTTTCTCGTCTTCTTCCTCTTTCGCCTCCACTCTGCAGCCACCGAGGCCAAAGACGGAGAGGAAGGACTCAGCCTGGCGGTGGGGAGTCGTCATGGGAGGTTGCTAGGTGACGGCAGCTGGGTAAGTCCCCGGACAGGTGGGTGGGGTGGAGGGCTGGTCGAGGTGGAGGTAGAAGCCACACCTGCTGCCTCTGCCTCCCCCTCTCTCTCTCACACACACACACACACACACACACACACACACACCCCAGAAAGGCCACCTTCCCATGCGTCCTTGCTGGTCCTGCTCTTGCAGCCTGGAGCCAAAGGCCTCAACGCAACAGGTTGAGCGCTGAACCGCAAAAAACAGGCAGCCTTTACAGGACACCGAACGCAACACGAGACGTTCGGATCAGTCTGCATGAGCGCAGCTGCTGGGGCAGATGTTCTCAGTGACTGATGATTAAAGCTAAAGAGAAGAGCTAACCGGTGCTACGTGGCTGGATCTGTGGAGGTGCACAGGCCTGACCTTCAGTCTGACCCCTTTTAGCCATTTTAGCTCTTATTTTATTGTGTCGGAGCGCCCCGGCGGCTTCAGGAACCCTCCTAAAGCCTCCCCGCGGCTGTGATGGGATCATTTATCCGGCCTTCATTTACTCCTTTGAGAAGCTTTTGTTAAACAAACAAATCCTGCTGATAATTCCACATAATCTTGTTTAAGAGACTCGCATTAGCTTCAAACAGTAGCAGCGTGAGAGATTAGCGGCAGATTATAACACATGCCCAGATTTTACCTAAATCTGGCTTCAGATATAAAAATAGTAAAAAAAAACCCGAGCTTATTTATTTATCTAATAAATGTTTGCCCACTGAGCCCATAAAGATCCGCTTCTCCTCTGAGGCTAAATAAGCAGGTTTGGTCACTGTTGACACTTAAAAAACCTCCAAAATCAACAACCCTGCTCCTATTTGAGCAGAATTATTAGAAAATGCAACAATGTGATTGATTAAAGTTAATATAGATGAATTTTGGGCAAGGAATATGGAATGATTCATTTCCATATCCCGTATTGTGATGTTTATGTCATTACAATTGTAAAAATCAAATGATTTAGTATTAAAAGTCACGGACCAGTATAAAAACCCCTAAAAACCACTTAGACCAGTAACACAAACCAGCCCACTGTGAGGAATGTCGCCGACGTCAGCTCTCAGCAGCAGACTTCCACTTTTATTCACCCGGTTCTCAGTGAATACGTAATTACAGACCACTCGGCTCAGATTTAAGTGCTTTACTGGGTAAAACCCCGCACTTTAGCGCACTTCCAGAGCGGGGCTGTTGCGGGACTCTGCGCGTTTTCCTGCAGCGATCCTTGAACGCGCTCCCTCCTTCATCCACTAACACAAACACACACACACACACACAGTGGTTCCACAGCTTCACACACACACGAGTGCACAAATACAGCCGGACCAAAAACACACACACACATACACACACACACACACACACACACCACCGGGAGGGAGGAGGAAGGGGCGGCAACGCGGATGAGATTTGTCTCCAAACGCGCACCGATGGCGGTGTGAGGCGTTTCTCCCCCGACAACTGTGGCTTTCCGGACCTGCTCCTCCGTCGCGTCCGCTCCAGCCTGCCGGGCCCCTGCGGAGCCATGGACTACCCCCTGCTGCTGCTGCTGCTGCTGGCCGGCGTCTCGTCGGTGTCGCTCGGACAGTTCCCGACCACGCAGATGTGAGTGAATCAGCTGTTGTTGTTATACAAACTCGCTCTTCCAGCTGGCAAAACAGCCCCAACAGCGAGTTTGCGCTGCTTTGATCTGGCTCTTTTCGCACATTTGACAGATGGAAACTCGGTACCGGACTCCGGGTCTAACTTTACCTTCTGGAAGGAGCTATTTAAAGCCCCTTTCCACGCGCTGCTAACTTGTCCTCACGTGGTTCTGGTCGCCAAAGCCGTCCAGGGAGCCAGAGCGGAGCTCTCAAAAGCAACTTTGTGGATTCTTAATCCTCCAAAAACCGGGAATGACCGCTGGGATGATCTCTGGGGACAGTCTGGGTTGATGAATGAAGCGTCTTTGTGGCGCCTGTTCAGGTTTCTCTTTGATTGGCTGCTAATCAAAGCAGCGGAGATCAAAGCGTCCACGCAAAGAGCCCTCGGCTCCAGTGGAGCTCTCACCAACAGGTTTGCGTGGTGTAGTTTGGCTCTGGACCGGGTCCAGACGGGTCCCAGGGAGCCTGTGAGCCGCGATGGCCCCCAGCCTAATGGCTGGGACCGATGATGTCAGACTAGCAGAGCGGCCCACTCCCGGTCCCACGGCCACTGAGTGGATCGATCTGTGGGTTGTGCATCAGACGGCTGGACGAGGTCCACTTTCACTGACCTGGCTGCAAAATCAAGGGGCTAAATCTTAATAATTTCCTGCCTCAAAGTATTAAACCAAAGATTTGACTGGCTGTTTTAGGTAGGAAAACAACTCTAAAACAAACAAACAAACAAAAAAACCCCAATAATTCTTTACATGGAGACGGGTACATTAGCTCTTCTGATGGGTAGAAGAATAATATTATTGTTCTCGCAACAAAAACAGTGAATATACTAATATAGCTGTACAATCGCTGCACCTTGTGGCAGAAAAGTTGCCCCGGTGGTTGTTTTTGCATAGAATTTTTAATATTTTGGTATTTTGGTGTAGTTCCTGAACCGTCCTGTTGACGAAATGACGCAAACAGAAGACGACTTTATTGGCCAGTGTTGGCAACAAAATCAACCATCAGCTGCTTCTAGCGTGTTAAAACTAATTGAAATGGCGTTAGCTTCGGTAATAAATTCAGGTCGTTCCAGCCATCTACAAGTCCTCAATGCTAATAGGTTAGCCTCTGCAGAGAGCGCTGGCGATGCTAACAACCCAAGTGCGCCTTGTTTTATGTACCATTAGCATCGTAGCATGTTTTCCATGGATGTGGATGAAACGAATCGCTCAGATTGTGGCTCCACCTCTGGGCCCCACACGCCAGCATCTGTCTGCCTCACCGACACACACTCTCTCTTTCCTGTCGCTCTCCCTTTCAGTCACGCTCTCCTCTGTCCATCTCTGTTTCCGTCCACATCTCGGCCTCTCCTCTTCCTCGCTCCGCTCGGGGGCAGATGATTAACATCATCGAATCTGAAATGCAAACTCCGCTGTCACAGAACGCACCCCGGCGCTCTCAGAGCCGACTCACGCTGAAGAAACTGAGATGTAAACACGAGGACGGAGGGACAGTGAGAAACTCCAGACCGCTCGTGGACATTAGCATTTCAGGTCGCTCTTACTCATTAGCTGTAGCGGTCAAAAACCCGACTGCTCTGATTCGTCCCTGACAGAACTCGGAGGACATCTGTTCCACTCCAGCTCCTGTCTTCATCAGAGAAATGACACATTTGTTTGTCCTCCCGTCTTTTCTCACACTCTCCATTGGGTTAGCATTGGTACCTCCCAGTTCAGCCCGTGCACGCACCACTCCACACTTCTGTCTGGATGCCAGCAGCTAAACGATGACGTATTAAAGCAGTAAAGCCCATAAAAAGTCAACCAAACAGTCTCGCTGCGACTTTCACCTGAAATGTAAAGGGTTTAATGTTGGAAAACAATATTTTCCTTTCAGTTTGAGGATGAAAACTCCATCAAGTGTGAGGAGAAAGTGTAAATGATTGCCGCGTCTCGGTTTTCTTGGCCTTCGTTTGCATTCTCGGGTAAACAGCTGCATCTATATATACACGCTGTCATGGAGGGGTGGTAGTGGGGGTGGTGGGGGTGGCAAGGCATCGGCTCCACTCCTTCACCTCATTTTCTCTCCCTCTCTCTGGATGTTTTGGCTTTTTTGTTGCACTTTTCCTGCCGACCTCCCTGTCTGGACTAAATTTAGTGAAGCCCCCGTCCTCGAATGGAGGGGTGGGGGTGGGGGGGCTTCTCGTAAACCCACTAAAATTGTGTCCCACTTTGGTTTAAGTCTAAAGAAGGAACCTCGGCGCTTTGGCACACGGAGGTTCCCAAGAATTTTCCATTGCATTGTTTCCCTGGCAATCATGGGAATAGCTAACAGCTGCTTGGGACAGGAAGCACATCTGTCCACAGAGTATAAAAACACTGGGAGTGTGTTTTTATTTGGGTTTTGTTGCCTCTGGAAAGATGTTGGAACGCTGCTGTTCTGGGTTGCTTGTTTAGCAGCTAACGTATCTTGCAACTTGAATCTGTGGGATTAATAAAAAAAACTCCTGGCATCATCCACCGAATCTTACTGTGCAACAAATTGCAGTAACACAAATAGACCTGGCACGTAAACCACTCAATAAGCTAACTTATCGTAACCAGACACTCAAGGCTAACAGCTTTTAAAAATATCTGGAGTGTGACACCAAACGAGCGTCTGGAGTGAGATATTCAGAGAAAAGTGGAGCGATGGCGGCCCGTGATGGCCTCTCACCGGCGTAATCCTGCTGCCATATAGCTGCAGAGAGCTTAATGGCTCGCTACGCTATGGGACGACACAACGCTGGATGGAAGTACAGCCATCAGGGAGAGCAGCGCTCAGTACGGCGCTAACAGCAGTCGGCTTGTGTCGCATCTGGGCTGACAGTAATTGGACATTTTGGCTAGGAGCAATTTTAAATCTCTCTCCCACTGTCTCCGTCTTTCTCTCTCTCTCTCTCTCTCTCCCTCGTAGTAAACGTAAGCGTGGAACGCGTGGAGTTAGCTCAGAAAAGTGTGAAGGTGACAGCCATGTTTGGAGTTTAGTCATTTGACCGCAGCCCAACATGACAGAGAGAAACAGAGAGAACAGCTGGAGGGGAAGACGAAGAAGAGCGGACAGATTTTGAACGGGGGGAAAAAAGTGGCGGAACGATGCGATTCTAGATGATAAACAGCTGCAGTGCGGTGGTGGATGCAGAGGCGTGGCGGCAGGTCGCACTCGCGCTCGCAGGCGTCGCAGCAGGTTTGCGTCCTCTGCTTTAACGCGTCGCGGCACCTGCCGGCAAAGGCGACACCTTTGCGAGCTGATGGCTCTGTCAGGATGCGGTTCGCACCTTTGGAACGCAGGGGGGCGTGCATGAGGCGGGGTGGCTGCTAGGCGCTAGCTTGCTAGCTTCACTCAAGTCTTGGCCCGAGCGCTGCCCTCTTGTCGCTGGGCTCAGAGCGGTGTGCCGCTAACCAGCTGACGTTTACAGAGGCCTCGATGGTGTTGTTATTAGACTTAGACTTAGACTAGATTTTATTGATCCCTTTAGGATGACACCCTCAGGGTTGACCTTGATGGAAGGGGCGTGGCTTCCCCCTCCTACTGAGAGGACAAAACGGTGGGAAAAGAGCCACCGCTGAGGTGGTCCTGGAAAACCCCTCAGGCCTCAACCTCCAATAAATTTGCTCTGTAAAAATAGAAGCGCTGCTGGCCCGAGGCAGTCGCTTAGCCACGCTCCTGCGCTGATTCACGGCCATCGTTCCAGCCTCAGGCTAACGTTCAGACTGGACGTCCTGTCCCTGAAGTAGCCGAACGTGGACGTCTCGCGTAGCGATACAACCGACT
The DNA here is from genome assembly GCA_000180735.1 of Tetraodon nigroviridis. Classification (NCBI taxonomy): domain Eukaryota; kingdom Metazoa; phylum Chordata; class Actinopteri; order Tetraodontiformes; family Tetraodontidae; genus Tetraodon; species Tetraodon nigroviridis. The sequence continues at coordinate 442,845 of CAAE01014664.1, read as the reverse complement.
ATTAATCACCTCAGGAGCGCCTGTAAAATAGAGACGCCTGACCTTTGACCCCAGGCACCACTCCTGTTACACGACCCGTGTGACAGCTGACCTCAGGTGGGCTGAAGCGGAGAGGGCGGGACCACAGGAGCGAGCATGTGACACCTTCTACTACTCTAATTTCACAGGGTGTAACCCACTGCCACACTAACCCTAACCCTAGTTTGTGGAACAGAAACACCAGGTTAGCTGCTCCACACCAAGAACCCAGTTTGATTTTTTTCAAAGAATTAAAGGAACCTCCAATGTTTGTACGACTTGTTCAAAAATGGTCACATTTATTAACTCTAATGCTACCATGTGTACAGTTATTTGACCTTATGGAGTCAGGCTACTCTAAAATAACTTTTATAAATCCCTGACTGCTAGAACCAGCTATTTGCTGACTGTTTTTTTTCAGCTGTCAGCTGTCTCTCCATTAGCTAAATATACTCCCTGCAGGCTACACTCCGAGTGTGAGCTCGAGTGCTCGTGTTACGCTGTTTTTAAATAAGATGACATGGATGGCCCTGGTGTGTCATCAGCACCTCAGCCGTGCCGAAGGGAAAGAGCCCCCCCCCCACTGTGGAGGGAGCGAAGCTAATTTCTCTTTATGGATGATATCATGTATTTTTTATTGGGTTCTGTAAAAGAGCTGCTCTCAGGGTTCGTTAGCGTATTGTTTCCAGTCGAGAAGGCTGATGCCCCCCCACAAACATGGGGGGTGCTGGGACCTCACGTTGAGGATTCCACAAAAAGAAGCATTGACCTTAAAGTTGTAATGGCTGGAAATGGAGCCGCACCCAAAGAATTCTGAATATTTGTTAGCTGCCTCAATGCTAACTAAGGTCCTCACAGGTCAGGGAAGCATCAGTAATCAGCAAAGATGAAAAGATGAGTCCCCTTTTTCCTTCTTTTATTTGGGAAGAGTTCATCAACTTTGCCCCCCACCCCCCCAGCATCTTTTTCCAGCTATGATTATTTCTTGTTTTTTTTTGGAGCCCTTTGTGTCTCTCGTTCGCTCCGGTATCCATTTTCTTTTCCCCCCCCCCCTTCCCCTCCTATCCCTTCTGTTTTTTCCGCTTGTTGTTGCCGTTCGTGCTTATTTGCTGCCTGTGGGGCGGCTCATGTGCATTTCGTGGGGTCAGGCGGTTCCTCGTTGGCGCATGGCTCCCCTGCTTTTTTGTCGGGTGTTTTTTTCCACGCCTCCCCGCGGGTTGGCCGCCGCTGTTTCCGGGCGGGCGCTTTTCCCCCCTTTTTTCGCTCCCGCCCCCCGTTTTCGCTCCCCTTGGTCCCGGTTTGTGTTTTCCTCCACGGTGCGGGGTTGGCCGGGGCCATGTTTGTTTTGCCATTGGTCTCTGCATTCCCCCCCTCCCTTCTTTTTTTTTTTCCTCCCGGCTTCACCCCGGTTTTCTTGGGGTTTGGGGGGGCGGGGGGGTTTCGCCCCGGCTTTTTGGCTTCCTGGCACTGCGGGGTTTTTTCCCCCCTCTTTCCCCCCTTCCGGGGGGGGCGTCGCTCACACCTCTCCAATCCCCCCCCCCTTCCCTTTTTACTGCCCCCCCCCCCCCCCCAGCATCTGATGCCAGCTATGAATAGTTCCTGCCTTAATGCAGAGCCCATAGTGACACTCGTTCGCTCCAGTAAACATTATCATTTCACCCACCCCCTTCCCCTCCAATCCATACAGTATTTTTAGCATGTTGTAGCAGTTAGTGCTAAATTGCAGCCTGTGGAGCAGCTCAAATGCATTGATGGTGTCAAAAGTTCCTCGTTAGCGCATGAGAGAGCTGATTATTTGTCGTGTGTATGTTTCCAGAATAAAGGAATGGACGAAGCAGATGCAGAAGGAGCTGATCACACTAATAGACACCGCCAGCGGTATGAAGCACCTGGTCCAGGTGAGGTTAAGCTCCAGAGAGGGATGAGCTGGGCCAAAATGTCTGCAACTGGTCTCTGCATCAAACACAGACAGCTATTGTTTTCCTCCAGGCTACACACGGTAACCTAAGAGTTCAGGAGCCGGTAAGGTAAAGAAAAGACTCTTGAAATACTGGCACTGAAGGGTGATGTCAGAACAAATTAACGACTAGAAGGTGGTGCTACGATCACACTCTCCCATCCAAAGACAGATTTCTTCTTATCGCATTGCTACTGTTCTGTAAATGACCAATGCTAGCACTTGTCATGTATTTTTATTCAATCCATGAGCTAGTTTTGCTGTCGCGCCACCGTCTATATGCTGCCATCTCTTACTGGATGTTCCGCCAGGCTAATGTGCATGCCTAGATAAGATCTGTCTGCGGCGCTCTCACGTCCGAAAGCGGAGGCTCTTTAGATGCACATTGATTGGTAATTGCACTCTAATGTACGCAAATCTTACCGCAGACATTGTGATGGCAATCTCCACATTTAAAAAAAAAAAGGGGCGTTGGGCATTCGTATGCCTGCGGGAGTCTGCTCTCGCGACTGATGTGTATCTGCAGCAGAGCAACGGTTCCGTTGCATAACCCGATTGTGCGGTTCAGCCAGGAGACGTGTGTTAACTGCTAAAAAAATATCAATGCGTTTGTTTTGACGAGGCACATGTCTGGGTAAACAGGATCAGGACACAGGAATCGGCCTGAAAGGCAAGCCTTTGCTTCCGCCTCACTGACCTCTGACCCCTCTTTGCCTCAGATTTATCACAAACACAGTCCTCACTTCACCGTGGAGACCAACAATGCGCAGGAGCTGGTGGTGACGGCGGCCGGGAACATCGAGAAACTGCTGGCTAAACGCTCCGAAGCCCTTAAGGTAAGCCTTCTCTCCCAGAACACAAAAAAACTGCTTTTCTTCATATTTTTGTCAAAGTTGAAATTCAGATGGCGGCCCACGACATCAGAACCAGCGAGCGTACGCGAGCGGCGGCACAGCCTCGGGCCCTCGGCTGATACGATGGGAGTGGACGTCCTCCAGCCAGCTGACTTAATTTGACGCTACCAGTCTGGGTTCGTACGTGCCGGAGAGGGGACAGGCTCCATTCTCAGCCTGTGTGGGTTGATGCTGCGTTTTCCACTGACCGTCCTCCTCGGTTCTGAATTTGAGGAATAATATCCATCAGAGAGGCACTCCAGGCATAGTCTGAGCCTCCAAAGGCTGGTTCAGGCTGGTTGCACGCAGGTGTATGCTAGTTTTAGCATAACCCACAAGCTAGCAGGGTTGAGCTGCTGAGAGAAAACAACATCAGCAGCCTGGAGGGAGATCACCTGTCTCCTCAATCTGCATCCTCAGTGTGGGATGAAACCGGAGGATAAATGTGATTTATTAGACATTAGTCCTCAGAATTAAGGCTGTCCCTTGTGTCTTCATGCTAAGCTAACAGGAAGCATCCAGCAACTCCCCAAACATCAGCGGACTGCTCTAAAATGGCTCCATTGATCGGTGAGAACTTTCCCAGCTCCGCAGGTCGGACCAGCAGCATCTGGACAACTGAATTAGGATCTCCAGGCAGTCCTGGTCCCGATCAATCCACCTCCCAGAGCCCGAAAAATCCAATTAGGGACGGCCCGTTTCCATAGCTACGCTCCTATCGATTACCACATCAATCCGGCTGAGCGTTTTGGTTTTCGTACTCGCCGGTGATTAGTGGGGAAGGCGAGTTGTTAGTTGTTGGTGTTTTGGTGCAGAAACGGCTGCTGTGCGGCTGGAGCCGGCTGTTGCAGATCTGAGCCTGCAGCCGGCAAACACGATACAAAGCTGCCACCATGGATGCGCTGTCCGGAGGGCGTGTCCTCCTCTGGATCCCAGCCAGCTTCGAGGCGATCCATTTATGCGAGCGCCCGTAAATCTAGCTCTGCGTCCACTTAGCTGAATCATGGGTGGAGATGAGTGCAGCGAGAGGCTAACGGCAGCCGTGTTCTTGAATTGACCTAATATTTCTGGCTCTCCTGACACCCCATCTCCTGCAGCCTTGTTCCTTTGTTCCCTGACGCTCTTTCTTCTTTTCTCTTTTATCATTTTGTTGCGTGTGTGTGAGAAAAATGATGAAATGGCCACGTAGAAATGCTGAAGCACAGCTAGTTTGCGTTGATCTTACTGCTCTAGTTAGCTATGTTAGCAAAGTTGACGTAGATAGTCCTGCCTCTCCGCTTTGTTGATCAGAAAGATTCCTGCAAACGAAGCAGAAGTCGTTTCTGTGAAGTCATTGTCGTTTTGAAAGGTTTAGGCAGGAAATTACTTTGATCTCTTTGCTATATAATGGAAAAAAGGAACCATATGTCATAGTGAGTTTCCTCGTCTGTAGATTTGCCCCCCAGGCTGGACGGGCTCTGTCGCTCCCACCGCTGACATTTCTCTCCCTTTTCCCTGTCTGCTCTTTGCCATCCGCCTATTTGTTGTTTTGTGTGTGTGTGTGTACGTGAACGTGCGTAGCCATTGATCGTCAAGGAGGACGATCGTATCAGAGCAATGGCTGCTGTCATTAACTCAATCAGGGCCGGGCTCAGGTCGGTCCGTCAGTCATCTGCCCGTCCTGTCCCCTCGCCTTGCGGTGTCCCTGACGTGCCGTCTGTCAAACGCCGCCGGCCGCAGCCACTTAGGAGGGACACCCGTTCCGGTTGATGGCGGCCTCAACGGCTCTGTGGCCGAGACTGAGTGGAGGAGTGTGTGCTAGCGACAGCAGCACACACGGTTCACGTGGGTTGTCCATCAAAGACATCCAGAAACGCAATTTTGTGTCTGGAAGGACTGATCTCTTCTTTGGAAGGTGGATCTTCATCATATCCGCCTCTCTCTTTATTGTCATTTAACCTCCCTTGTTTCCCCTCACTCGTCCTCCCCAGAGTCGGTGGCCAGCTGGGGAAATGATTTTGTTTCAGATCAAAGTGTTCTCTTTGATGTTGCCGTGTTTAGCATTTGCCGCGCATCGCCTTTAAAAGCACCTCAAGTCAAACTGAAGTGCTACGGAGGAGCGAACACACTTGGTGCCCAGAGAGCTGGGAAACTTTTTACCCCGACAAAAAAACGGCGCTACAGCGGATCGCTTCTGGGGTTCCGATGCAGATATTGATGGGAGTCGGTCTGATCGCTCCGACTCGGTCAACATTCCCCAAACCCCTCCTCCCCCCTGCTTCTCCATCCTTGTCACATATTTTATTTCTCCTCTCCTTTTCGCTCCCTCCTTCCGTCTTCATCTCCCATAACTTCCTTGTGACTTCCCATCTTGCAAATTCCCCATTTTCTGTCACTCCTCATTTCCTGTTTCCTGTTTTCCACTCTGCCCCAAGTTCCCCTGTCCTGTCCGATTTCTTCTTATTTGGGTGTGTGTGTGTGTGTGTGTGTGTAGGTTAGCGTGTGTTTGGGACGTGAGTTGAATATGGATCACAGGATCTGTTGAAAATCACGGAAGCGTTACACTTTGAACTGTGATTCCTCCCACTCTGCTTTGACTGTCAGCTCCTAGATTTCCTTGAGGCTGTTCTGTCCTCAACTACAAACCATAATAACGTATGTTCTGAATCCATCATAGGTTAGCTGAGGTAGGCTGGGGTGAGGGGTCAGGGGGAGGGTTTGGCGTACAGGTGTCCAAAAGCACGCCTGTCCAGGATGTTCCGGAGACATTCTGGCTGTTCAAATATTTGATCCTCCACAGTTTTCACCTTTTTCCAAGCTGTTCTACAGCAGAATTTGGAAGATCACGATGCAGAAGGATGGCTCTTCCTGCACTGATTAGAGCCGCTTCTTTAAAAGCGCCTGTCCTCACAGATCTCCAGGCCTCAGTTCCCATCAATAATGGAATTGTTCCTCCTAAACAATTGTCCTTTTGTTTAACTGGCCTCAGAGGAATCGGGGTTGACCTGAAGAAGCCCAGAGACCGTCCTCTAGCTTGATTTAACATGGACTTTCTGGCCTGGCTAAGCTAACCCCAGCAGTGGTAGGGTAATATGGAAGGAATATTGCTGATCTCGGAGATTCTTGGAAGTCTTTTGTTCTGTTTTCTTGGTGGAAAACTGCTGGAGCATGACTATGCAAGCGTGTGTTTGGTTGTCAAGGCAAATTACAGTAGCTGCTGGACGGTCTCAGAAGTAGACAGGATTGTGGACAGGAAGGAGGTTATTCTGTGTCACTGCCTCCAAGGAGCACCCGTCAGGAGCTTGTTGACAAAAGCAGCGGCTCCGGGGACGTGGCGACCTTCCAAGACAGGCAGCCCACGCAGAAGACAAGACGCTGGGATTAAAACTCCTAATGAGGAAGGGGAACAACAGGGAACTCCTCTGTCATTGGAGAGAGTAACCATGACACTCTGGTTGCTAAGCAACATGGGCATCATAAACATATCCTCCAAAAATGAATTGTCTCCCCCTTCTTCCCCTCATGGTAACGTCTTCTTCCACTTCATCCTGTGCATTAGGCACCAGCCTCTGGTGGCGTCCGGAGTCCAACGCCACTCCGAACGCAATGTTTTGTTATGTTCGGGCATAATTACAGAGGAGTCACTGATCTCCAGCGTCTGGAAGTGTGTTATTAAACCCACACTGGATGACACCCTGTGAGTCATTACACACTGCTGTTGGGTCCTAATCAGAGCACACACACAGGCACACACACACACACACACACACTCGCTGGTGCATTATTTCCTTTTCAAGGATTCAAGGAACTTTGCTGTCATACCAGCACACATTTGCACAGGAGATGCAATGAAATTTACACTCCGGTCCTGGTTTAAGCCATGTTAAGAACCCATAAGAAAGCAGAAATAATGTTACCAGAGGGAAAAAGATGTTGGGAGCATTTATGTGCTAATCTAATCAGCATAAATGCTAAAAAAAAACGCATTGAAGTTGTTCAAATAGGTAAACAGGTAAACAGTTGTTCAAATAGGTAAACACGCTAATGTGCCGTGCACATTAGTGTGCTGCTGTCGGGCCTACATTTGGCCACAGGTGACTCACCCTTCAGCACTTCCTGGTGTGTCACTGTGCATGCGCTTGCTTTTGCCACCTGCTTCCGTCGTCTCTGTGTTTGTCATTTCAGCTTTGAGGGCGTGAAACTTTTTGGACGTATGTTGTGTCGCGTGCACCGCTCGCGTGTTGCTCACAGTCACACTTTGCAAAAGAGCTGCAAAAAAACGCGACTGTTGTGACACAGAACTGATCCCGGACCGTAAAACATCCTCTGACCACATGCACCGCGTAGATGGAAGCGCCACACTCGCTGGTCCCGGCGTCAGGTGCGGCTGTAATTGGACGTTGCCATCTGACAGGTGAATGCGCGGTTGTGTGGCAGAGACGAGCTGTCAGATGAGACATTGGCGCACTCCAGGCTCAGCCAGGACCGTGTTAGCGCGCCGTCGTCGTAGGAACCAGGCTTGTGTGGGAAGTGTTGGGTTGTGATCACTGCTTGCCATCGCCTGACTCCCCGCAGGCTGAGCAGGACAGATCTGACAGAGATTTGCTCTGCTCGTCTGAGCGGGCGCTCAGGTGTGTGTGTGTGTGTGTGAGAGTGTGTGTGTGTGTGTGAGTGAGAAGAACACAAGCGGTTTATAAATTGGACTGTGTGAAGCGCCTTTTCGGACTAGGGGGGGGTGTTTTCACTTGGTTTATGTCCTTCTCTTCTCTTTGCCAGACAGAAAAGCAGCATTCCCTGCTTCGTTTCAGCCCAGTGAGAGCTGTGATTAATGAGCAGAAAGCCGCCTTCCCCCCAAGAAGACGCACAAATCAAAGCAGATGCGTCATAGATCTAAAAGATGTCCCTGAGATAAAGACGCGCTCTACTCTTAACGCCACCACAGAGGCGCACCTAAAATACACTCACGCACTTCTGGGTTTTAGTTTTGGCTTTGATTTGTTTTTGATCAATAAATCTTCCCCAATGATCTTCCTCACCTGCCAGCCAATAGTTTGGGATGCCAAACTGATGTTTAGGCAACAGTTTTGGACATATTTTGAAACCAAAAGCTGGTATCTTTGTAGCATGTGCTTAGCCGCAGTTTAGATTGTTTCAGTCTGCTTTAATGTTGGCTGGAAATGTGATGTGATGTAACCTGGGTCTTGTTTGCAGGTGTGAACTCCTGAAAGTGGATAAGACACCATTAAAAATGCAGCTAGTCTGCAGCAGCTAATGACCTTTGACCTCTTTGATCATCTGAAAAGACTCTATTTTAATGAGAGTAGGCATGCCTGTGTGTGTGTGTGTAGGAGTGTGTGCAGGTGTGTGTGCGTGTGCAGCTGCTAGTAATCAGTCCTGGCATGTGTAACTGTTGCCTGGGAGGAGGTCGGAAGGTCGTACTTGCAAATAAACGACCTTATGTTAAATAACTTCTGCTCCGTAATGTGTCTGCTGAAGCGTCAGAGTGTGTTCCTGCAGACACACAAACACACGTCTGCGAGCTCAGAACCTGGTTCCTTCATGTGCGTCGTGGAGGTTGTGGACCTCCGGGAGTGTGTCTGGCTCCACACTCGTGGAGAGAAATGCACACTGGGGAATGTGCTCGTGGGCTTCTTGTGTTACAGCGGAAATGTAATGGAACCCGCTGGGGATTTATCGTTTCAGGCGCAGGAGGCATGTCAGTTTTTGCCTGATAAAAAGTAGTATTCAGAAAACAGGTTTTACGGTTAGCATGGCTGGCCCCCCCCCTCCCCCCGCCCATAAATTCATTTACTCCAGTCAAAGATCTGCTCCTTTAGCTGTGACTTGTCGCTGCTGAGTTGGGCGAGAGGAGCCCGATTTGATACTTCCCCTGGGAAATTAATGGTATTGCACCGTTTCTGGACCAGGTACAGATTAAAAACTGGGCTCATTATAAACCCATTAACCTAGTCATGAGGACCAGATCTAGGAAATGATGGAGTGGGGTCTAATTTTAGTGCGGAGGTGGTTCACCCTGAAGACGGCGGCTACGGCACCGCTAACCATTTTATCCTGGTTTTGGCCTGAAATCTTTTCCAGAAATAACCCCGCTGTGATGCTGATGTGAAATGTCCTCCTGTCTCCTCCCTCAGAAACTGGCAGAAGAGGCGGAAACGTTTCAGATGAAGCACAAGTGGAGGGATGACAGCGAGGTGAGCCAGCCCATCTGATTGGTTCATTAGCGCCGTGTGGTGTTCACGTCCAGCAGGAGTTCAGTGATTGATTGGTGTGTTTTGTTATACCGATTGCGCTGCTGCAGATTGAATGAATTTTTTTATACATGAAACCCACCAAAGATGAACAAGTTTATGCATATTAATAACCAAGTTTAATTACTTTTCGAAATTAATGGTCCAGTAAGCAAACTGGACGCAAACATTTGGTTTCTCTGGCAGAAATGCTAATTTTTATTTCCTTCTCCTCAGCATCCAATCAAAAAAGACCATCAGTCCTTTCAGCATGTTCATAAATTAGAAATGATATTGATTGTTTGGTGAGCGGATGCTCGACAAAGTTAAATGGTTCCATTAAAACTTTCTTGATATTAAACTATTAGATGTTGTTGCCCTTGTGTTTCAAAACCCATGCACACTTGGCTATCTTACGTTTTTAATTTCAGAAATAATTTAGAAGGAATTTGAATAATTCATTTTTCCGCGTAGGGAACTTTGGTTAAATGACTTTAACAACTTTGCCAGGCTGATCTGGCAGTTCCATCACGCCCACGTTGGCACATCTCTCCGTCTAATCATGATCTGACAGCAGGTCAGTCCGGGAGTCGATGCTAGCATTTAGCATAGTTAGCACAGCGCAGTTAACACCCTGCTTGCCAGCGTAATGGCAGCTTTGAGACGTGAGACTCATTTTTAGCGCTGGTCTTTTCTGTCTTTTTCTCTGCAGGCTAACAAGATCGTTTACTACAATGCCAAAGAGGACGTAAGTACGACTCCAGAGGTCGGTCGGCTCAGCCTGCCTGCCACGGTTTTACCGTCAGAACAAACCTCCACTATTATTACCCTCACTCTGCTGTGTGCAGGGACTGTTGTGGGGCACCCCACAGTCAGGACCGTGCGAGTCTCCGCGAGACTCTGGTTCCTCAGTGCCTAAACTGTTCCAACGGTTTGGCAGACTCCTTTCAAAATGTCTCCTTCTTTGTGCAGTTTAATCAGACAGACGGCAAGAAGAACCGCTACGTGCCGGATGACTTTGAGATGGATGACGACTTTAAACGGCTGGTTTCCTACAACACCACCGCCGTCCACATCCCAACGGACATATACGAAGGATGTGAGTCCGTAGCATCTGTCCTATAAATATGTGTGCCGTAGCAGCCCTGCCCTTCTGGAAGCTATGCTGTATTCCCATGGTGTGGCGGGTCTCTCAGCGCCATCTGAAGTCTTTATTTAGCTCACATGCCAGAAAACAAAGCTGCCGGTGCAGCCTAGCCCCCCGTGTTCCCGGCCGCCAGCTGGTCCTTTGCCTCCTGTTTGCTGCTGACCCTGATGAACTCCCAGGACGCTAGCTCAGAATGTCAGTGCCTCAGATTTTGTCTTCTGCAGTGGATGTAAGAACATCCACCGGGGGAGTTTGGGCAAAAAACTATCATTGGACCTTCGTTATGCCTATATAACCTAAAAACGTTAAGTTATCCTGCCATTAGCTGCATGTTAGCATGCTGATGTTTGTGTGTGGGTTACTTTGTCTTCATTCCTTCTCTTCCAGCATAACTTTGTGACTTTTTACAGCTCGCTAACACCGTGCCCACCCTTGTCTTTTTTGGCGCCACTCTCCCCCTTTAACCGATCTTCACATCCTCCCGTGTCAATCCTTTCTGCCTAGAGCCTCGCCGTGCATTTATTGGCAGGACAACACGCCCAACTGGCCTCCAGTCAAACTGGATTTGGCTCCCAGTAATGAAATCTGGTATGATAAAGTATGCATGGCTTTTAGCTTGAGTGCTGGAGTCGGCGGCAACTGGACGGAAGACGTTCGAAAGGCTTCTTTATAATAGAAAGAGAAGGAACATTCAGATATTTGCACAAACAGGGACGGATGACTTAAAATAACAACTTGTGTGTTCAGGCAAAGGATGATTGTGTGCACGTACGTGCACACACCAGCATATCCGCTGGCTTATGGGCCTTTTTGTTCCAGGACGCCAGAGTGCAAAGACAAAGTGACACACACACACTAATATGAATTGAAATAACGATGCAGGCGTTTGTGAATGACCATACAGCACTGGCCGTGTCCGTCCTTCCAGACACCCTCTGGCCCTTAGCAGCTAGCCCATAATTATATTCATACTCCAAAATTCATGTACAGTACCTGTATATATGCTATTTTTTATCTTTCCCATCCTATTTTATTATGTGTATATAGAGTTTGCCATATTTATATTTTCTTGTTCCCCTTTCTATTCTATTCTTCCTATTTTATCTCTATTCTTACTTTCCTGTAAATTTTTCTATTATTTACTATTGTATTGCTGCTGATACAGTGCAATTTCCCCATTGTGAGATAAATAAACATGTTCTATTCTAAACCAGCTAACCCCGCTACCAGAGCACAAGCTAACAGCTTAATATTGATTGAGCTTTCAGCATCAGTTTCCACAACTATGCTCAGGCGCGCAAGCTTCTCTGGACGCGCTGGCTGCAGCTAGTCGCTCTGCATCATTTCAGGCTATAAATCCTCGGGGCGACGGCCCCCCGAGGCCTCTGAGCACGCAGACGTTTTTGTCATTGCCAAATGGCCCAACACACATTTTTTTACAGGGAACAGTTAGGTGGATGAAGGAGTGGGAGGAATGAGGGGGAGGCGGAGGAGCTACAGTGTGCTGCTGGTGCCTTGAACCTGCCTTCCGCCTGTTTTTGCAGTGACGTGAGACTGTACGGTCTTTGTTTGCTCCAGCTTTCGTCGCATTAGAAGACCAATATTTGTGATTCCAAAAATGTTCATTGTTTTGGTTCACAACATCGTGATTGATGGCTGAGTCGCAGCCAGGAACTTGAATGGACTGGCAGGAGGTGAGAGCAATCGCAGCAGTCTGATTGGCTGTTCTGTGTCATCTAGCTAACACTTAAATCCTGGCCAACCAAACCCAGCTGCCTGTTATTAGGCTCTCAGCCAATGAGATTGCTTGAATCTGTGTCCACAGTTCCCCCACTGTCACTAGCGGTACTGTAGCATTTAGGCGTTGGGTGGTTGCTAATAGCCTGTAAGTAGCATCGGCGCTCTGGCTTCTAATGATGGGATGGCAGGATGATGCCAGTGTGGCCGGCCAGTTTTGTCAGCGTTGCCATGGTGATGTGTAGGAGAGACGGTTCCCGGTGTTCAGCTTGGCTTGTGTAGGAGGGACTCTTGTAAGTGCTGATAAACTCCTTATTCGGCCCTCTTTTCCACCTCGGGTCCTCTCTCCTTCTAGCCCCCCCTCATTGTCTCCCTCTCCTCATCCCTTCATCATGCCACCCTCCTCTGCCCTGCCCACCTCCGGCGTTAACAGCGGGGAGGTGAAGGAGGCGCATCCCTCTCCCCCGCTGATCGGGTGTGGGTGGCCAGACTGGGAAACAGTCCATGAAATCCGCAGATTGATCACTTTTCTGCATGTGTGTGTGAATGTAAAGTGTGTGTGTCACCTGTGCGTCCCACACCTATGCACACCCCCCTCGCGCTCCTCAGATAGACTGGAGGCCGTGAGAGGACACACCAGCGCCTGGGCCGGAGATCCGAAGCTCGCCTGATGCCTGTTTGCATGGACGTGGTGTGACACCTGTCAGCCCGCAACACACACACACCCATGACATGCTGAGATACTGTGACACTGTATGTGCACGTTGGTTGGAGTTGCTGGAGTCACAGAGCCTGGATCGATTTTTTTCCCTCTTTTTATTTTTTACTCCGGCACCACTTACTATTTCATTCACGGGCCGCCCGCCAAGTTCTGAATATTCCTCATCTCCACCTCTTCCTTCCCATCCCACCGTCTGACCTGTCCTTGCTGCGACTTGGAGCACTTCCCAGGATGTGCTAATTAGCCGATTGAATTCCTCTCCACATTGCGAGAAAACCTAACAAGCTTCCAAGCACGCTCCAAAGGAGCTTCCATTTCTCCATTTCTCATCTGTTTCAGAAATTCTCAGACTTATTCTTGCTGAGGCTGGATATATGTGGGAGGAGCTTCACACGAACACTGATTTTAGCCATACTAGCGGGGATTTATTGTTTGTCGGACAATTTCTGCTGACGTTTGCAGCAGATGCTGATGTTCTCCTGACCAGGTTATTAAAACCTGATGACCACTGTTGTTTCCAGGCGCCAGCCTGTTTGCTCGCTGCGATTCTGCCGCTCTTTAGCAACTTTTTCCTGCTGAGTTGTCAATAGGAGTCTCTAAGCACTGCACAGGTCCAGGTGCAGCTCAGCAGAACTCGCTTTCATCTCCTTTATTCTTCCTTTTTATCTTCTTTAAAGTTGCCCTTTAATACATTACTGGGGCATTTCACACACACGTGCACATGCACACGTGCAGAATGACTCATAATCAGCGTCACTTTGATGTTAGTCAGCGCTGAGCTTTTATTCATATATTTCTTAAATTAAACTCGTTTTTTTGATTCGTTGAGTGCGAGCAGATATGAAATATCACACGTGTGTCTCCGGGGCAACGGTTGTTGTTGTGCGTCTGTTCCAGCCACCATCATCTTGAACGAGTTGAACTGGACCGAGGCCTTGGAGGATGTTTTCCGGAAGAACAAAGAGGAAGATCCGTCGCTGCTCTGGCAGGTGTTTGGATCCGCCACCGGACTGGCTCGCTACTACCCAGGTTAACCTCCCAGCAGCTGGCGGTGTTACTCAAAACGGCCGCCGGTCACTATGCATTGAGTCAAGCCGACCCAAAAGGGCCAAACGTACTTTTCACACTGTATCTGGTGCCGTGGGTCCAAATTTTGTCAGCGTGAATCACGACCGTCCCTGGAAGTGTCTGCGTCCCAGAAGCTAATCTGAGCCTACTTATGTCCCGCAGCGTCTCCCTGGATGGACATCAGCAACTCGGCCAATAAGATCGACCTCTACGACGTGCGCAGAAGGCCCTGGTGAGTGTAGCCGAGGTTCATTTGGCTTTGAAGCAGGTTGTTAAAGCCTTTTGGCCTGATTCCTGGCTGTTTGTGTGTCTGTGGTGACTCACCAGGTACATTCAGGGGGCAGCGTCGCCCAAGGACATGCTGATCCTGGTGGACGCGTGAGTGACGACCCTCTGACTCATCTTTAGCTTGGTGCAACGGCCGTTCAAAGTCCAGGGAGTTTTAGGAACTTTGTGTTTCACAGGTCACAGGTCCTCTTTTCCCGCTGTTCCTTCGGCTCTTTTCATGTCCTTTCTCTAATGATGCACCGCTGTCTGCAGAGAACTTTCTGTTCCAGAGAGTCGCAGCTAATTTTTCACCCAGGTTTCAGGGAGAGTCAAAGTTAGAGCCAGAGACGCACCGGCTACTCCATCATCTGACCACTGTCATCATGAACGTTAACGGCTAGAGTTAAAAGTTTGAGTCAGGCTCCGTTTTAGGTCTTTTTATTGTTTCCGCGGCCTGTTTGATGAAACAAGTGCCATCTTTGTTCCACACCGCAGGAGTGGCAGCGTCTCAGGCCTCACCCTCAAACTCATCCAAATCTCCGTCAGCAAGATGCTGGAGACCCTGTCTGACGATGACTACGTCAACGTGGTCTATGTGAGTACTCCGCTAGCCTGGTTAGCACTAATGTGGGCACAGTTGCCTTTGTTTTTTCATGCACGTTTAAGTGGTGATTGATGATGATCGTCTGACTAGCTTTAGCCTTTAGCAGCCGGTAAGCAGCTTTGACCTTTACAGGATTCGCTGTAATGCGCATGAATGAATCTTTATTGCGGCCTCGCATTGCGCTTGGATGCATACACACTTGCACACTTGAGCCCATTTGCCTGAGATGTCGTACGATAGTTTATCTGGGATAGCATTAAAGCTGAGCTTCAGCGGGGGGCCTAATAGAGCGAAGAGACACAGCCTTACCCTGAAATGTCACACCGTAGGTCGGACAAAAGAAGGGCAGATTAAGAGCTGACCCGAGCTAAAGCAAACAATATTTATTTCTGCTAAGGTTGTCCGACTCTTAAAACCTTTACAACCAGCTGTTTTTTCTTCTAAGAAAGCACGTTTTCAGATCCTTATCTTCCCCCCTGGATCCTGCATCAATAGGACACAAATCCCGTTTTCATGTACCTGGAATCAATCTCTGTCATCTCTGGATGGAGGGACAGCAGCGCCGGCCTCTCCCAGATAAATGATTAATCACATTTTCCTTTACTTTCCTTAATAAAGCCCTGGTTCTCTTCTCAGCTTTCAAATTTCAGTTGGAGCTCTCACATCAGCTAAGTGACCCGTCCTAATTAAATCAGACGCCAGAGGAATAACCATATTGCATCTAGTTTGTGTACATTCTGGAATTTACAGTCTAATCTGTAACAACCTGTCATAATGAATGAGTGTAATCAAGGAAAGTGGTTCATTTCTGTTTCTGCTGCAGCAGTAAAGCAGCAGATATGCTGTGTTCATCTGAATACTGTATCATGAAACATGAATGTTATCAAGTTTTTGGAGCACAAATATGCTTCAAAAGTGTGTGGGGTGTGTGTGTTTTGATGCTGGTGAATTCAGCGAAGGCCAAAACAGATGTTGGGTATTAATGAGCCACGTCCCAGTCCTACATCCATGCAGTGTGTCTGTTGTTTGTGTGTGTTTGTGAATATTCGGATGAGGCTCCATCTGTTCCTCTTCACTAATATTAATCAGGGGTTCCTGTAAACGCAGAGCTCAGTCAGGCTGAATCTACGACTCTTAAGTTTTACCTGCTGTTTTTCATGACCTATTCTTTTTTCCCCCAACCTTCTTATTCCACCTGTCCTTTTGCCAATCCTCCTCTCCACCCCTGCAGCTCCCACCGGTCTGTGTAGATTTGATTAAATATGTTTTCATACATGAGCAAAACCAAGAAGTGTCATTTAAGTTTGTTTTTATCCTAAAATGCGAATCTTTCTTGGAGAACTTGAAGTCCATGTATGTCTCAGGAACCCTGCAGACAACCGGCCACATATTTCAGCTCAAATATGTGCAGGTGCCTCCCCTCTGCCTCCCATCATCCCTCCTTCCCTCTCATCCCTCTAGTTTAACGACAAGGCAAAATACGCCTCCTGCTTCGAGAATCTGGTGCAGGCCAACGTGCGCAACAAGAGGATGCTGAAGAAGGCCGTGCAGAACATCACCGCCAAGGGCACCACCAACTACAGTGGCGGCTTTGAGCTGGCCTTCGAGCAGCTCGCTCAGGTGATCCAGGAACACAAAATAACCGACTGATTCCACAGTTAAGGAGCTCATGCAGGCGGATGCCGATGAGCAGTGTGTCTCTAGCGACCTCCTGTGGCTGTCATTGGTCATTACACCATCTGTATTCACCTCCTGCACGTTTGCCTTACTCACACACACACACACACACACACACACACAGATGAACGTTTCAAGGGCCAACTGTAATAAGATCATCATGCTCTTCACCGACGGAGGAGAGGAGAAGGCAGAGGAGATCTTTAAGAAATACAACCCCAATCAGGAGGTGAGGCCATAAATCAGACTCCTGGAGACAGTGGGGGGTTTCCTGTTCTGATCTTTCCTCCACTCACTCTCCTGTCCCGGCAGGTGCGGATCTTCACCTTCTCCGTGGGCCAGCACAACTACGACAAGGGGCCGATCCAGTGGATGGCCTGCGCCAACAAAGGTAGCAGCACGTCTGAGATCGGGAGGCGGATTCTAAACATTTGTGATGGTGAACTTGCCTGTTTGTCTCAGGGTATTACTACGAGATCCCGTCCATCGGCGCCATCAGGATCAACACTCAGGTAAGCTCACAGCCGCTGGTGTGTTCCGCCCTCTTGTGGTGGACCACACACGTGCAAGTGTTCACCTTCTTTCCCTGCAGGAGTACCTGGACGTCCTGGGCCGGCCAATGGTGAAGGACCACAAGAAGGCCAAGAAGGTTCAGTGGACCAATGTCTACCTGGATGCGCTGGTACGCTCAGACGCTCGGCGTGAGAACTTGCTGACATTTTGTGCCGGGAGGGAGAAATCTGCTTTGCGTCAGCCGCAGGATCCTAGATAAGCCTTCGCTGTTTGTCCTCCACTTCAACTCCTGTTTGTGGAACAACAGATCTCACAGCATCCATCAGGCTGTTTTCTTCTTCTGCTTATGAGTCTGTCAAGATCCACTTTTCAGGCCATGATGTAGATAAGACAGCAGCCAAAGAGTTTGGATACTGTCATCCACCCGCCGATAAGACGCCGTTGGTTCCCGAGGCTGCGGAGGAATATACATCCTCTAGATTTATCCCACCAACCTCTGCTTTTCCAGGAACTGGGCCTGGTGATCACTGGAACGCTGCCCGTCTTCAACAAGACAAACACAGGCACGAAGGTAAGCAAACACATCCACCCCTCCCCTGATCATTGCACGTTCTATACATGGATATTCCCAGATTCTTTCCTCATTCCCTCATTGTTTTCCCTCTCTCCTGCGTCCGTCTCCTCCGCGGTTAAATTTACTGTCAGTTTGAGATTTTGACCCCTTCGGAGGATTGAAATCTGTGGTTTTCTTGAGACACCGTAATGTTTACCAGACTGGGAAATAAACACGCAATGTAAATTTCTCAATTATCGGCCCTTCCTCCGCTTATATCCTCACCCCCCACCCCTGCTCACTCCCCCCCCCCTTACCCCTCGCTGCCGCTGAGACTCCTGGGAGCTCCCCTGCATGCCCCGGCAGGAAGACGATCGGGAACGTTGCCTAACGACGTTCCCGATCGTCAAAATAGATCAAACCTGCAGGGCCGAGACCCAAATGATCCGGTAGCTTAAGTACCTCAAGATGGGTTTGCCTGTCTCTCCGGGTTTCCTCCGCCGTGGCCAACACCATGGCTGGAAATGCCTGGTCAGTGACTCATGGCGGCACGTGAAGCTTTCCAGAGTTCTACTGGGCCCCAAACCCGACCCCCACCCCCCGAATTGAGTCAGAACATGGAGGAGCTGGACCCGTCCAGGACCGGGACTCACGAGCGCTTTCCTTTTCAGAAGGCCCCCAAGTACCAAAACCAGCTCATCCTGGGGGTGATGGCTGTGGACGTGTCCCTGGAAGACATCAAGAGACTGACACCTCGCTTTACGGTACAAGCGCATATGCGGCACAGACGCAGTCGGTTCACACGTCACGTCATGTTCACACACTCCCGTCGCTCTGCTCCAGTTTGGACCCAACGGCTACTATTTCGCCATCGACCCCAATGGATACGTACTGCTGCACCCGAACCTCCAGCCGCTGGTAAGGGCAGGACAGCCGGCTGGGGAACTGCTTGGCTTAGCTTCAGGCTAGCTAACTGTCCTACCTAATCTGTTTAGGTTTAGCATCAAATTGACGCAGTTACCAATGAAACGCTGCAAATCTCTGAGGTGTGTTTTTACAGAGAGCTCACAGGTGAATTCTTGGGCTTCTCTGCAGACCGCCAAATTTAACGAACCCGTCACGCTCGACTTCCTGGACGCGGAGCTGGAGAACGACATCAAAGTTGAGGTTTGAAATCTGACCTTCTGATGTTGTCCGGTTGTGCTTTTCCACCTTTTTTTAGCGCTTTTCCCCTTCCGCAGATAAGAAAGCAGATGATTGATGGGTTAATGGGAGATTACACCATATCCACGCTCGTCAAATCGCAGGATGAGGTAATTAAATAATAGAAAGATTTGGAGCTCCGTGATGTCGTTGAGCGACTGTAATGCTGAGCCCACTGTTGCCCCTAAAGCGCTACATTGATTTGGGCCAGAGGACGTACACCTTTGCGCCGGTGAAGGGGACCGATTACAGGTAAGAGCACAGCAAACTCGTCTAAAAGCGCGGCTAATTAGAGCAGAGCAACTCCAGACACGAGGCCTTGTTTTTGCTAAATGTTTGTGGTAATTGCATGAAACACCGTTTTGTTCTCACTGGGGCTGAAGTTGGATCGTGGTGTGAAGGTTTTGGACAAAGCCCAGACACAAGCTGGAGTCTTCTGGGTGAAGCTAGCCCACAGGCGTCCTACTGGGAAACGTTAGCTTCTGCTACGAAACGCTAAGCAGGACCTGCTGACAGGTTTTCGAGGCTAAACCCTAAACAGAAAGACATAGAGGTTTACATGCAGAGGGTGCATGCTGTGACTAGTTCCGCTCTTCTTCAGGACGAAGGTTTAGGGAAATGCATGCTGAAGAAAAACCGAGACAGGACAAACAGGCTGCTCCTTTTGGATTTCACCATGTGTGCGTGTGTCTCCTCAGCCTGGCCCTCGTCCTTCCACAGTACAGTAAGCATTACATCAAGGCCAATATCGGCGACACCATCACCCAGGCGAAATGTAAGTGCCGTCAAAAGCACCAGTCTTACACATATACAGGAGGGAAAATGTAGCCAAGCTGATCTCGCTTTGATTTGCTCTTATGTCAGATACTAAATGATATAATAAATTAGCATAATAACATCAGAGTAGAACCCCTGGGCGTGCATGTTCATCTGCCACTGTTAGACACCAGTGCCACCTGTAAGGCATAAATATCAGCATTTTTCACAGTGTCAGAGAAGGTGTGTGAGTGCAGCAGGAACCCCACTGGGATAAGAAACAAAAAAACCCCTAAAAAAAACCCTGAGCTGTCTTAGCACAAAGTTGATTATTCTGACAACACTGAGATTTTTGTTTTGTCACAGAAGACAAAAAGATCCTAAAAGCACTGAAGTAAAAGTTAAGGGTTTAAACCGACATGAGTCATAAAACCACTCTTTGAATGATTCTTTTTGTCATTTTGTGTAATTGTGTAATTTCCTGGTGCCTTTCTCCCACTGTTGCCATAACAACAGCTCAAACCTTGTTCAAACCTGCTACACATGTCAGAATACTTTCAGCTATTTTACCTCTGCTGTAACTTTACAATATTTTTATTCAACTTCTTTTTGAATAAAATATTGTGTAACCCTGTTGGTTCTTTTTCTGTCTTCCCTTTCCTGCTTTTCCTCCTCTCCTCCCGGTGTGTCGGACCCTCCACCTTCCACCCCTCAGCGTTTCTGGGCAAGTATCCTCCTTTCACCTCACTGCCTCGAGCCGGAGCAACAGGCTCAGAATGCGAACTGATAAATAGGTGAACAGGTAGCTTCAGGAGCAGCTTCTCGGGCCGGAAGTGCTCGATTCTAGTAAAATTTGCTTAACAAAGAGAGAAAACCTGCAGGGAAGCTGCGAGGAGCAGGGATTCTATGTCAGTTTTGCACTGAGGGGGCTTCAAAGTAAATCCGGCAACAACCAATGCAACCGATCATCTGCACAGTATGTGGTCAGAGTTGGGGTCTTGGATGACCTGGGGAAGCCAATGCTATCGGCTCAGGAGTCACATTTAAAACACATGAGACTGTCCAAATGAAACCTTTGTTCCTCTATGAATCTGCTGAATATCAGCGTTCCCGTCCTCCAGGATGATTCTGTATCACTGAGGAGTGTTTGTCTGAGCTTGACGCCAGCATGTGCTTTCAATTTCCAAGGCCATTGGCATTCGTCGGACTGAGAACACAGGTGTGCGCAATTCTGCGGTTTAACTGCATGATTACAAATCTGGCCGGCAGTTTAAGCTTAAGAACACCTCCAGGAGGCGGTCAGCGAGGACTTTCATACATCAAAGCAAAGCAAAGGAGCAAATTTGCCCAGCGACGCTCCCGAACACTGTTGAAAGAGCCAGAAACCCCCAGCAGCACATCTGAAAGGCCCCCAACCTCCCCACTAGCTCATGTCTGAAGACAAAGTGGAATTTTGGAGCAAATTTAATGTTTCTGGAGAAAATTAGCAGAGAGAATTTGGGGCTGCCTGGCAGGATCAGACCTTTACGAGCTTCAAACCTGAGTTAGGAGCATTTTGCCGTCTGCATCCCCTCATTTAGTCACGTCTGATTAACACAGACGGCTGTGTTGCGCTGAATGGAGCCTGCGGCGGCACTCAGCAGCGCCGCATCGCGTGCAGCAGACGCCCACACAGCACCTCGCGCTGCGTGTGCCTGCGTGCATTGAACCCCCCACCTGTTCTGACGACTGTCAGATGTGGTTTTGGAGCAGACCTACTACAATGGGAAGGACGGGATGTTAGCATGACTTAAAGGTGAAGCCACAAACGAGAGCGCTGCGACTCTGCACCCAGAACATGAGTTGCACCCCCCCTACCTTTTTATCACAAGCCTGCCTAATGAAAGGCAGGAACCCTCCGAGCACCACGTTTCTTCTCTTTCTCTGCGCTTTGTCATCGCTTCGTTCTTCTTTGTGTCCGATTTGAGTATTAATGTCAAATCCCACAGCGATTTCTTTCACTTTTTGGCGTTAGCCTGACGCAGGCCCACTGAAAGTTACCGTTTCGGTCTGCAAGCGCTGTGAGAAATGTCATCAAAAAGGCACGCCAAAGTGTTGAAAATATAAGCAGCAGTCGCTCCCCAAGTTTCCCCGCTATCCATCATTGCTAGATGCTTTGTTGGATTAGCGATTGGATATCCAAAAAAAAAGCACATGGATGCAATTATTTCCCAATCAGAAGCACCAAAAAGGGCAGAGAGTCACCAATGTGGCCATGAGAAATCTGCCGGAGATGCTTTGGAGAGCCTCACAGGGAAAGTTTTGCAGGACTGGACGTCTGTAGTGTAAATGCATTCCCGCAGATTGACGGTATCGCATCAGAAATGCTAACAAGACCCCCCACCCCCACCCCAGTCCCTCCTC
This sequence comes from Tetraodon nigroviridis, assembly GCA_000180735.1. Lineage (NCBI taxonomy): Eukaryota > Metazoa > Chordata > Actinopteri > Tetraodontiformes > Tetraodontidae > Tetraodon > Tetraodon nigroviridis. The sequence continues at coordinate 421,101 of CAAE01014664.1, read as the reverse complement.
AATCACCACATTAGAAGCTCCCGAGCAACCTCGCTTTGCTCTCAGAAAGGCAAAAAAAAAAAAAACCTTTTTATTTTTTGGGAACTCCAATATTTCTATTCAGGACCAGCTCTGTGAATAAAATATTGATCACCTTTAACCCCTGTGGTTCACCCTTATTCTTCCCTCTCTTCCCTCTCATCTGTTGCTGGATGCCTCCTTTACTCCCTCACTCTGCTGGGAATTTTTCCACTCCAGGGAAAAATGGCAAGTACTTGTTCTCCTCTACTTCCCTCTGATTGGAAGGCTAGCTGCTGAATTCTCAGCTTAATTCGGAGTTTCGGAAGCTCCCTCCTTCCTGTCCAGCCAGTCTGGCTTTGCCGCTCTGCCGTTAAATATTTAACATTTTGGTGCTTTAGCAGCGTGTCATCTCCATACAATGACGAGTCCAGGTTGACTTTGACCTGGCGCTGACTCCTAGCCCTCTGTTCCCTCCGCCAGTTTCTGAGAGCCTGCTGGCAGACAAGTTTGATGAATACGGCTATACCTTCATCGCGCCGAGGTAGGACGGCTTTGTTGTTTGACAACGTCTCTTTCTGTCTGACATGACCAGTATGATTCAGTATGGAAGGCATTATGTCTGTCTGTCTGTCTGTCTGTGTCTGTCAGGATGTATTGTAAGGATCTGGCACCGCCTGAAAAGAACCAAAACAACACAGAGTTCCTCATCGAGTTCAACAAATACATCGACATTGAGACTCCAAACAACCCTCTCTGTGAGTGTTCAGACAACCTTCACACCACCATCGCCAGGTGGCCATCTGAAAATGTGTGTATTTGTGCTAACAAAGGCTAGCCTTCCTGGAGATGTGTTTACTAGCTTAGTTTTGGCTGCAGAACTTCTTCATTTGTCTACCTAAGCTGGGTCTGGTGTTGGTTTTAGTTGATTGAATTGTTCCTTCTGAAGTCCTGCTTCTCTCTGCGGCCCGCTTGGATTTAATTCAGTCTCTGGACCATCTGGACTGGCACTGAGGTTCCCCTTTAATGGGAGGGTGTCAATCAAATCCCCAGAATGCAGGTTTGGTGTGCGGCACCGGGCCGTGTGTTTGTGATGTGGAGCCCCTGTTCTCCTGACCATCACATGCTTGATTGCACATGTGTGAGGCGTGCCGCCTTAGAAGTGCTCACGGCGGCACCGCGCTTGCCGGCAATATTCCTTCCACACCCCGGCCACCACCGCTTGACCTCCCCCAATTACTGTGTGTTTGTGAGAAAAAGCAGGACACGTCAGGCCAGGAGCACGAGCGCAGCAATAAAGCAGGGATGGGGGCTCCGGCAGCTCGGACGAGCTTCCCGAGCAGCTGAGGAACGCATTAACGTCTCTCGGGCGACGACTCATCGATATGCATCACTAATCTTTCATGTTGCCCGGTAAAAGTAAGGGTCCTTCAACGTTTATAGGAGAGTAATATGATTCAGCACGAACAATCCTATAAAAAGAATAAAAAAATCACCCAATTGAGGGGCAGCTTTGACCATTATTAGCTGCTAGTTTAATGGAGTCCACAGGCAGTTCAGGGGGAGCCGGGGGGGGGGGCCTTTTGACGGTTTGAGTATTGTTCCACGGTTTGCTTGGTTGAGCCACTGCAGTGGCGGAGAAGTTGAAGTCCATTAGGAATTCCTGGGCTGCCTTCAATAAAGGCTCTCTAATGAAAAGCAGCGCGTGCAGAGCTGGGGGGGTAAGTGTTGCACCAGCTGCTTTCTCTGATGTGTGTGGTGTCTCATAAAGGTTGGGGAAGGTGCTGGGGGGGTGCACGGGCGAGCCTTCACGGTAATGGACTCGAGCGGGTCGTCGGGGGAGTTCAAAGCGGCTGGCGCGGGCAGAAAGGAAAAAACGCAGGACAGGCCGCCGTTGGCGTTGGACGTGCGGTCTTGTAGCGACCCGCCGCCAACACCTCGTGAGCGTCAACCACATTTGTCACCAGTTTATCCTGAAATTGAAGGCATACGTTCCAGACAGCCCGTTCGTGGCATGTTCAGGGGTTCCGAATGGCTCCATGGGACAACTTTTAGTCATCTTGCGGGATCGAAATCACGTTTCCTTTCATTAAAAACTTTGAGGCTGTCTCCACTAAACAGTTTACAAGTCTGATTTTCTGGAATCTGTTTAATCCCTCCACGCGTTGCGGGCTGCACATGCACGTGTATGCACATGCATGTGTACTCAGAGCAAAGGTGTCCCACCTCCAGTGATGTGTTGCTGTCCAGGTAACGCGAAGCTGGTGAACCGGATGCTGCTGGATGCTGGCATCACCTCCGAGCTGATCAAGATCTGGAAGAGGAGTGAGCTGCAGTGAGTGAGGCCCACACGGGGACGCTGTCCTGGCAGAAGCGACAACTGAGCGCAAACATTCCAGATCTGTCCCGAAGCATGAGGACGGTTCCACATGTACCATGTTTGAGAGATTTGTCCTCCCTCTGTGACAGGAACGGAGTCATTGCCAGGTTTGTCACCACCGACGGAGGGATCACTCGGGTCTACCCCAAAAGGTACTTGTGTGTATGTTTGTGTGTGTGTGTAAGGGGGGGATTCAAGATTATCTGATCAAGACTCATGATGTGGTGGCATAGCCACAAAGTGCTTTGAAATCTGTCAACATTTTTACAGGTCGTCCATAACTCGGAGTCGGGGCGCCTTTACCGCGCTGTTACCACGCTGCTATGGCACCTTTACCGTGCTGTTACCACGCTTTTATGGCGCTGTTACCGCGCTATTACTCCGTCCCTGCAAACTCCTCGCATTGAGGCACCTCTGACAAAAAAGCAGAGAGTAACGAGCGGGCAGGGTTTAAACCCTTCACATATCATTAAGCTAGCTCTAGACTGATCGCTTCGGCATCTTGCTTTGCTACATGGCTTGAAATTAGTCAGCAGAAGGCCAATGGCAACCACAGCCTCTCCCCGTGGATCCCAAACCGCTCTGGCGGTTTACCAGTCTGGTTCTTGCGAGTGTGGACAGGTGTTTGGGTTGGGGAGCGCCGCGGCTGGAGGGACTACTTTGGCTGGCGACAGCCCGCCCCAGGTTCCACCTCTAGCAAGACTCATTTTCCCTCATGTGTGTTTGGAAGCGCTGGCCTGTCCTGGCAAGAGGACGCCGAGACGTACGAGTCAAGTTTCTACAAGCGAAGTCTGGACAACAACCTGTACATCTTCACGCCGTCTCCTTACTCGGGCGAGAACTGTGAGTGAGCGCTCGCCTCTTCCTGCGCACGTGTGTTCTCCTGTCGTCGCTCTGAGCTCTTCTCCTCCTTCTCTTTGCAGCCAGCGATGACTCGGTTCTGGTAAGCCGAGCGGTTGACATCACTATTGGTGACAGCACGCTGAAACCGGCCGGTAAGGACACACGCACACACACACACACACACACACAGAAACAGAAACAGAGGAATCTTCTGTGATCCTCTGCCAAGCTTCGCTAGTTCAGGAAGGAAAGTTGACTTAGAGGTCTGAGATGATCTAGCACGTCTGGCTTTGGTGTTTGATCCCAGTGGTCGGCGTGAAGCTGGACATCAGCACCTGGATGACGAGCTTCATCAACACCACTTGGAGGATGAACGTGAGTGGACAGCAGCCCCCCGACACATGGACAGGCGCTCAGAAAGACTTGTTTGACTTTCCGTCTGCTCTGCTGCTTGTTTCAGTGCAGTGATGAGATCTGTGGCTGTCAGCGGAACCACCCGGTAAGAAGTTTCATCTGCAGATCCTTATTTCTGAGTGTCTGCTGCCAGCACGCAAACATCTGCAACCACACTCTGGTTCCAGTACGTAGACTGTGTCCTGCTGGATGACGGAGGCTTCCTGGTCATGTCCAACAAAGACCAAGACCTCAGTCAGGTGAGGATCACTTGATCAGAGTTAAAAACCAGTGTTTCACTGGTAAATTGGCCAACTAAAACTGAATCACATGACTGTTTCTGGTCCTGGACCGCATTATCAGCCCTTGTGTACCACTGTTGGGAAGCAACCGCAGTTTGACAGCTTCTGTCAGCCTTTTCAAGCTCTTTATCTTCACAGATTTCCACCTCACCTAAACCAGAACATGACCGGTTCTTTGCATATTTTACCAGACACCTTTTCAGCTTTCTCCCGTTTCTCTTATGCTAAATGCTAAGCGAGGGCCCCCGCTGTCATCTGAGTAAATGTTTTTTCATGCGTCCTTGGCTCCTTCCTAATCAGGCCTGGGTGTGTGCTGGATAAATCAGTCGCCCTCTGAAGTTTGGCAGCAGTACTAAAACCCAGGGGCCCGGGGCCTTGTTTGGAGAAGTCTGCGCGCCTTCAATCATATTCCGACAGGAGCAGACTTTCTCCCTGCGTTCTCTCCCACTTTTTCTGTCTCTTGTCTCGCTGCTTGCCTCTTTTTTTTCTGTCTTTTTCCAGGAACCCTCTGGGACTCTGCAGCCAGCAGGGCTGTGACTGCTAATTCATTATTGGTGTTATTGCGCAGGGAAAGAAGTCCACGCTCACGCTTTCACTTGGGGAAATCTATCCCCATCTCAGCTGCTGGAGGAACGGATGCGTGGCGGCCACCTTACAGAAATCCTCTGGCACACACATGTAGATGAGAGTTACAGGCAGCGGAGGATCCCTCCTGGATCCTTCAGCACTGAATCGACCACGTGCACACGGCGGCGTCACACCTCCGAGATCCCCAGACAAACTACTTCCACTTCTCGGAAATTTACGGCTGCCTTGTGGACGGTGTTAATCCGATTAGACCCAGATCCATCATTCTGACTGGACGCTGATTTACAGAGCGTGTGTGGAAATCCGCTGAACATTTTAAAGAGACAGTTCATAACATTAAATGTTTAATTGCTCCATAAATGAAAACCTTGGAAGGAACTCTGGCTCTGTCGTTCCTGCTGTGGCCTCAGCAGCTCAACAGCAAAGTCTGAGAATTCTGTTTATAAGATGCAGAAAAAGTGGGGTTGTCTGATCAAATCGTCTCATTCCTTGAATTCAAGGCTCCTTGAAGACCCAAGCGTTCTATAAAAGGTGTGTGAGGGTGAACTTTTCCTCCGTTCTCTCAGATTGGCCATTTCTTTGGCACCATCGACCCTGTCCTGATGCGAACCCTGGTCAACGCCTCGCTCTTCACCTTTAAGAAGACCTTGGACTACCAGTTCGCTCTGCGACCCGCAGAGCGGCAGAGCAAGTGCAGCTGCGCAGGGCCTACGATCCGTCAGTACGTGGTGGGTCACCCACACCCACACACACACACACACACACACACACACACACACACACACACACACACACACACACACACACACACACACACAGCTTTATTTACCCAAGCAGCTGGGAGACAGCGGCTAGGCTAACAGGATTAGCACCAGTGACGTTTCATCAGTGTGTTGATGCAAACGTCTCTGTTGGAGCTCCGCTCACCCGCGGACGCCGCGAGACATTTACGCCACGCCGTTCGCCGGGCGATTGAAGCGGCACTGCTTCCCGTAAGTGTGTACGCCACGCTTGAGCGCAGGCCGAGATTAAAGATGCAGACGCGTCCTGATCAAAGTCGCTGCTGACGGCCGGCGATGTCTCCACCACGGTTGGTTTAGACTCCTTGTGAGTCAACACACCATCAACCGGAGAGAGAGAGAGAAGACGCGGACAGCATCTGCCCAAACGAGGCCCTCGCATGCTAGCCGTAATCAAAGCAGCATGTCGGGCCTTTGACTCAGACCGTGTGCTGCTTTGTTTTCTCACTGGCTCCTTGTTTACATATTTATGCCTGCATCTGTTGTGAAGGATTGTCTTCTAATTTCCTCTGAAGAAAAGGAAGAATAGGAGCTCTGGCTGGTCCCGGTCGGAGCGAGGAGCCCATGTGCAGCCAGATAAACACACTCAGGATGTTCCCATCTTCTCCTTTTCTGATCTGAGTCCACTTTTTTCCTCCAGCCCACCGTTGCAGACATTTTGAACGTGGGATGGTGGGCTACCGCCGCAGCCTGGTGAGTCCTTTCTCTGTTTCCAGGTGTTTTTCAAAGCCTCTGACGTACGCCTGCATCAGCAGCTATTTAGGATTCGGAGCAACACATTGTGTTTTTTTTCCCAGGTCAATATTGCAACAGTTGCTGCTCAGCTTCACGTTCCCTAATTTCCTGGAAGCAGGTGAGTCGGGGAAGAAGGCTGCTTTTCTAATAAGGTCTGGCAGTGTTAGCGGGCGACGCTCTGGACAGCCTGAGCAGCCTCCTGTGAAAACAGAGCAGGGCTGGACGCTCATTCGTCATCCGCTTGACAAAGCTCTAAAAGATACTCAGCACACTGTTTTCTTAATCCAGGTTCTCCTTCCTGAGCCGTTGCCACATGCCAGGAGCATGTTGTTAGCAACGGTTGGAGGAGCTGCTGAACGCTCACTTGTCCCCAGAGGTTTTCACGTGCACGTGGAGGCATCAGTGACGAATGCAGGACGACCGCGAAAGCTGCACAAAAGCAGCGCGGGTGGAGGTCGAGCTTGCAGACAAATCTTTTGCTAACGTGCTTTTTTTTCCCACATGTTCTGCAGCCAAGATGCAAGACGAGGTGTCGGATGCCATGCTGAAGGAAGTGTGCATCACGGAGCAAACCCAGTACTACTTTGAGAACAACCAGCTGTCCTTCAGTGGCAACATCGACTGTGAGAACTGCACCAGGTAAAACCGCGGTGACCAGACTCAAAGCTAACCCGGAGACGCGCCGCCAAAAGCCAAGTCGAGCCCAGAGCGCCAGAGCCGTACTGGCATGTGAGTGCATGTGTGTTTTTAAGGCCCCCTCGTGCCGGCTAATGGAGGACCTGTCCGCATGCTGCGCCGCGTTCCTGCACATTAGTCGCGCACACGTTTCACTTTAACAAGCGCCATAAAACAGCAAAACGAATCATTTGTGCGCCAGCGGCATGTGGGATCGAGCAGAGGCCTCGGAGGCGCGGTGGCACCGTGGGGTGGGAGCGATCCCATTTTGCGCTCAAGTGGGAGGATTTATTCCCGTCTGCTGGCGGCGGCGCAGCAGAAAGATCAACGTCTTCCTGCGTAAACAGTCAGCTCCATGTACCTGCTGTGAGCATGTGTCTCTGTAACTGTACCTCCATCCTTCCTGGACCCATCTGCTTCTCCGTCTCCCGTGTGTCTCCCCCTTCCAGGATATACCACGCCGAAAAGCTGCCTGACACGAACCTGGTTTTCATCATCTCTGATGCGAAACTCACCTGTTCATCCTGCAAATCCAAGAAGCTGATACAGGAAGAGCAGCAGTGTATCCTTTCAGCCAACACTGAGATGCCTGATTGAGCTAACAGATGCTAAAAGGAACAAGCAAAAAGAGATCCAATCTGCATCAAATGCAAGCTAATGTTGCAAGTCTTGCAAAGTTTTGGAGCGCGCTCATTGCATCAGATGTGTGGCAGATGGGACGTGAGACGAGCCTGTCAGCTAGCTTACAAACAGACTTGTGACGCTCACAAACAAACAGAGCTGCGTCCAATAAACACTGCACCACATGGTGAGCACGAGCGCAGTGTCCCAGACCTGTCGAGCAACGCACCAGACGTCCCAAATGAGGCACGCGCACGCAGTTGTCGCAGACTCAGCTGCACACTAATCGCAAGTCATATTTCATTGCTCATTTCCCCGATTACTCAAACTGTTGTATTTACACTTGTCCCGCGGGGCAAACTTGGGAGTGTTGGTAGAAAATTTGCCTGCTAACGCAGAAGCGCTCCGAACTTGCGTCATCTTCTTGACTTTCCTCCTCCAGCTGACGGACCGGATCCCTGCGAGGCAGCTCGCAATCCACGCTACAGGAAGGGGCCCGACATCTGCTTCGACAGCACGGAGAACGTAGGTTAAAGCGGTGTTGACCGCTTGTTTATTGTTTCCATGACAACAGGGCTAACGCACACTAAGGGGAAGCTAATGTTTTTGGATAATTTAGAAATCTTACACATCCCTGTGTTGTAAAAGGTGGTAGTGATGAGTGGCTTGAAACCACCAAGCTCCAAAGCTTTACTTTCACTCTGTAGCCTCTCTTCCATTATCAGCCGTATTACCACACACACACACACGCACACACACACACACACACACCACAGTTGTTGACTGCACCTGTCTTGTACTACTTGAACTAATCTTTCTTGCTTTTTCTGCTTCCTAACTCCTTGCTCCTATCTGAACCTTCCTGTCTGCATGATTCCTTCTCTCTCTCCCTCTCTGCCCTGTTTCTGCTCTGTGATTGGCTGTTGATGGTTAGGATGAGGCCATGTGCTGGCGGAGCGCAGGCTCCTCATTGGCTGCCTCTCTGCTCGTGTTACTGCTGCCACTGTTCATGTGCTGTCTCGGGTCAGTCCCGTAACACTCGCCCCAACTCCATCATTAACCTTATCTCCACCTCCGTCGCTCACTTTCTTTTTTCTTCCAGGCCTCCATGTCTTTTTCCCTTATCTGTCTGACCGCCTGCCCTCTGCTGCCGTCTGTCTTCACCTCCCAGACTCATTCTGTTTCTGTTCACCTTCTAACCTGACTTTTAATTCCCAGTCCTGTTTTGTTTTTTGTTTTTTTTGCATCCCGCCATCGCTGTCCTGCGGCTGCCTGAGTCTGAATCAGAGTAACCCTATCGTTAGTCTGGTTCCAAAGGAAAGAGATCTGTTCCATAACTTGTTTATCTAACAAAGTGTGAGAGAATTCCTCAAATTTATTATAAAATTTCTTAATAACATAATTACTTTACTTACTAAACCATAACAGGCTTATTAGCTCTAGCGTCTATCTATAAGCTAAGGTGCTTGCGTTCCAAAAAAAACAAGGCTAAAGTCCCAGACTCACATTTATTTAAGCTAGCTGTAAGTGTGGCTAAGTTAGCCGCTACGCTGGCTAACTTGATGTTTCCTCGCTTGGTGCCAGGAGGACGACCCTGACTGTGGCGGAGCGTCCGGCCTGAGCCCCTCGTCTTGGCTGATGGTGGCCCTTCAGCTGGCGCTCTTCTGGGTTCTGACTGGCTCCAGACACCACGCCATGTTCTCCTAACCTCTGAACCCCCCTATCGTGCCCCCTTCTTCCCCTGCCTCTCTCTTTCTCTCACCCAAACCCAAAAACGGTGTCAAGAGTGAAACTCGAAGGCTGAGAAGCTTTGCGCCACCAAAACCTCTGAGAACTCCGCCCACAGCCACTTTCTTCCTTTAGTCTTCATTTTTCCAAGGACCACCCGATCGCTGTTGAATCAATCCCAAGTGGCTTATTAGCTTTAGCGGTTTGATGTTTTCAGATTTGAGCTAATATTGCAGAAACTGTTGCCAAAACGCTTTACCATGAGCTCAAAACGGTCCTATTGTTTTTAACTCTCTTTCTTTTCACCTAATTCACCACGAAGGACGCTAAGCGAGCTTTTGAGGTTTTGTGCCACGACCTCTTCTCCAACCCTGCAGCTGATTGGCTGATCTGGTCAATCCTGGATTTCTCTGATGCCATAGAGGGTGTTCACCAGTCTGGCTCAGGGGACAGGCTAGTGCCATGTGTACTGTGTTGCTCAGATAAACCCTTTAGCTTCTTTTTTTAACGTGCTGATGCTACTGTTGGTCTGTGCTCTCGTCCTCTCACCTGCGTTGGAACAGGAGGCGCAGGCGTATCACTCTGGTATCTGTATGCGGCGCCCTCTTGTGGGCCATCACACCCTGGCGTGACACTCTCCAGCAGAAATCTTGTCACCATGGCGACTGCTCAATTTCACCAGTCTCTCCATCCTCTTATTTTTTGGCGTGCCTTCTCCATGACTTATCATAAATACGTGACGTGGCGTCCACGCAGACGGGGTTTTTTTTATAGTTTGACTGGACAAGCGCTGCGTTTCTGCTAAGCAGCACAGTTCAGCTCGGTATCGCCCCCTACCGGGCTGGCCTGAACTGTGGCGCTAACCTGAAACCAGACACACTCTGCCAGGCCGGACTGGCCGACTCCACCCAGTCCAAACTGGGTCATTTCCACCAGCGACTGTCAGAGAACGAGTTGGCCATGGAGTTCCCCCTCGGATCAGTCCCTGCAGCTCCTTTACCAGCCCCTGGACACAACAGCCACGTTAATGCCGCCGGGATCGCTCATCTTCAGGATTGTTCTGACCATCACATGACGCCGTGGTTACCAACGTCCACCAGACCTTCCCGCCTCCTGGGATCTATGTTTTCTCTCTGACCGCTGTTGTTCGAACTCTGAGGTGCACTTTTTTTTAAATGGGAAAATCGTGGTGAAAATAACCGGTGTTGATCCTCGTCATTTACAGAACACCCAGAATATCAAGTGCCATATAGGAGCCTCTCCCTCTGTGCTGGAGGATCCTATCATTAATATCCTAATAAAACATTTATGCAATTTACCGTGGCAACGTGTAGGTCTCGTAGGTTGTCTCCCTGTGCTGCATGGTCGTGGCTGCTACCTCCATATAAAATTGTCTCCGATGTGCTCCTGCTTTCGTGTGAAACGTTGGGAAGCGGAAAATTGCGGGTTTCTGGTGTTTGTTCATGATAAGATAAGGTTTGATCAGCTCTTACTGCCTTCCTCCTGGGGTGACAGCATTTGGCTCCACACTGAGGGGAGCAGATTCTGCTAAAAGCTCGGATTTCCCTGATTAATGGTTGTTGGTGAAGGACCTGTAACAGCTAAGATGGCTAACGTTCCTCTCTTTGGATTTGGCGCTGGAGGAAAACATGCTAAAAATGCCTTAATGCATCCTCCGTCTTCATTACTGTTGCCAGCAATGTGTGTTGACGTCAGTAGGCACAGCGACTTTCCGTCTTGAACGCTGGCATAGCATCAAATTGAACATGATGTTTTAAGCGTTTTTTCAAGTTTGAATTATTTTGTAGGCGGACCAAAACACTGTGGTGCTAAGACTATCGCGGCTAACACCAAGCACGCTCTGAGTGCCTCGACGTGTTCTTGCTCCGCCCCCTTTATTCAGCCTGGATCTGATGTGTGTTGGGACAGGCGGGTATCCCAGAGTGCATCTCTCCTCTCTTGAGCCTGAGAACTTGGTACTGCCAAACAGCTGTTGTCAATGTTTCTTAGAGCTAATCAGCTTACTAGTGAGTACACGCTGCAGGCCTCTGTCATCCATCTTTGTCCGCCATCGCTGGTGTTAACGTAGCTTTGGCAGACAGACTATTCCTTTTTGGAGGATGCTAACTGGGTTTTCATAGAAGAAGGCGATTGTGTGCAAGTGATAGTATCTGATTAGCTGGATTGGGATGAACTTTTGGAAGATTTTAAACTATGCGTTACCACGGCAATGGGTCTCGGCCACATACCAACTTTTAGAGAAGATGCAGATGTCCTTCAAGTGGTTTTCAACCGCTGTCCCCCAGATATCAGATGCTGTCCCCTCAGGAATCTCTCCCTCGATGTGATATGACGTGTTTTCGGTTCCATGCGTATGCTTTTGTCTCTGGAATCTGAGGGACCGCTCCGTGCGTGTTTACTTCTGCAGATGATTGGCAGGCCTGTCACCCACACCGTCTCCGTCCGCCAAGCGGTCCGCTCCGACGGCGACCACGGCGACGCTTCGTTGTGCTTTAAATGGAGTTTGACTCTCTAGAATCAGTCCTGTAAATCAGAAAAATCAAATGTACAAAACTGATCAATGTTTATAACGCTGGAGAGGAAAAACTGTGTTCATTCATGTGCAAATAAGTTATATTGAGAATAAAAGTTTATGATTAATATGCGTGGTGCTGCCGGAGTCTTTTTTTTCCACAGTAAATCAGATTTCTCTTACAAACGTCTGTCGCGCTGCCAGCACATTTCCCCTCCAAACGTGTGTGAGAATGAGAAGAAGCACCCGAGTCTGCTCTCCCAGAGCCTCGCCCGTAAGAGACGCCGCCGCCGGCCAGCCAAAACCAACACTGTCCAGAGAAAGAGGGGCGGAGCCTCATCTCATCACAGCGTTGGCTTTGGCTCGGCGACAGCGTCCATTAACAGCGACGTTCTCTGCTCATAAATTTGTGGCAATTCCTGTTTTCCCTCTCTTTCAACTGGTCATTGACGTCCTCGTTAGCGTGCTACGCTTCGCACCCTGACCTGACACCAGTTGCGATCCAGGCCAGACTCAAAGCCGCGCGTCCCCGAGGACAAACGGCAGGCTCTTGTCGCTATCACCAATGTTCAACTCCTCCTAAGAACCATGCGCTAAACTGCTAGCTCTGTGCGCTTGCATTAGCATTAGCAACAGCGTTTTCTGCATTTTTACGTATTCCCGGTCCTACAATAAAGAGGATTTATAGCCATCCTCCGAAAAGGAAAAAAGCTGACGGTGCCCCTCTTTCTTGGACTTCCTTTCCACAAGTGTTATTCCTTGTCTGTCATGGATGAGTTGCCATGTCAACATTGCGCGGTGTACTTCCTGCTGGCTCCTCTGGATTTCGCGTCTGGCAGCAGGCTAGCATGCTCTGTTTACACTGAGGGGTCGCTCCTGTTGTGTTTTTGATTGTTATCTTAAGTCTTTGGACCTGCAGCCCCCTGTCATTGATGGATATCTCGCCACAAGTTCTTAAAGTAAACGTCCCGGAGTAAAAATCTGAAAAGTTTATTATGTAAGTCATTGCTTTTGTGAGCATTATCGCTCTCATTACGCTGGCAGATTTGTTTTTCTAGAAGTGGGAGTTTGAAGAATGCAGAGACGGTGTCACATGTCCTTCCTGCACGTTTTAGGTGAACTTTCTAAGTGAAAAGGGCAGAATGCAGGAATGCTCTGGAGCCCCTTTGCTCTACCAGCTCTCCAAAGCTGCTCTGCTATTGCTAAAACCGGGGAATTAGCTCATGCCAATGTCTGGTGTTCTCAGAAATCACAGCCATCCCAAATATTTTTGCAAAGGTTTTTCAATATTTAGATTAAGGGTCCTTAAAAAAACACTTTAGTGTGTCAAAACAACCAACAAAGAATTTCTGACTTAGTTTTGACTTAAAGGTTAAGATTTTTAGGAAATATCCAACAAATTCTAAAAAAATGTTCCTTCTTTGTTTGCGTTTCTGAGTCGAAATATTAAAGAGTTGCCATAACTTCTAGAGTTAAATGTTTGGATAAGTTTACAAATATGTCGAGATATTTTATGGTCTTATATTTGTAAAGACAAACCTAGGGTGCCGTGCAAAGAGTTTGAGGGAGGTTTTGAAGAACTGGCTTATTTAAAGTTGGACGTAGTGACTTATTCCATCAGATATTAGGTCTCTTACCAGAAACTGTAAAAATATCGGGAAAAGTTTAAGACGAAAAGGGTCAAGACAGACATAAACATGTTCATTATTTTGTCAAACAACTTGGCTTATTGAGATATCAGAGACGTTGTAACTGGTTTCGGGTTGATTTATCCTCAAAGATTGACGCTATTTTTCTGATTTCAGCCAAACCGAGCGGTCAAATGACTAACAATAAATCCTCAACAATAAATTTGAGGCTCTGGGCTGGCAGGAACGGAGCGCCTTAACCTCGGCTGACAACAGAGAGAGCGGCTCAGACCGCCCAGGGGCTGCAGGTCTTTGCTGCCTGTCATTTTCCTTCTCTGTGTAATTTTAAAGGTCATCTTGCTGCCTCTTTGCTTTAATCAGCCAGGTCCCAAATGGCGTGAGGCACTCTTTTATTTCAGTTTCAAACACCTCGTGGAGGCGCTCGTTTGACCTGGACCCAAACAGCCAGTCAGAACGTCTTCAGCAGACATCTTGTGATGTTTAGTTGGACGTTTGAAGGCAAACTGGGGCCATGATGTTTATCATACCTCTGTTTTTACCTCCGTTGGTGGTGCGGTGGTCAGCGCTGCTGTACGTCAGTGCAAATGTGCCGTTGGGGCACTTTTCTGGTGATTGACTGGCCCTGGTTTCAGCCCCCTGTGACCCCTAATAAGCAGGATAGATGGACTGCGCCTCTTATGATTCAGAAGTATGTACCCTGAGGGACACGTTGGACTGTATGCAACTCCTCGCACCGATGTTTTCTTGAGATATTAGATTACGATGAAGGAGATTACGCTGAAAGTATGGAATTCTTTCATCGTGGATGCTAAGCAGCCCCGGAAAACAAAAAACCCTTTTGATTTCAGGATGTTTGGCTTAGAATATAGATATAAATCAGTTTATCGCGTTTGCTTTTATCATCATAGGGGTTGAGTATGTTTGGAATCAACGAAGAAGAACGTGTGCGTTCAGAAATGGGTTAAAAAAGCAAGGTTAGCGCCCCAGATCGCCCTCTGGTGGTGGCCTGTCACAGACTCAGATATTTCAGGCAACAAATGATCAGGTTGAGCAAGTTTGAAAGGTCCGATTGGGTCAGAACATCTCCTAAACGTCAGCTCCTGTCTGCAGTGGTTGAGATCTATCGGAAGCGTTCCAAGGAGGCGACAGTGAGCCGAGGCCCGGCGGTCCTCTTCTGACCGGAAACTTGGAGCTTCAGAGCAAATGAAAGTGATGTTGACAGCCTGTGTTATTACGTAATCACCCTGGTTCTGATCGATTTCTCTGCCACAACAGCGACCCGGTGGAACACATCCGCTGAAAATTAACCCCGAAGTTACGCAAATAGACGAGAGCAAACAAAACCACATCAAAAGCCCGGATAACAAACCTGCTTATGAAAGTCAGACGTTTATTCAGTCGCTTCGTTTTTCTTTGTATTTGCAAATTTCTTTCACCCGCGTCTGTCTCAGCACCACTGCTTTGTGACTCATCTGCTGCTCACTCATTTGCGTGTAATTGCTGCAGTCTGGAGGCGGCGTGCATGTTTTTCTACTTCTGTGGTGATGGAGAAGGTGAGGCTAAGGCTGCAGTTGTGCTGGGAAAACGGCACGCTTGGGGTCCGGGTTGGGACACCGGCCCCGGCCACCGACTCCTGGGGGTTTCTGCTGTGGTTTTCCTATCACCAGCACCACCCACAGCTCTGGTACCAGCCGTCCTTGACTGGAAAGGAGCAGGTCTTGTCTCAGGGGATGGGAGGAGTGACCAGCCTGCAAGTCAGGAGGGCAACCAGCCTGTCGGAGATCTTCATCCTCTGATTTATATACACCTTTTTTAAAAAAGCAGTGAGTCCCCAAAAGGAGCAGAAGCACAAGTGGTCAGTGAAAAGCCCTCCTTCCAGAGAAGGGAAGGGAGAGAAAGCGGACAAGTCTTCCCGGTCCAGATGTTCTGGACTGGTTCTGCTTTCAACACCGATGTCCGATCCACTTAGACGGAACCTCCAGCCCTAAATCAAACAAGCACCATGTTGACTTTGTTTTCCAATTGAAAAAGCATGTCTGACTATAGATTATGAAAGCTTCTACACACTGAACCTGTAAAGAAAACACTCCTTCTTTTGTTGGGTCGTGTGTTGACAAGGCAACGATCTCTGGTCAAGTGGTTCGTCTGCTGGTAGGAGCAGCTGTCAGCAGCCGGACTCGTCGGGCCGGTGGGACTCCCACCCTGACCGTCCGTCAGACCACAGATTCACTTTCAGTCACAAGCTGAGTCACCCCCAGACAAACTTTTAGCGTCGGATGAGTGTTTTCACAGAAATTACAGCTGGATCACAGGAACTTTGATTCTGTTGGAAGTGAGTCACTTATTTCCTCTTTGGAGGGTTCCAGGTGTCTGATCAGTCAGCACTTTGTCCTCATTTGTGATTATTCACCGAGTGTAAAAGAGAGAAAACGACCCCTTAAAGAGCCTCTGACACGCTAGCCCTCGCTAACCGTGGCTCAGTGGAGCCACATCTGTTCCTCGCTAGTCCTGATGCAGCACAAAAACGGTCATTTTCTTAGAAATGCTACAAACATGAATTACTAGGAATTCCAGGCCACTATCAAAGGGCGGGTGTTTGTTGAGGCTGGCACCTGGCCAGTAGATGCTGAGTAAGTGCAAATGTGCGTAAAGATGGAAGCAGACCGGAGCTGCAGCTACAGAAGCTCCTCCGATGGCTGATTAAGTTGGTGTCAGCAACGGGGAAAATTCACAAATGGCATCAGACTCAGATCCATCATCTCCTCAGGGTGTCTCCTTAGGAGCTGCTTTGCTTCTGGAGACGTGTGGAGGTGATCTGCATGAGCACCAGGTCACCTCCGCTCAGGAAGTGTTTCAGCGGCGGGCGTGTGGGGTCGCCGTCGTGTGTGTCATAGAGGTGTGTGTCGCAGGCCTGTGTGGTGCGCTCCTGTGTGTTGCAGCCGTGTGTGTGCAGGTGTGTGTCGCAAGCGTGTGTGTCGCAAGTGTGTGTGCGCAGGATGTGTGTCGCAAGCGTGTGTGTGTCTGGGCTTGTGTTGAAGAGAGGTCAATTCTCGGTCTGGCTAATTTGCCACAGGTGAAACCTGACCCCGTTCTGGGGCACCAGCGCAGGCAAACCTTTCAAAGCTGCAGGAAATCTATTAGCACCTGGGCTGGACTCCCCCATGTACCTGTTCTACCCCACACCTTCCCCTCCTCCCCATCTACCCTAGCCTCCACCATCTCACCCCAGCCGCACCCCAGTTAATAAAGCCACACAGGACCGCCAGGCTCCCGCGGTGCCACTAAAGTCAGGCGATTGCACGGCCTGTGTGCACGTGTGTGTGTGTCCGTGGCGTGTGGCGAGGTGTGCATTAATGCCTGCATGCACGGACCTCGTATTTGCATGGAAGTGGATCTGGATTGGTCCATTCACACTCACACGTGGAGCCAGTTAGCAGTGAATGAGGTGCCAGACCAGCACGCGGCGGCCGCCCCACTCCACACGCCGGCCTCCATCCAGACACCGAGGCTGGGAGGACGCCGGAGCCCCCCCCCCCCAACCCCACTACACACACACCTTCCCCGTCAAACCAGGATCTTTTGTTTCCTGAGAATGAAATAAACTGAATGTGGACTTAAAATGTGGCGTCCCGTTCATGAGCAGGGTCACCCTGAGTGCACACAGCGACCTGATGATCCTGGAGGGCGTGGCTCCAGCGTCGCCTGGTATGCCCCTTGGATGCTCCAGCACGGGACTAAAAAACTGAAAACTGTCCCGCCTCCCTGACCAGGTGTTAGAGAAGTTTTTTTTTTCCGAATATTTTCAGTGGAAACATTGGGAACATTTTGGATTTCACACATGTGAACTCCAAATCCTCTCTGAGCATCAGTGTTTTTGGTGGAGGGATGTTTTCTAATCCCAACCATCACTCTGTCTGGCTGGCTGGAGGCTTCTAGTGTGTATACCTGAGCTGCATTACTCGAGATTTTTTGTTAAACGCTTAAACGTTAGCATCTTAACAGCCTTTGACGTTTACTCAGGAGTCTTTTGGCCATGTAGGTGTGGCTCCCCGACCACCTGTGTCCAGGAAACCCTGAAAGCAAACACCGACCTGTCAGAGTGGATCACATGCTTCCACACCCAGACCAGACTAACCCAAACAGCCAGAATCCTGAGTTACAACATCAGTTTACTTAAGCTTAAAACGTCTTTAGCCATTAGCAGCGCGGCATCTTCCTCTACCTGATGATAAAAGTGTGTCTGTGGCGCGTTTGGGCGGTCTTGCTCGTGTGTAGGGTCCCACCTAATTGGATTTATGTGCGGGAATGTTTTTCGAAAGCCACACTTGTGAAATAGCCCACATCTGCTGGCCATTAGAAGTGGACATAACACACAACAGAGAGAGCTAAGCCCCCAATGCCTTGATTCATTGGACTGGAGCTCGGCTTTTATTGCACTGGAGGAAAGAACGCTGCAGTGTTTCAGCACAGCGGACACAGCTTATCTCTGTTCGTCAACTAGCTGCATTGGTTTTTTTTTTTATTATTTTCCCTTTGCTCAATGTTTCTTTGCAATCTTTCCATCCCTCTGCAGCAGATCCCCCTGCCAGGCGGTTCTCAGACATCCAGGTCACAGCACAGTCCTGTTAAGTGCTCCGGTCAAAGGCAAATGTGGCAAGTTTAGATCCTTGAAGATGTTTTACCTCTTGGGCATCTTTTGGACTCGAGCACTTAAGACTACCAATTCTTCTTCTGCTGTCTAAACCTCCAGCTTGAGAATCCCGCTTCCTTTCCTCCAACAGATCTAATTTCCCATCTGTTCCTGACCCTGGCTTCCCTCCTCGACTCCACTTTGTGCTGCTGATCCCGTTGTGCAGACACTCATTCATCTATGTCAACGCAGCTTCCATCCCGGAGCCCTTTTCCTCGCCGTTCCCAAAGGAAAGGGCATCCTGCCATTGCCGTGTTTGGTGGGCACGTGGAGAAACTAGCAAGGCGGTCTGACAACCCCCTGACCCCTCATCTGTCAACCTCGAGGGGAAAGGCACTCTTCTAATTGGGGGGAGCGCGTTGAGGGTTTGGGGGGCTGGTACCAGGGCTGTTATTCTAGTGTCGGCTGGGTCAGAGGTGAAAAAGGGGAGATCACACTGGTGATTAGCCTCCTTCATGTGCAGGGACGGAGGGAAGTGGGGATGGCTGGGGTGTTTGTCGGGGAGTTGAGGTGCAAAGTAATTCATTGAAAATTGTTTAACCCCCCAAGTTTCAGATGCATGGCCTCCCATTAGGCAAAAGAGTAGAACTTTCCATGGTTTTTAGGCTGCGTTGAAGGACGTGTGCACATGGGTGTGTGTTTCCATTTCCCATGAGAGTCACATCCTCGTTGATGGCTTGGAATCTCTGATCCGGGAGCTGTGCTCGTCACCCTCGCTCCTCCACGTCAACAACTCTTAGCCGCCGGCGGCAGGTTCAAATGAAAAACCAGTTTGCCCTGAATCGTAGTGTTAGCGCAGTGCCGCCAGGAGCTGCCAGAAGTTCTGTAAACGCCGACAAGACTGAAGCCGTGGGAGCCAACTCTGCTTGGCGCGACCACGAGCACAGTTGGTTCGCTGCTTCCCCTGTCCACACCTGCTTACGTGGCTCAGCGGGCCATGAAACAAGTGTGTGTGTTCAAGGGAGTTGGCGCAAAAACACACTCAGGCACTCAAAAAAGTTGCCTGATAATCCCCCACAGTACTCTGTATTTGACAGTTTTCTGTTATTCTGAATATTTTTGGGATAATTCACACTTTCTACAGGTTGGTCACAGACCGTCAGGAGATCGTGTGGGAGCCAACTCCCACACGAGAAAAAGCCGTTATGGGAATTTCGAAATCTGCAACTATTGTCTCTGGCATGTTTCTGGTGTGTTTGTCAGTGTCTGTGATTGCATGAGATTACAGCGCTGAAGTCAGGTAGCTCCTCGCTCCTCCAGGCCAACGCCTTGGAGCCAGCAAACCTCTCCTGCTCTAATTAGAGAATTGGCGGACCCGGTGACATCTTGGATTCCCCAGCCATCGGCCCTGAATATGAGTAAAATAATAAATCCTGGAAGTTTATACTCCCAGTGCTTTGGTGTGTTGTGAAAGAGCGCGCCCACCTCCGACATCTTCCCCCTGCACGTACCGATCACTTGTCAGAACCAACTTATGTACCTGTGGGTTGCCGAGCCTGTGGGCCTGTGGGATCGGGCGAGTCGCAGGGATCTGTCCGAGGGCTGATTTTCTGTCTGGGCTTCAGCTCTGCGCTGATTCTGACTGATGCTGTTGCAGAGTGAGAGCTGCTACACACACACACACACACACACACACACACACACACACACACACACACACGCACACTCATCTACACCTGCTGGTACTTTCCCCACATGTGCTTACACACACACACACACACACTCAAAGTCGGCCCAAAGAGAAGAAACCAGACCAAAGAGAAATTAGAAGACCTGCAGGGGTTCTAATGAGGGACGGCCGGGCATCTGGCGTTCACCTCAGACCCTTTCTTCCCTCCGCTGCTCTCTCTGGAGGACCCTAAGCTAGGCGTCCGTTAACAAGTAAAGTGTGGATTTCCTGTCAAGAGTGGGTTCAGGCCCAACAAAAGGTCCACACGCTGGTACCTAAATACGATCCCTTCCAGCTGCCCCACATAAACACACAGATACAGCCCCAGAACAGATTTATGCTGCATCTGCGCTGCTCAGTGTTGTCTTTATTCTGCCCCTATTGCACCTTTTATGGTCCTCTAAAACCCCAATAATCATTGTAATATTTCTTTAATAAGGATGTAGGATAGTATAACATTGCATGCTTGAGTGTGCCCCATCCATTAGTCTCCTTATATAGTGTAAACTCTATAGCTCTTTATGGGTTGGTCTCCACGGAGCTGTTGGGAGAAGTCATGAGTCTTGGCACAGAGCTCACACCCATACCTCTTTTCCTCAGAGGGACTGTTGGGACAGAGGGACAAATATTGCCTCAGACATTTTTCACGTTTGTCTAAAAGTGACTTCAAGGCAAACTAAGCGCAGCTCCTGAGGCACAGACGCTTGCAAGCGAGGGGGGGCTTGGTTCGTCTGTGACGCCCAGGCTTTCCAGTTAGGACTTGAGATCTTTTCTGTGGAATGCACTTTATCAAAAGCTGTTTTGCTTGGAGTGTCTTTTATTTATTTTCATTTTAGATCACCTCTGTGATCACAGTTAGCACCGGTTATACCGTGGTGCAAGCTGGAACAGGCAGTCACCTCGGGGTGTTCATGGATTGTAACTAAGCAAAAATGTAACACTGTATTAGCGGTGTATCTCACTAGCAAATTTAATTATTTGTCTGTGAGCTTACTTATAAGCCCTTAAATTGGTCCTGGGGCACATTTCATACCATCTCATATGTAAATGTGGGTTTTGTGGTCCTTGACAGTTCCTTGAATCCTTGAGCAACGAGTGTTATGCTATGAAGGAAGGTCATCCTGGACTGTGGAGGTTACTGGTTTTTCCTGTGTTCTTCTCTCAAAGTTTGAGTTGCTGTTTGGCATTTAGTCTTTTTCAAAAAGTTAGGTCTGTTTTTTTTGGAAACTCATTAGGAATCGGTCCGGTCATGAATTATTCCTGGTAATTTATATAAGCAGGATCATGGCTTTCACAGTGAATCAGAAATGCTAACAAGCTGTGAATTAAAGCTCTTACTCGGCTTCTATCCTTCACCAAGGGGTCAGATGTCAATCAGCCCATTAAACCTTTGTCCAGTAACACAACATGAATTTCTGCTGTAAATATGTCTGCAAACAGGCCTGTGTGCAGAACAACTGCAGCCTTATTCCATGGTTGGCTTATTCTGGCTGACCTGCTTGATTAATGGAACTGTAGGCCCACATGCTCATAGAAATATGCTGAAAATGCTTTTGATGACTGGGCTAATGTGAAGCATAACCGAATTTGTGTTTTGCTCTATTCTGCAGAGCCTCTAAATTCACTTTAATAATGAATAAAACGGTGAAAATTGGTTGAAACTGTTAGTTTTGAGCCGTTTCATCTAACAGATGGGCAGGATGAGAGATAATTGCGCATTTGTTGGCACTACATTAAGATATGGAGTAGTACCACCTGCGCGTTGTAAGAGTAGCGGGAAGGATCCATGCGTGCACCAGATGGATCGGGCTTTGTTTCACAGACTGTTTGAGGTTTGATCTGTGCAGATCCGAGGAGCGGCAGTGTTGCCAGTCACCTCCGATCTTATTTTGAAAAAACAAGAGGAAGTCGCCCTCGCTCCTGAGTCTGTGGGGCTTGACTGCGAGGTGAGGACAGCCGCTGGCAGAGAGGAGCGCAAACTTGGAGCAGAGAGGGGGGTTGAACCGAGGACTCGTTGGAGCAGCGGCATCTGTGCGAGGAAGCTGAGCTGGACTTCACACAAACCAGCGGGTCTGACGCTCATCCAAGCCGGACTAAAGTAATCCCAGTTTCTGAACCATGAGGACAAACGTATGGATTTACCAGGCTTTGGTGTGCGTCATGGTAACTACACTAGACTCAGGTAAGAGCAGGGATGCCTGGCTTGATTATTCACTAACTATTAGTGTCATGTGTGCACAACTGTTCAAATCGACAGAGAAAGAAAAGAAAATGTGTGAAACAGATCTGTGATTAAAATATTTTTAACGTGAGGGCCAATTTAAATTTTTTAAATCTGCAGTTTCCTCAGTGTTTAATTTTATTCTGTGTTGTTGATGGGCTTAGCAGGAACCGGCATACATGTCTTGTCATCCATTATTGACTTCTAAGGACAAATTTATTGACGTTTGTAAAACTTCCAAGGATAAAACTTGTAATTCAAGACGATCCATTCGCCCAGCGTTTGCGATCGTAGCGCAAACACACTTTGATTGACGCAGTCGAACAGCGCCTCAGAACGCGCCTGCAGGAACAGCCGCCTCACTTTGGAGGTCAATACCATCGGCTCCTACAGTAAGTCAATAAATCTCACGAAAACGGGGCTTTTATGCTGTGAGCGCAACGTGTCTCCGCGCCCTGCGCTCTGAAGCGCCCGCGGTGAGAGACCTGTGCCAATGACGCACACCCTTTTTACGCGTTCAGTCTCCAGCAGAGCCACACTACTGTACCAGCTGTATCAGGACCCAGCCCCCCACCCCCACGGCAGCACAACCCGGGGGGCGGTTTACACGGCCACCAGCCACTTGCACCTCATCCAGGGGCGCAGATTGTCTGGTTACGCGGTGTCAAGACATGTTTTCGAATGAGGCACCGAAGACATTGTTACTACCTCCGGGGGTTGCAAGGGTGTGGGGTGGGTTGCGTGGGGTGGGCGCACACCCTGACCTTTGACCGCCCAGAGTCAGGGAAATTAAAAACCTGCACCCCAGAGTTGCTGGTCCTGATAGAGGGGCGTGTGAGCCCCCGTGTGTGTGTGGGGGGTTAGGTTTGAGAGGGGGGGGGTTATGAAGGGCAACATCTGGCTCCACATTCTGATGCAGATGTAATGTCTGTTAGATTCAGAGGCAAACTTTTATTCTGCTACTTTTCTGCCTGATGTGGTCAATACACCAACCCTCCCCACACACACACACACACCTTACACTAAACAAACTTTTACTGGGATTAAAAATGCATCTTATCTGACAGCGTCTTGTATATCCAGCTGACACTTCACTCAGGACTTTGGATTGGTGTCAGTGTCACGTTGTTCACCTTCGCTTTTCCCTCCGTGCTCAACCTGGACCCCACCTGTCCCTGTGCGCCGCCGCTGCCTCTCCTCATTACATCTCCTCGCCGCCCGCTGAACGCACAGCAAACTCTGACTGTACAGCGGGACGCGCAGGATATGCAGAGATAGCGGAGGAGTCCGGCTGCTACGCAGAGGAAGAGCCGAAGTGAAATCTAATTGAGCGGCCCGGCCAGACATCAGGGCTGGAACAACACGTGTGATGAGTGCCAGATGTGGTCCGGTGGAGGCCGAACATTAATAACACCCCCCTCCTACAAAAAAGAAAAAGAAATCATCCACGAGGAGCCTCTAAACGCTGCACAGTTTACAATATCTTAAGTAGATGCAGGACGCCCTGTGTCAGCTCTTGGCTCGGCAGCGTGCGGCTGTAACTCGGTAGCGTGCGATTTTCCTCTGAGTTCTATCACACTTGCTTAGAGATGGAAAATCAGCGCGGCTAAACGCTAAGTGTAGGAGCATGACTTACAGCGCAGCGGCCTCCTGCTGGAGGACGCGAAGTCTTGCTAGTCTCACAGAGGATTTGGTCTTAAAATATGGTTTTGTCCTGCTCCTGAACCCGCTGGGATCATGTACATTACATGCCTCCGTGCGGTGACAGAATTCCTCTTTTGATCTGCCTTTTTGGAGGTAATGGCCCTTCACCAGTGTCGGCTTTCCGTTTCCCACGTACTGCTGTGCGCTGACAGGCTATTCATAGAGCCTATAAGTAAGAACTTTGTTAAGATCAAGCTCGGGAGTCACCTTAAAGGTCCAGAAAAGGAAGGAACCTCAGGGCCGCTGCAGGAATTCTGTCTGGTCCTTCGTGTCCGACGAGGTGTCGTGAACGTGTTGCTAAAGCATATACCCACTTGGATCAGTGCTGTCCATTAAATATCCACATATCGCAAAAAATGAAGCATAACAAATAACATGATGTAGTAAAAAAAATGCTAAGGGGGAAAAAGCTGCTTTTGGCTGTTCTTGAAAGCAGTAAAATTTGAGATAGGCTTTCACGAGCATTAAATCTCCGACAGAGGCACTGGAGCGCATCAGTCTGCTGGACGGACATCATTCTATTCTCTTGGCTCTGTGCACGCTCGCGCACCCACTCCCCAGCTATCCAGGGCATTCCTCTTCTTTGATCTGTGAACACTTTTTCCTTTTTCTTGCACCTGCGGCACCGCAGGCTTGAGCGCTCCCCTCAGGTGGGCTAATAGGGGGCCCTGGCATCGTCTGCGGGTCAGCAGGGTTTTCTGAAAGGGCTTGATGATGCGGCAGGGTGCCACTAAAGGTCTGGTTGGCCTGGCTCAAGCATGGCAATGACGCCAGCCGAGGGCTGTTTTTACTGGCAGATTCAAATTTTTAAAAAAAATGGTACCCGGAGCTTTGCAATTCCTGGATCCGCCCCTCACAATTTATCGGACTCTCACTCGGCCAATTCCCCCCTTCTGTCCCCTCCCACCCAGCTTGGTGAACTCGCTGCAATAGTTTTGCGTAATCCTAACAGACAATAGAAATGTTTTTGCCTTTGCTCCGCCTCTTCCAGGCCAGGAACCTCACACTCCGGTTTCCTGCTGTGCTAATGTGATGTTTCCAAATATTTATTCCTGGTAATGCTGACCCACATCCATGGAAGCCACTGATGCTTATATCTATTTTTCCGGTGGACAAACCAGAAGAGTATAGTCAAAGTCTGACCCCGACAAATGTGGTAAAGCTCCAGTTGCAGGGGTCAGTCACCTTTCACTAATTTTTAGGTCACTGGATTGATTTTACTGGTAAACTGGAAGTTAGGTGAGTAAATTTTGAAGGCCCGAGGGTGAAATGAGCAGCATTCACTACAACACAGTGATATTCTCTGTCTCCTGTTCTTCTAGGTCTGTGCAGGAAGAGTCACCAGTTGCTACAGAGGTACGAAAAGTCCGACAATCGAGTGCTGCTTTGCGCAGACTGCCCCCAGTCTCCCCTCGTACGGCCCAGCCGATCGCAGGAGCACTGCGCCCGCAAGTGCAAGAAGGTCAAGAAGAACTTCCACTGCAGGTGAGCGTAGACGTGGGTTGTTTATTTTCTGGAGGAATCCCGGAGTGCTGCCTCGCCTCTCCGCTCTGCCGCGGCAGTTGTATTTACATTTTTTCGCTGTTTATCCCTGGTCTCTCTGCAGGGCTTTTAACTTCCAGCGGCACAACAAAAGGTGCCACTTGCTTCCCTTTGACCGTTTCACCCACGGCGCGCAGAGGCAGCCCAACGCCAGCTTCACGCTGTATGAAAAAAAAGGTACACGCCGTCAGTGGTGCGGGCTTTGCCCGGGCTCAGGTGCAGAGGTGGTGGGGCGGAGGAGGGTTTAGCTCCAGGGTGTTTGGTTTTTCTCTGGAGATAATAAACGCTACGTCCCTCCCTTCGCCCTCCCGCTGTTAAATCATTCGCCGGGGCTGAGTCGCGCGGATAAACAAGCAGCGCACTTAATCGTAAACAAAAAAAGTTATTGTTTATAGCCGGAACGCTAAAGGATTTTCTCTACTGCAGCCTGTGGAATCTAGCACTTTAGAATTTATTGCGAAAGTTATGGAAACTCCCTCCGGTGACATTTAATGAACTTGGGGAGTTGTCTGTTTTGAGAGCAACACGCAGGCTGGGACATACTAAACGCACACACTAAAAATGTCCTATTGACCAAACTTAGAGGAATGTATTCCAGGTGGTCGAGTCGGAGCGCGCAAATCAACATTTAATTGAGTCTAGGCTGTTTACTTTGGCATGTGGTGGGTACTTGGGGAGCGCTAATGTGAACGTGAGAACATGAATAGATGTTTTCAAATGTTTTTTGTGCCCTTTCTTAGATTATATAAGGGAGTGTATCATCGGCACCAAGGACAACTACAGAGGGAGGCGGTCTTGGACAAAGTCAAACATTACATGCCAAGCCTGGGCCGATAACAACATCACACGAGCACACGTGAGTCCTCCTTTTAAATCAGGGACTTCAATAAAAGAAGGATATTTTCATGGCCGCAAAAGAAAAAAGCTGCAGTGCCCTCACCTCGTGAGGAACCACAGGTGCGAATTATTCGCTTCCCGTCGTCTGCACTCCTTTTGATTGAAAGCAGCAGCCTTCAGAAGCTGGCCGCTGTTGTCTCTGAGCTTCCGCCACCTCCCTGGATGCTCCCTCTCTGGCCCTCTGATATTGACCAGGCCCCAGGCTGATTTATTGAGGATCAGATCATCCTCTTGCACCTCAGGGGTTAAAGGAAGGTGGAGGCCTGGGAGAGTTCAGTCCCCATTTCTCTCCACACATGCAAGGATTTCCTCTCTGCGGCAGCGGCTTTCCTGCCGTGCCACCAGGTGCACATCGCAGATATTTTGTTTCGGTAGCAAAAGACGGTAATCTTGTGCCAGCGCCTCATTAGCGCAGCTCATTAGTTGCACAACTTTTTAGTCATTGAGGAGTAACTAACAAGGGTTTAAAGTTTCTGGTATCACCCCAATTGGAGACGCACGGCCATGGCTTCCCCTTCAGACGTCGCCCTTAGCACCAGCCGTACTCTATCGTTGTTTATTTGACACGCGCCTCTGATCCTCGTCCCAGATGGTGAATGTAACGTCCGACAGCACTGACCCGGCCTGTCAGCAGCTTTTTACATCTGAGCGGTTGGTGGGTGGGAGGGCTTTACTTCAGGGAGATTTAGTGCCACTGTGGGGTTAGCAAACATGGGACCGTCCCGCTGTGTGAGAATTACTGCTCTAATGAAGCACGCACTATTTGAGTTCCAGGTAACTATTATTTTCATGCTTGACTGATCACTGTGGACCGGGGGTGATTTCTCAGGAGGTTCCCCTCCAGGAATGGGACTTCCACCTGTTGTCTATATTTAGTGTTTGGCCCAAAGGGTCTGAAAGCAGGGTGCACCGATGTCTGGCCAACTGTGAATAAGACAGAAGGAAACATTTCAGTTCACATCAATAAGAACCCAAAACCATCCTAAATCAATTTTCTGGGTCTTTGCCGCCACGTAGCCCCGTGGGGTTAGCTTCTACTGATCACTACGGCCAACATGTTTTTTCTCAAAGACATTTACCAATTAATATACAGTTATATGGAAGCACTAAGTTGGCAGTAACTAATATTACACTTTGAATAAAGAATTGGAAACCTTTTAGTTGCAGTTTTTTATCCAAATTTATCAGCTAAGAAATAACTGTCCAATGCGCTAACCCAATTCTAGTCTAGCTCATCTCATCTTTGAGAGCCGCAGAGGTTCGGGTATGTAGATCCATTCCAGATCAACAGATTTCAGATGTTACCTGTCACACCATGCTTCAGGGGGAAAAATCACATGGAAAGATTTTTTTCTCTACTTGATGATTCGCTCATGGATTTTGGAGTGGTTTATCGCCTTGGATGCTGTCGCTCTGAAGCCCTGCCACGCTCGTTCCATCATTACCAGGTGCACGTTTCTCAACATTTTGCAGCAGTTTCTTCAGGCCTAAATTTCATCTTCAGCCGTGTCCAAAACCTCAGCAATAAGTTTGGTAGGCCGAGCATGTGTGCGCAGTGTCTGCCTGTGCTCCAATGGGAGTGGATTTTGGCAAGAAGATTAATAACTGGCCAACATCTGTTAGCGCAGCATCATTATGGCTGACTTGCTCCCATGCCATGACTGTTTGTGGATTCTCACCAGATGTAAAGAGCAAACTTGTTATTCAGTTTGTGATTTTAGGATACTGTACCGCGATAAAAATGTACTGCGCTTATGAGTTACACGCACCAGATGTGAGTTTTGGCACTTGGTGCTGCGCTCCCTTGAAGTGGAGCCAGGATTTTGTCTATAAGTGAAACTTTGCTATTAACACGGTTGTATTTTCTCTAGGTGGGACTATGATGTGTAGCTGAAGACCTTCTCCTTCGCTCTTAGTTAAATCCCAGAGATTTATTCGAGTTCTGGTTTGAATGATGATATACATTAGTGCAGAAGCCTCGTGTAAGTCCCAGGGCCTGGAGTGGGGGAGCAAAACTGACTCCCCGCAGGAAAGAGTCATTGCCCGGCTTAGTTAGCGTTCCGACAAGTTGCTGAAGGAAGGGTGGCTCTTTTCATGCTTTTCTTTCTACACCACCAATTAAACACAGAGCTTCTTTTTGCTGCCACCACCCTGATCAGTTCAATCCGTCAGCTCGCGTCTCCTGTATGCATGTGCATGTTTTCCTTTCTGTCTCCTTTTCATCTGCCTGCCTGGGTGGGTGGGACAGTGTGGTCAGTGTGTTTCAGAGGGTGGTGATGTGCCAGCTTTTAATTACCCTCCCCTGACAGATGATGAATTTCATGCACCGTCCCTTTTGCCCCGAGGATCCCAGGCTGCTCCCAAACATTACATCACATGTGTTTGGGCCGGTACCAGATTGATCCTATTTTTTGAGCTACTTGCAGTAGTTTGTGGTTACTCTTGTGTGACCCAGTCTGGCCTCTTTGCACCTGAGGGAGCAGGGATTCGGTTTTACAAATAAGTGAACAGTGGAATTCTTGGAATTCTGGAGACAGGAAAAGTATTGATGATTTACTCCCCAAAAGATGTGTGTGACCGGCCAAACTGGGAGTTAAAAAGTTACCCAGTCGTGCCATATTCACACGCAGATCTCAGTGCAGCCTAGATCTTTATGCTGAAGTCCCTTGAATTTATTTGCCTACGTTACTGTACACACATTCTGAGCAGCCAACTGTGCAAGTATTCCTGGAAATTTATTTATACTGCCTGCGGTGTCAGTTAACACTCTCAATATTGTTTGTCTGCTCTCCTGTAGGTTTTATCCTGATAGGTACCCAACACAAGACCTGAGGGAGAACTTCTGCCGGAATCCTAACAACGACCCCGGTGGTCCGTGGTGCTACACTACAGACCCCAACGTAAGGGCCGAAGAGTGCGGCATACCACAGTGCTCTGAAGGTAAGAGCCTCCAAATGAGGCCAAAATAATAGGAGGATTAATATTTCTTCCTCTAACTTCAAGGTTTTCATACATGACAGATGTCTGTATGGTGTGTAACGGGGAGGACTACCGGGGGAAAGTGGACCATACAGAGAGTGGCAAGGAGTGTCAGAGATGGGACTCGGCAAGGCCACACAAACACTTTTTCCAGCCCAAAAAGTAAGCTCCGCACCTGTACAAAACAGGCACATATATTAACAGAAAGGTTGGCATCACATGTGTTTTTTCTTCAAGGTATCGGGACAAAGATTTGAAGGACAACTACTGTAGAAACCCGGATAATCGCCTGCGTCCCTGGTGCTACACCATGGATCCCAAAACTCCCTGGGAGTACTGCAACATCACCATGTGCGGTAAGGGCCTACTGTAAACGCTCCAGGCCTTTATCAAATCAGATAAAAGCCAAACCTACCTTTGAATTATTGTGCTTTTGCAAATACCTGCTAGCCCTAATCCCTGCTACATTTCGCTATTCCATCTGCGGCTCTGTTTTTCAAATGTGGTTTGGTTCTTCCAGCTGGTGGATTGTCAACAACACCAGATTTATATACGACTTTTGTGGTTTTCGCCGTAGGTGTGGAGTTGCCGAGCGAAAACAGACCCTTTTACCTCCCCCTTCCCTGTGGAGCCTCGTAAGCCCTTGTTTATGAAACAAACTCTTTCATGTGGCAGTTGGGTTCAAATTTACCTCAACAAGGAAAAATAAATAGGTTGTTTGTAGCAGGAGGCAATGGAAGGGGGGCTCAGGGTTTAAATATGATCACTCAGAGAGGTTAAATGAAGTTTTACGATTTCTAAAAAAAAGTGTTGCGTTTCTCTCAAAAAGTTTATTAGATGTGTTCGGCTATGAAAACTGATGAAACAATGATGGAAAAGACAAGTTTAAAGAGCGTGAATGCCAAACGAACGTAAACAAATATCTCGGAGATGATGTGATGCACATGATACGGCCTTGACAGTCGCTGGATCGCAGTCTAATTGGAAACTCATGGGGGATTTTTTCTCTCTTTGTTCTACAAACCGTCTGGCATCAGCACAAACAAGGAACTAATTATTGGAAGACCGACGCTAATCCCCGTAGTAGATCTAGGAAGGATGGCGATAGGCCGACGTCATGGAGACGCTGTTGGTTTTATGATTTTTACTTTCAACACACTGTGATGTATGCAAGGCTTTCTTATACAAGAGCGGACGTCTCACATGTGCTCCTCAGAGGAGAAGAAGAAAATATGCATCAAAAGAAAATGTCCAACCAGAACAAAACCCTTCGGGTTGTGTTTTTTATGGACAATACAAATGGCTAATATCCCAAATATGGGAAATAATTAGCAGCAGACCTGATGTCTCTCCCACGGCGTTAGCGTCTTCAGACACGATGGGCGCTGAGCACACTGACGATCCAACTTCACCACAGCTAAATCGTGTTTGACAGAGTTGTGGTTTAGATAACTTTCCCTTTCATATCTAATACAAAAGACAAAAGGAAACAGAGAAGAATGGATGTCAAAAGAAGGATCTGCCATTGGAGAGTTTGTTCCCTTCTGCCTTTGAAAGCACCATGAAATATTCCCACATGCGCGCCCCCAAACACTCTCAGCATCTCTCTTTGTCTCCCTCAGACACATACGCACATGTACTTTGCAGAACATGATATGATTTACAGCCAGGGTGGAGGATCTGCATTTGTCCAGATGTGTGCATCTGCCCCCTGAAAGATAAAAACCACTGACCTGTACTACACAGCACACACAGACACTGGCATGCATTACATCAAGCCAAAGAATCCCTCTTTTCCATCCGCCTTCTCATTTCTGCTTCAAAACATTCCCCTTTCCTCCTCCATCGTCTCCCATCTCATTTGTCAAAGGCTAAAGAAACAGAGACAGAAATCCAGAGGGGAGAAATCGCTCCCTGTCTGCGGCGTTCCCTGTCGTGCTGAGAAGCAGAATTCCACCCGAACATGTTTGGAATAGTTTTTCTGCTGGTTTTCTGATGAAGTTGCCCCCGGTTAGCTGAAAGTTCCGAAGCTTGAAGGGGTGGAGAGGGGTCTTTTTTTGATTAGGTTTACGCTGGATGCGTTCGGGACTCAGGAAGTGTTCATCATCATGTCGGAGTTCCTACGTGCGAGAATGTGTGGATGGGATCTTATGAACACAGGTTTTCTATCGCAGTTGAGACCGAGGGTGGGGAGGGGGCGCTACTGTTTTTGATCATCTGTCTCTAGGTTAAACATGACACATTCTTCAAAGGATTAATATCCCCTCCCCGTTTGCCCTTCTTCCCTTCCTCCCTCGTTCTTGTTAACACGCTCTCCCTTTCTCATGCACAGAAATCCAATCTGATGTCTTTCTCTGTGTTCCCCCCAACCAGACCCTGACTGGAGGCACGAGGACGCAGAGGTCAACGTGACAACGTCCTGTTTCCTGGGGAGGGGCACGGATTACCGAGGCACCATGAACGTCACTCCGGAGGGTGTTACCTGTCAGCGCTGGGACTCCCAGTTTCCCCACAGCCACTCCTTCCTCCCAAACAGCTACAAATGCAAGTGAGTCATGGTTGTTTTGTGGCCCTGTTGGTGCAGATTCGGCTGCCTTGGCCTTGTCAAAGTGGTCATTTACACATTTTGCTGACTGTTGGATTGCCAGAATTGTAAAAAGTGAACCTCTGGTGTGAAGAGCGCAGTTGTCAGCATTATCATTTAAATTGTAGCTGGTGCGTTTGTTACAGAGGCCTCAGGGAGAACTACTGCCGTAACCCCGATGGAGCAGAGTACCCCTGGTGCTTCACGACAGACCCCAATCAGAGAAGAGCCAACTGCACCCACATCCCCAGGTGTGACGCCGTGGACACACAAACAATAGGTAACTTTCAGTAAACCAACAGCTGGACCCCTGAAAGTGCACCAGTGGCATGTGCTAATGGTGACAGTTTACCCTCTGTTGTAGTTTGAATAAGACTATTAATAAAACCATAGTTCTGCAGCTAGATGTAGCAGTTATTGGTAATTGGAAGTCTGAGTACATTTGAAGCAAAATTTTACGCTAACATGATTCATTTCTTGTGGGTTGAGCCAGTTCCTGAATCACAGTTCTAGCTCAATAAATGTAAGTCACTGTGCATCATGTAGTATGAGATCATTTTGCCATTATGACAAAGTCTGGAGCGCTCAGCACATGTGAAAATTCTGATATGCTAATGACGGAAACTCAAATATTGAGGCCAACTAGCAAGGATAGCAGTTTCTATTGATTTTTAGCTCTCACTAGGGTTAAAATGCTTGTAACGTGTCACAAATGGATTTTTTGTTTTACTTTCTAGCAACAAATATGCGACCACAAACATTTTTCTTAAATAAATGTGATCCGATTACAAACCCACAAAATTCTCCAAGCACCTTGTTGTCGTTTTTCGCAAAGCTGACTTACACAGACGCTCTCGTTATTGCTCCCGTCGGACTCGGCCGCTTGGCAGCACGCTGACAAGTGAATTCCATTTCATGGAAGAACAAAAACACTCAACTTTGGCAACCGGCGCTGCCTGTCATTTCCCATGTTTCTCTGTTTTACGTTTACAGAGACGAGACCACACATATCAAACTGTGGCAATTTTGTTTGTTAATGCAGCTGCGGCGTTTTTCTTTAAGGACAGAATTGCGATGCTTTACATTCCCTCTAGGTTAAGGAGCAGCAGGTTGAACCATACAGCTCAAAAGTTGTAAGTCAGAACTCTGAATTTGGCTGTTCTTCCATCATGAGAACCAGCTACCAGCACTGAAATCATGCACGGTTTGTAATTTTGACTGCTGGTTGGGTGTAACTTCTCTCTTTTTTCCTTTTAGATTGTTATGAAGACAATGGAGAGTCATACCGGGGCTCCTTATCTACAACTCGATCTGGGATTCCCTGTGCTGACTGGTCAGATCACATAAACCGGTAATGATGTCACTTATTCTGCAAAAACCTATTCTGGCACCTGAAGGATGCTTCCTTGAGAGGACGACAGTCTTTTCTTCAGTTGTTGAGTCTTTGTTGACAGCATAGCTCCCTTCCTTGTGAAAATCCCTTTCACAGCAATGAAACTAAGCAGTGAAAACAAACAGCCAGAGGAAATCGGGGTTTCCTCAGGGGTCAATACCCGGCCCAATTATTATTCATCTGTAATTGACAGGAGGAAAACCCCTGGGTAAGCTCCGAGTGACCCGTCTAGAGGGAAACATTCCCTGCTCCAGTTTAGTTGCTTCACGCTCAAAATGAGCTGTTGGAATTACTTAATTTACAGGAATTCAAAAAGCCAAAATGGCACCGACAGATGGACATGTTCCAGAGCTGACCTCTGACCCCAGGAAGTGCTTTCCGAGGAAGGCAGATCAAAGCCAATCAGCTCCCTCGTGGAGAGTGCAGCCAGCGAGTCTACCCTGCTCAAGGTCAAGGGTCATCCCAGGAAAAACCGCTGTGAACTACAGCTTGTTTAACATTCTCCTGGGAAGAAAAATTGTCTCCCTTGCCTGACAAAATGTTGCCCGTCTCTTATTATTATTATTTTAGCATGTTCAAACTAACAAAATTAGATGGAAATTCCACAAATATGGATCAGGACCAAACCCTTTCATCGGGTACTGCTGGTCGGACCCTGCTGAATACCCAGACAACATACTTTCATTCTCTCGGGGTCACTGAATGCGTCGTGCTATAGAAAACCCACGGTCGGACTCTCTAGGCATGACATGAGAATCTGTATTTGTGTGTTTTACAGTTGGGATTCTCACTCTACTGAATCCCACGTAGGGCTGGAGCAAAACCACTGTCGGAACCCGGACAGGGACAGACACGGGCCGTGGTGTTACACGACTCCAAACGACCGTCTGGTGTGGGACTACTGCAAACTTAAACACTGTGAGTACTTAACAGAACCGATCTTGGTAATGCTAATGTTTTAGAGCTAAGAGCTAGACAACTTCCTCAAACAAGGATTTAAAT
This sequence comes from Tetraodon nigroviridis, assembly GCA_000180735.1. Taxonomy (NCBI): domain Eukaryota; kingdom Metazoa; phylum Chordata; class Actinopteri; order Tetraodontiformes; family Tetraodontidae; genus Tetraodon; species Tetraodon nigroviridis. Next base: position 387,176 of record CAAE01014664.1, on the reverse strand, counting down.
GCTTGGAAATCCAATTTGCCATCCACAAACAAGAAAATTGAATATCTAATTTCGTGGTACCCCAGGGGAGCTCCTGCTACATTTTGATCATGTCAAACTAGTGCTTTTTTCAGACTGAGTCAACCTGCCGTTGCATTTGACCCATCCCATAGACCTGGGAATGATGTCAGCCATCTCATCTCAGCCGGCATAAATGTGTTCCTGAAGTCTAAAACCCTACACTGCCTTCTCCCTTTCTTCCATAGATTATACGCTAGCAGCGTAGAGAAGGAGAACCATTTCCGAATGTGTTTTGAATTTGGCTCGGCTTTGGTGAGAGGGCCGTTTTGCCTCGGCCTAGTTGTTTAAAACTCGATCCCTCTTTTTGTTGTTTTTCTCAAAACAGCACTTCTCCGATTGCCAACAAAAATGCAGTTGATACATGAGTGTGTACACATGTTGAAGAACTTGCAGACCATCAGGAGTTCGGAGAATCCGTGCCAGAATTGCTCGTCGAGATAGCTTCTCCGTGTTGTGACAGAAATGAATAATCTCTTTAAATATCTTGTTAAATATCTCATTTGCAGCCTCAGAACTGTTTTGCCCCTTTAGAAAAACAAATTTTGTGGCGGATATTTGTCTGAAACTTTGTTTAAAGCGGCTCTCCTCCTCTGAGCCAAACCCTTCTGGCAGCAGACCCTATCTTCAGCCCGTCGCCTCATTCTGTGGGGTTTTCCATTTCAGGGCTTCTCAGGTGATGTGCCTGGCAGCTTTTCTGATCCCGCATTCCTCTCCGATTGTTCCGCGTATGCTGATTTCGCATCGCCACCATATGTCGATTATTCCCCCCAAGTGAGGTTTTACATTTTACAGGCTTCCTGTGTGTTCCTGCACCGCGTTGGGAAGCATGTTGGCGATGATTGAGATATTCTTCGGCATCGTAGATCTCTCAGAGCACGCTAAACCACCTTGGCAGATCATCTTTGACATGCGAGCCTTCACATATAGACTACAGGCAACCACAGACATTGCTGCCAACATGAAAAGGAGGTTGAACTACAGTGCGGTTTATCCCAGCTGTGCTTTGACTGACACTTGTTATATGTAAAAAGATGTTAGCATATGAAGCATATGAAGTTAGCTGTATTTACAGTAGCATTCACGGGCTCGGTAAAATATTGTCAGGTTTTTTTCGTGAGCTGTTGTTTCCCATTGGCAGAAAATTCAAACAGCAAACAGATGCAGAGCTTTTTTTGGCTGCCGTCACATCATCTGATAAAATGCACTCAGAGCTAAGCTGGACCCAACATTTTCTTTGGCTGGTTTTAATCTGGCATCTGCGGAAGCCTCTATCGAATGGCTGCCCGATGATTCCCGTAATGTAAAACACATCCTCCGTGAAGTCTTCGGGGCATTGAGCTCATTTATTTGACGAGGTTGCTCACCGTCGCAGCCCTCCGCGTTGACTCAGATGCAGATATTTTGTGCGGTGTCGTGTTTCCGGGGTAGCAGCGCTCGCTGTGGATGGATGGATTTCCTGCACTTTTCTTACCTGTGTGCATTTCTCTGCTTGCATTAGGTGCATCTGCGACAGCAGCTCCTCACATTTACAGTAAGTGTTGTTCCATTTATCCTCTTTTTCATTAAAATGTGCTGGAATCATGCTGAATGCATCTCCGTTGCTTAGATACAACTCGGCCCAGGATATCGTGCTTTGTGCACGTTCACACCAGGATTGTCGGGGGTCACCAAGTCCTTGGCACAGACGGCAGCTGGGTTGTTAGCATCCAAAGAGAGTACGTTCTTTCTTGTTTTTTCTTATAAAAATCCTGATTTGAGGTTTGACCCTAACGGTGACCTTTTGCTTTAGGGACGTGCACGTGTGTGGGGGCTCCCTGATCAGAGAGGACTGGGTTTTGACGGACCAGCAGTGCTTCACTTCCTGGTAAATCCCTTGGAATTGCTCCTGAACTCTAATATTACCTGAGTCACTCTTCTGTTTATTTCTTGAAAAACACTTTTTTCCTCTGGCCGCTGTTCCCGAAACTCTGTTTAAAGAGAAGTTCATCCTGTTTACTGACACTTCCTGGCAGATCTGTACATTCTGCAGTCGTCTAATACAAAGCAGGTTGCTCACAACCAGCGTGGCTACCTCAGGTGTAGCTGGTTGTGTCACCTTTTATGACCCACGCTAAAGCTAATGAAGGGGAGACAGTCGGAATGAGGATGTCACTAACACGAGTGTCCGTGTGGTTGTCAGCGTGCCAGACCTCCGGGAGTACAGCGTGCAGGTGGGGCTGCGCCACCTTAACGAATCCTCGCTCCACCCGAGGCTCCACATTTCACGCCTCATCTGCGGCCCAGAAGGATCCAACCTGGTGATGCTGAAACTGGCCCAGTAAGTAAGCCCAGCGAACACACTGGCTGCTTGGGGGACACAGCTGGTAATGGAACGCCATAAATACCAGCGCAGCCTAAACGCCCCACAGTACTCGCGCACTTAGTCAACGCAGCTAGCACGTCCGGCCAGTTTACTTTGTCCCTAATTGCCTTTCTGTGTCTGATGTAGCTCTGCCCCCGTATCCGAAGGCGCCTCCACCATTCACCTCCCAGTAAAAGACTGCCACATCACAGAGGGCACCAACTGCACCATGTATGGATGGGGGGAAACCAAAAGTACTGCTTTCTTTCACCCACCAGTCTGTTTTAGCCATGATTCAGAGCCGACCCGGAGAGTTAACTCCACCCTACATGTCTCTGTGTTTAGATACAGGATACGAGGAGACCCTGAACGCCGTCACCATGCCGATGGTCAACAACGACATGTGCTCACAAATCAAAGGGGACGCGGGGGAGAGCAGGATATGTGCCGGCGGCAAGAGAGGGGAGGGCGTGTGTGATGTAAGGGGTCACCGGCGCAGGCGCTTATCCAAGCTGATGCCTGAAAAAAAATCCAACTTTTGTGGTGTTTTCTCTCTGAGGTGTCATTCTCTTTGCTCTTCCCTCAGAAAGACAACGGTGGTCCGCTGGTTTGTCAGGAACACCAGCGCAACGTTATCGTTGGCGTGAGCATCCAACGGACCAAATGCGCCTCATCGCAGCCGGCGCTTTTCGTAAACGTCGCCTTCTACTCAGAGTGGATTTACAAAGTGTTTAAACTTTACCCCAGCGCGGACACGAACTGACAGCGCACTGCGAAAACGCAACTGTGAAGGACCTAACCGCAGGAGAGGCGGTGATCAGGCCAAGGAAATTCCAAAAACGTCTCCAGCTCGACCCTGGAGGGAGGAGTGGGGAAAATAGCCTTATGGAAAGTGGCCATTTTGGGATAGTGCGTTCAAATTTGTGAGAAGGAAGACAAATGGTGGTTGAGTGATTGAAGGCTGGATACAACAAACGGAATCTGTTCTTCCACTTTGCAAATGAAGACATTTGGGTTGTCGGGCCGAATGTCGATTTTACCACCAGCGTTTCTGGCACGTGGACGGCGTGCTAATTGTTTTTTGACATGTTCAGAGCTTCTGAAGCCAAGAAAGAGTATTATCTCCTGGAATTTACTTGAAAATAGACTTGACTCAGCTCTCTGGGTTTCTTTTTCTCCCTTTTTTTATACATTGGTTGACTGCAAAACTTTTTTAGTGATTGTTGATTTTTTTTTTTTTTTTTTAAATAACTACAAAAATAATCCCCTCCTGAATTTTCCAGTAGCTTGAAAATACTAAGCGGTGAATTTCAAGCCCTTGTTTGCATTTACTTTAATGTAAAGACACTAAGAAAAGACCCCCATAGGTGCAGGTGAAGTGCTTCTACCTCTCCCTTGTGGCATGAGTGGGAAAAAAAATCCCAACCAAACTAAATTTTGTCTGCTTGTGCTTAGTTTAGTAGTTGAAGTATTTTAGTGACAGCTCGAACTGCGACCACTCGGGAACCTAAACTTACACGCCCTGGATGCTGCTGCACATCGCAACACCAGGTGACAGCACAACTCCTTGGAAATTTCAGCCTTTTTCACATTATTTTTCAGTCATCCTCACCAACAAGGGGAGCGAATGACTCCCCGTAAAAACTGTATTTTGTTTAAACTGAAGTTTCCATATGTTTTGCTTCATAAATAGGTGAAGATTGAGCAGAAACTCCAACAAATACACAAACCGTGCCTGGAAATTCTGAACAGCAGTGCTGTGCTAATTGTGCAGTAGCCGGGCTACGTTCTCCCCAGTTAGCTGTTACTGTTCCCCTGTGGTGGGTCTCTAAGTAGGACTGAGCACAACGCTCTAAATCTTGTGCTAATATTTGTAGCATGAGCAAGAGAAGAGCCATGCCAAATATAACATGGCTATTTGGTCTCCAGTTTGGAGGGAACTTTGGCCCCTGGTGGGCTGTGTGTGGTCAGTAGGACATTTTATACTTTTTTATTTCATGAAAAGTGACTCTTTATGTATATAGCTGCTGTTTCTGTTGCGCTGTAATATTTATAGGTCTTATAGATCTGGAGTATTTTTGGTCAGACTGGCTTCTTTTAATCACACGGTACCGTGTGAATAGCAGTTATTTATTTCCAGATTTCGCCATCAGAGGTGAACTTGTGTGACACAATCACACGTGTTTACACATGTAAGGCATACCTGACAATGATTTCCGGTTTAGTGCCAAATCTTCAGACACCGGCGGTGGTACTCATTTATTCACACAACTAAAAACAACACAGCCAGATGAAAAACCATAAAAAAACAAGACCAGAACAAAGACCAGCTAAAGTTCTGGTGGCTGGACATCTAACAGATGTAGCTGCAAATCAGCGTGTGAATTTCTCTTAAAAAACAATTGTTTCGAAATCAAAGCAGTAACGTTAGCAAATGAGTCATTCTTTGGCACCTGTGGGCCCACAGGTGTGGAGGAAACAGCGTGTAATTTAGCCATGCCAAATCTGTCCTAATCTTGTTTGCAGATTAGTTCCCTGTCCCCTCATGTCTCTTATTTAATTTACCATGATGTAAATAGCCTCAAGCGCCCTGTAAAAGACTCTTTGTAATTTTTGTAAGTATTTTCACTTCACAGTCTGTCCGTTCATGTTTGTACAAACTTCTAACGGGCTGCTATTTTTGTCCAAACGTTTTGTATCCGAGGATTTTCCGATTCCTGTAGCCGTACTGCATTATTCCTATTATAATAAACACTTCAGACATCTGTTTCATTTCCAGCCGGGTTTTTCCAACACTTAAGGGGTTCGCCTCATATGTTTACCTGCTTTTTTTGCTGTTTGGTAGCACAGGCAGATGCAGTTTTGGTTGTGTGATAATCTCTCTGAAGTGGCTAAAGGTGTCTGCTAAAGGAAGACATCAAAATTGTTTGATGGGGAGGAGAAAGTGAAGCAAAACTGGAAGTCTCATACTTAAATGACTGTTGAGATAAGCTTTACGGCACACACGGATTCTTGGTTGCTCAATGTGAGATTAGATACGCAGAAATCTTCGAAAACAAGATAGGCTTTTGTCAAACTGTTGAGTTGAGTTAGCTGGACCACCGCACGTGCTCGTAGCGCTCATGAGGGAAAATGATCAATTAAAAAAAAGAAAGTTGCAAAGCTGCTTTAAAACCATCTTATCTGTGATGGTTTTAAAGAAGTTTTACAGTAAAACATTATCACAAACATACTGAGAGCTCACAGGTGCGCTTTTTGCCTGTGAAATGCAGTCGAGCAGAAAACGAGTAGCATAAACTGACAAATAAAAAGAGCCCAAGGTTGAAATTCCCATTTCTGGCGTGAAGCTAAAATGGTTTTAAAGGCTTCTGGAAGATTTATATCTGCAGGAGAGATCCCAAACTGTCATGTGGAGATGTAATTTTCCCTCAAAGCTTGACCATCTCTGCCTGGCAGTAAAGGGGAGGTGAAGGAACTGGAAGCCTCCGTCCCCTTCCAGCCATAAAAGACGAAACCGAGAGGAGCAGATATCTCATTGGACTTTTAATTTTTTTAATAGATTTCCCAACCTGGAGTGAAGTCTTAAGAAAGTATTGCGACCTCTTTGGAAGCTAAAATATACTGCAAACCAAAATATAAAACACCTTATCGCCATGGCGGTAACCTTGAATGATCCGTAAAATCACCAAGACAAACTGTGGGGAATCCAGTCCAAACTGGAACAAACCTCGTGTGATTGACTGATTTGAACTGATGTGGTTTCAGTGGTTGTGAGATCTTTTTGTTGTCCTTGTTCAGGAAAATTGATGCAAAAAAAGAGTCAAACTTCAATTTTAGGGCGGAAAAGGAATGTCCTAAATCTGTGTTATGTCGCCCCCTTGTGGACAGAACTCATCACTGCAGGCTTGGAATCCTCTCAAACGGTTGACGTCTAAACTAAAGCTGCAGCTGCAGGTTCAGTCCCAGCATCGGTGCGGAGTCACCTCCCAGGGCTGCTGGGAGAACAGGAGCCCCTCCTGAGTGTGTAAATGGCTCCAGGACACAGAAATCCCCTGCTGGTTCCAGCAATGAGACGCCAGGTGATCTCCTCTCGCCGCCTTCGGTGCCAGAGGGAGGGACGTCTGATGGGGGACCGACAGGTGGGTGAAGCTGCTTTTGTAGAGGTCCTCCATGGGCTTCTGGGTCACAGGCTGGGCCACAGTACCGGGACACGGGTTTAGAGGCGAGGACGGAAATGAGAAGGACGCCACAGTCTCAGAGTGCCCCGCACCTAGAATTGGGGGAAGATCGACTTTATTTAGCTGCAGGACACTTCACATAACGCTTAGGTAACAGTAAAAACTTGTAAATTGGGACTACACATAATTTAAAAAATAAATCTTGGATAGTTTGTGAGGCAACAGAAAAACACATTTTCATGTGTTTTTCTGTTTGTCAGTTTGTGACTAGTTCGTGCGTTTCCCACCAGAGGGCGCTGTTGACGCAGACCACGACGAAGGCCCCGCAGGTTTACACCTCCACGAACTCCACGAAATCCACCTGGCTCCTGCAAAACCTACCGGTTTCCCTTGAAAACAGGTCGCCATTCTGCAGCTTCCTCTCAGCCAGGGCGGCTTCAGGCGCTTCAAAAAAGAGTCTGGACACACTGGAAGCCTTCAAACCAGCAAAGACAACGAATCAACCGAGGTAAAAAAAGTAATTTACCTATGAAAGTTGTCCGAGATTATTATTAACTAAAATGCAAAGACATCAACCGCACGTATGTGACATTATGTGGTTTTGCTGCCTTTTTTCAGACTTCATCCTCACCTGTTGAGAAGAGGAACCGTCTCCCGGAGCTTGGCCCTCACCTGCAGGTGGGCACAGACGCGCAGACTGTCAGAGCACGCAGAGGAGGGCGCAGGCGCTCCCCCTGCTGCGGCTCTGCCTCTCTCCTGCCTCTCTCCTGCCTCTCTCCTGCCTCTCTCCTGCCTCTCTGGGGCTCAGTTGGAGTTTAAAACACTTACTTGGTGCGCTGCTCCTCAGCTTGGCTTCTCTCCTCCACTTAGCCCGTCGGTTTGAAAACCAGACCTTCACAGAGGCGCAGCCATCAGCAGACAGGCAGACAGGCGGACGGACAGACAGACAGAGCTCTCTGAAAGAGGGTGATGGTACCTTGATGGTGTCCTCTGGGAGTCGGATCTCTGCTGACAGCTTCTCTCTGGTGAACGTGTCCGCGTAGTGGCTGTGAGAAAACTCTGATTCGGAGTGACAGAAAGGGGTTTTTCGGTGATCTTTCAGCTTGGAGAGACCTTTTCCTTCAGGTTTGAGACACTTATTGGCGCGAACCTTGCTCGAGCGCTGCGCTCTGCTCCCGGCTGAAGGTGGTTCGGATTCGGTGGCGCACGTCTCTGTCGCCGCTCGTCGTCTTGAGCTCGGTTCTGTGGCAGATTTCTTCAAGAATCAGGTGATCTGCGCACATTGCAAGCATTAGATGTATTTCATTTGTGCGTGATGCAGTCCTCTCCGACTTGACCCACCCTGCTCCGCGCGCCCGTGCGCACTGGTCTCCATGCACATGGGCCCGTGATCCAAATGAAGCTTCCTTAAAATTCGGTTAATTGACGACACCTTAAAGAGGACAGCGCGTAAGAGGAGAGCCACCACCAACTGATAAGCTCGGTTTTTCCCAGCGTCGGGGTTGAAATTCCACGTCACCTACGCTGGGAACCTGGGAGGCCTTGCACGGCCGCGTCGCAGCCAGCAGCTTGCGGATCTCCCAGGCGAAGATGCTCGGGTTCTCTCTTTTGTACCGGACTATGGTGGAGATGACCCCGGGAGTGAGGAGCCGAGGCCGGCTCCCTCCGATGGTCTTGGGCTCCAGCAGCCCGGTGCGGCGGTAGCGGCTCAGGATCTTACTGACGCACCCGTTGGACACCTGAAACGCGCGTTTGCTCCACTGTCATTGACCTCGAACACGTTGATCACCTGAAAGAGCGCGTGAGTGGGAAAGGTGGCGCGTACTCTCAGCATTCTGGAGATCTGGCTCGGACGGACTCCCTCTGACGCCAGCTCGATCATTTTTCTTCTCTTGGATACGGGAAGTGGTCTTCCGTTCAGAAATGTGCCTCCAAGCTGGTTGACGCTTCCACCACCTTGAAAAAAGTTAAAAAAAAAAAAAAAACTGTTTTAAAGTGCGTAAATACATCAAATATCCAGGAAAAATCCGCACACATAACCTATATTTTGGTTCCCAGGTTTGCGTAACGCGCACCCGGACTGACACAGCACCCTTCAAACTACACGCATGCAGTTGAAAAGGTAGGAAAGGTAAGCTGGACTTGTCAGATCACCGTCTGTCCCGAACATCTCTGCTTGCTTCCAGCCTCCGAGATGCGCGAAACTGGAAGGAACCGGACGCAGGAGCCCGCGGAGACGGCACAACTGCGCAGGTGGCCCCGCGTCTCTGCGGCGGAGAGGGGGCGGCGGCCGTCAGCGCACATTTATAGGGCCGCCGGCCTCAACATGAACATCCTGGTCCCTGAAATGTCAATATTGCCCAGGAGTGGATGTGGACATTATAAATTTCAATGTGATTGGCGGGGGCGGGCCTGCGCCGCAGAAACGCAGGTGACAAAAACGGATTTCTTTCTAGGATCTAAGGGACTAGTTTCTGATGCGGGCAGCCTGCAGATGAAGTGGGTCGACTGACTTCTTTTTTTTACTATTTAAAAAAGTTAGAATCAATTATAGATATAAAAACTCAAATAGCATCGAGATGTTTAAGGTTATATCTTGTATCCTGCAACCTGTTTAAATGTTACTGCGACACGTCAGCGAGCCTCTCCGGACACCTTTGATCTGATTGTGACGGTTCAAATGTGGATTTGAGGTCATTCTGGATGTATTCCATCTTTTCTGACCTCTGCTGTGGCTTGGTTGAACTCTTTTCCTCCAGGTGTCTGCTCTTTGCGCAGCGGCCGCCTCGGGTCTCCGGACAGCGGCGCAGAGTCTCGGTCTTTAAATTCTATTTTGATGCATCAAAAAATCAAAAAGTCAAACTTTCGCCCGTTTTTCGGAGGAGGAAATTCACCAACGCTGACATTTTTCTTTCTGTTTCTCATCCTTTAGGTGCCCTGGGTGGCCACGTGACCCGCGCATCCTCTCCCCAGGATGAGGCTCCGATTAAAAAGGATCCCCAGCCTCCTTCCATAAAACAAACATTCGGGAATCAGCGCCGATGACCACTGCCATATGGTAAAGTGCTTTTGATAAATCATAAATCCATACAGCCGGCTTCTCTTTATTACATTTTCTTTTAAAATATGAACAAATAGAGTCGTCAGCGGGCGCGACGAGAAGGCCAACATTGGGGACCGGGTTTATCCACAAGAGGCAGGTTAAAATAACCCTCACAGATGTTCCTTGGGCAGCCAGCAGATAAAAATGCGTTGTAAACGTTTCAAAGGGAAATATTTGACGAGCAAATATTAGCCCATGTGAAAATCCACACAAGCCTCGTCTTTGGGGCTGTTTAATGACTAATTGAATATCATTAGTTGGGTCCACAAAGATCGAAGTGCCACCGAAATAAAGGCTCAGATTTATAAAGCCATATGGCCCAAATTATACATTAACCACGAGTTAGAGGACAATGATACTCACTGTGTACAGTCAGCCAGGTTTGATAGAGGGCGGCCATTTTTGGACACCATCGTCTCCTTGCCAACCGAGACAAAGGACAGACGAGGCCGGCCTTCTTGTTTATTACAGGGGAGCTGATGTTCACCTTGATTTATAGCACTACATAGCACGCATGGTGTGTACCAAAGCAGGTTGATTAGAGTGTTTAGGTTGCATTGTTCAGACCGCGCCAAGTCTGCGCGCTGCGTAATTTTTTAAATATTTAATTATTCACCACCGAGCCGGCAGAGGAAACCGAAGTTTAAGAGGCAAAATCATGCGACATGAAAGGAGCACATTTCCCTGATGACTTGGTTCTGTTTTTCGTGACAGTTGAACGCGTGTTTCCGCCTCTTGGTGCGTCTTCAACCATCGATTTATGTCGGTAATCTATCCGCGTAAAAGCGATGCCAAAACCTCTCCAAAGCGCACTCCGGTGCCTTTGCGCATATGAGCCGTGGCACGGTGAGCATTTTCCGTGCTGTTTGGACGCACCCGCGGTGCCTGTTACTGGTTCTGTCTCTGGTTTAATGGGAGGTGGTGCTTGTAGTCTGTGGACCTGGAATGGTTCTTCTGGTGCTGCTGATTCACATGTTGGATGATTCTGTGAGGACAAATTCGGTCAATATTCAGCGGCAGAGCGCAGCCCGATATAACAGACAGCTTTATTTCAATTATTACCTATTCTTTATGAACAAATGCTTCTTTTAGATTTTAAATAAAACATGTTTTAACAAAATACCTGCCTATCTAATATTGTGTGCATTTATCAGTGTTCTTTTTATCCAAATAGGACTGCGCCATTGACGCGCACCGATGTACCCACGAAGCTGACCTTGACCAGGCAACGCCACCGAAATCAAAGGATCAGGAAAAGTTTTGGAGTTTCCACATTTGTCTGGATAATACAAACCTTTTTTGCACGTTTCTGGCACCGAGGTTGCTACTTGCGCACTGTGAATGAAATGCTTCAAGACCTGTAAGAGTGGGACGCAATTACGCAGGGGACCTGTCAGCCCACATGGAAACAGCTGAAGAGGAATCCAACTGCCTGTTTGCGCCCAACTGCCTCCATCAGGTGTTATTATGTCCTAAACAGCGACGGCTGGCGGTGAAAATAATTGAGTGGGCAAAAAAAGGAAAATTATAAAGAAAAAAATATATAGAATAGGTAAAGTAAAAGTAGCAATTTATCTCTCTCGCTCTCTCTCTCTCTCTCTCTCTCTCTCGGATTGACTGAAGTCTTCTCAAATAGACAGCAAACAGCGAGAGCATGATGCTTGTCAATCATTCCCACTCGAAAACCAAAGGAAATCTTTCATTGACATGTGACATCTTTTCATGTACTAGAAAAAGTCTGTGTCAAACAGTGAGAATGAATCTGCGACGGTTGGTGCTTGACTTGCAACTTTGAGCGTTATATTGCTGTCGAATCACCTGTTAATCATGTTTTCTTTTGAATTACTAAAAAGAACAAAGAAACAAGGGAGGGGAATTTGTGACAAGCTTGGCAACGTTTTTCTGTGGGGATTTTAGAATCCCCGAAAAAAAAAACAGAGGGAAACTCCTCCCTGCAGTGTTGGTCAACCGTTCCATCTTGGTTCTAAATGGGGGCCAACAGCTCCTGAAACCGACCCCCACACTCTTCCTGAATGTGTGCCAGTGGCTCCTGGGGCTGGTGCCCCAGCTTAGTGGTCTGAAGGTGCTGAGTTCAAATCAGGTGAGCTCTGCTTTTGTGCCGTACTGCTCCAAACAGAAAGCTAAATGCGGCATGAGAACCAGACTCTTCCCATCGCCTCTGTGGTGAGGTGGCTAGTGCGTCTGCTTGTGAGTCGCTGGGTCTGTTAAGGTCTGAGGTTTTGGGTTCGAATCCTGAGAGGTCTGTTTTGTGATCATTAAAGGTGTAAACAAACTTAAAATCAAAGTGCAAACTTTATTATTTTGTATCATTGCATACATAAATTTAGACGATAAAAAAAATAAATAAGAATAAAATAAATACACCAAAATAATAAAACGATACAAAATATTTGTTTTATTTTGAAATAGTTTTTTCTTTCCTGTCTCACTAATACCAGAAGCTTTAATTTGTCACCATAATGCCGCCAACTTTACTTTTTTTTTTTTTTTTTTTTTTTTTACCACCACCCCCCCACTTCACCACCACCATCCACCTCACCACTACCCCCCACTTCACCACCTACTACCCCTCCTCACTTCACCACCACCACCACCTCACCATTACCCCCCACTTCACCACCATTACCCCCCACTTCACCACCACCACCACCACCTCACCACTACCTCCCCACTTCACCACCATCTACTACCACCACCACCACCACCACTTCACTATTACCCCCCACTTCACCACCACCACCACCTCACTATTACCCCCCACTTCACCACCATCTACCCCCCACTTCACCACCACCACCACCACCACCT